>CM077088.1:140274350-140632482 GCA_039513925.1 Platanthera zijinensis
CAGTCAATGAGGAAATGATGCAATAGAGGAGGACGACTAGATCCATGGCCGGGAATGATGGTACCACTGGAAATGAGGTGAGCTTCCTCTCCTCTCCCTTGGTGCTAGATCTGTAGATATCTAGGTGAGATGTCGACTCAAGAGAGTCTAGACATGGGAGATGGTGATTTCTCTAGGAAAGGCCTTGCTAGAACTTTTGTTCTAATGACTAGTCATCTTCAACCTCCCCCTCTTCAAAGTGATGATGGGGGTGGCTTCGTGAAGAGGAAATGGCCTCGAGAGGGAGAATAAGTGTGGAGGAACTGCTGATTGCGATTTGGGGAAAATTGCTTGAGGAGAAAGATGGACGGATGACGTTCACTCCGCTTAAAGATGCGTGCAGAATCTGTGTTTTGCACGCAGCGACCTTTTTGGCTTTTTTCAAGCAAGAAGGGGTCAGATCTGGGCTCTTGACTAAACATGAAAGTTATATCCCTTGAAATTATCTTTCCAATGAGTGGTTACATGCACTCGCCGGATTTATGTAGCCACGGGAATCCTTGATCGAAGTTGCTGCCCGGATTAATGTTGCACCTAAATTCTAGGCTGTGTAATGTGGAATTCGATTTGGTGGAATTTAATGTTGCGATCCAACTCGAGGTTTGGGTGAACTCTTTTGACATAATCATCATATTGATATAATAAGTTTATGTTATAAATTTGAATTCGTATAATGAGTTGTGGACATGCTTAATTTAAGGAAAGAGCCTGGTATAAATTGGCAGATACATATTGATGCCCATTATCTATATCATGTTGAATTCATTTGGAATGGCATATAAATGATTTAACTATTGCCATGATGTATGTTGAATGGATAGAAGGGAATTAGTAATCCAATGCTTAGAGAGTCGTCTCCCTACGGGTAGCATTATGGAAGTTAACAAGTGCGGTGTTGACCGTCACTAGTTGGAATGAGGTTGAGATGAGCAAAGTTGGACAGTTGGGCTTGGTCCTCGGTGTTCACGTCCAGAGGATCCTTCCGTATTTGATGGATGGTTGGGCCTTGTCCTCGGTGTTCACGTCCCGAGGCTCCATCCATGCCACGATATTGTGGAATTACATGTGGTGTGAGTCAATATGCGTTGTCGCAATCCCGTATTAAGGATAGTGTGGCAGGTCTACGGGCTCGCAAATCGTCACACTGATGGGAGTTGATAGTTAGACCTTGGGCGGTTGGGCTTGGTCCTCGGTGTTCACGTCCCGAGGCTCCTTCCGTGCCAAGTGAACGGTTGGGCTTGGTCCTCGTGCTCATTTCCGGGGCTCCTTCCGTGTCATATCTTAGGCCAGTTCGGGGCTAGGATCTTGGTGCACATTTACCCAAGAGAACCCGCTGAGCCGTTGTACGCATGTGAGCTCCGCTGTTGTGTTCTTAGCGTTGAGGCGTATGGGGCCTAGGCAAGGTAGTGTGGAGATCAGCCTAGTAGTGGAGATGCCAGCTATACTGTCACCGTTTGGCCACGACGGTTAACGCTTGAGAGGTTAACTACCTTCTCGAATAGTGGGAACTATGAGTCTGTGTCGACATAGCGATTGCATGTGCTTGATCATGGGTGTGTCATTGCATTGCATACATAGCATTGCACATCATTACATAAACAAGACCCTAATCGTATAAATTTGTATGGGCACTCCTATACGATGAGTTACTTACTGCTAAACGACCCTCAACTTATATGCTTGTATGGGCATGCATATAAGTCAAGTTACTTACTGTTCTAACATTATACTGTCTTGCTGCTGTAGATGGTAGAATTGTAGAATAAGAGGTTGCTCATTTATACACTAATTCTGTTGTTACTTATGACATGTATACTTACTTCACCTGCTTGTACTACTGTTTTATATATATATATTACCTGTTCCTTTCTCCGCCCGGTGCCGAGGAGTCGCCGGGGGAGCAGATGTGAAGCCACTTAGTCTTTATGAATAACGGTTGCTACGTCTTCCTTTTTAGGAGGAAACCCCGCAGGTGGAGCAGCAGGTCATCCAGCTGGACAGCAAGGCCAGGACGACAGGGCCTGAGGGGACGGTACCGTCGCTACCTTCAGTTACAGATGTGAGTGAGAGAGATTTTATTGTAGCCCTTCGGGGCAATTTTATTTACGTACTCTTATTATGTAAAAGCTTGTTTAGCTTCTCTTTTGCTGTACTTATGGACTTATGCTTAGTGTGGATTGACTTCTTTATATTATTATGGTTGGGTTGACATTTATATGTTTATATTGGCTGTAGCCGGCAGGATAGGCATCTTGTGGTACAGGCTAGCTCGAGTGCTAGTGCTACTGCAAGGCAGCTGTTCTGGGCATAAGACCCCTCTCGTGCCGTGTTTTGTGTTCCGGGAGGGGGGTCTTACAAATGGTATCAGCTTGCTACGATCCTCCAAGGAGACAGTCACTTAACAATGGTGCCACCACCATTTGATTAGTAAGTTTGGGGACAAACTGACTTAGCAGAAGCAGTGGTGTGCCCATATGTAATTCACACTAAGTTCGTCCATCTTTGGCCTTAGATTAGCAAACCTAACCTTAGGTTTGTACCCTATGTGTAGATCCCAGTACATGCTGAGCCAGTGAGGGGCACCCCCGCCCCGTCCGTACCTACACAATTCCAACAATCAGAGCTGGGGCAGACGATCACAGCTATTTTGGATGCCTTTAAGTCCCAATCTCAGTAGGCACCTGTACAACAACAGGGTCCGGGATCTAGTTGGTTAAGCATTTTCCGAGCTCTCTCCCCTCCCGCTTATATTGGGACAGAGTCGGCGGTGCGTACGGAAGAGTGGCTCGACACTTTTCAAGAGTTATTGGCAGGAATAAGATGCCCAAACAACATGGCTGTGACCCTTGTGGTGACACTTTTAGAGCTGCACGCCAAAAGGTAGTGGAAGTCCCTCATGGGCTCCACTTTTCATGGAAGAGTGTACACGGACATTAGTTGGAGCGAATTCTCTGAAGACTTCTTAGAGCATTTCATCCCCTCGACCGCTCGAGATGATCTTGAAGAGAGATTTTTGCAACTAAAGCAAGGGTCCAAGTTGGTGATAGAGTACAACCGGGAGTTTCAGCACTTGGCTAGATTCGCTGACTCCTATGAGTTGGATGATAGACAGTACGCCAAACGATTCTACAAAGGCTTGCGAGATTCCCTAAGGCAAGACCTTTTGTTTATAGAGGACTTTAGTCTGGCGGAGATTATCGATATGGCGAAGAGATTGGAAGCGGACCACTTGGGAAGTGGTAAGAGGCCAGCGAAGGGCGTGATGGAAGTCGGCCCCAGCAATAGAAGGAGATTTGACAATAGAAGAGGAAGAGGATATCGGAGAGGTGGCGGGCGTTTTCCCCAAAATTTTAGAGAGGAGCGTCCGGTTTCGCAACCGCTAGCATTACCTCCACCTCAACAATTTCATCAACACGGCGGAAGGCAGGAGCGGGTGTGCTTTGAATGCAACCAACCAGGCCACATTCGACGCTACTGTCCGCAAATGTTTGGAGATGTGCCTCTTGCTTTCCCTCCAGCAGCCCCTCGGGAGCGAGGGTATGTGCGTGGTCGAGGACGTGGGCCACGAGGAAGAAACCCCGGACCCACTCGGGATCAGATGTATGCCTTGGATATGACTCAAGAGCGGAATCCTCAGGAGTTGATTGCAGGTATGAATTTAATTAGCCATGTTGCTTTAATTAATATCCTCTAGTGGCTTAAGATATACTAGAAATCTATCTTGAGTATTATTAATGGCACTTAGGCACCGTGATGGTCGGCGGGAAACCGGCTTATACGTTATTTGACACCGGTGCTTCACATTCTTTCGTGTCTGAAGACTTCATCAAGGATATACACGGAGTGCAATTTTTCACTGGTATAGCTCAAAGAGTACACCTCCCAGACGGATCTGAGATGATGGCAACCGCGAAGTATGAGTTGGAGATAAACATTGGGGGTGTTGGAACACCCTATTACAAATTTGGGCAAGCATCACTATGTTTTTAGGAATTTTGTTTGACCTAGTTGTACAGTTGAAAAGGTCAAATTAGAATGAGTTTAAGGGTTTGAACTTAGGTTTGAAGCTGCCCCCAAGACCATTCAAAGATCAGGATTCAGTGCTGAAACAAAGACAAGTCTTATCGAGCTCAGGTCGACGAAACGTCAAACTCAGGTCGACGATCTCTGAGCTCAGTTCCATAAGGCGTCGAACATAGGTCGACGATCTTCGAGCTCAGATCGACGCTTTGTCTCTAGTTGTTTTCTAGTCGCTGAGCTCAGGTCGACGATCGTAGATCTCAGGTCGACGTTTTCTGTCTCTAGTATAAATCCAATCTCTGATCTCAAGTCTACGATAGCTGAGCTCAGGTCGATGATTTCTGTGAGAGATCGACGCTTTAAGAATTCAAATTCAAGAACAGTTATGGAATTCATTCAGATTTATTTCCTGCATTTATTGCAAAGTATTATGTAGCCATTTCAAGCAATCTGGAGCAAGTATCAAGGAAGGCTAAATGGATTGTTACTTAGGACTTTCCCCAGAGACAGTTGTTAATTATGGAAGTCATTTATGACTGAGTAACGGCCATCTAAGTCAGAATCTGATATACTCCTACAGAATATGTTTTTTAATAAAAGATATAACAGATCAATACAATAAGATAGACAAGAGATATACAGGATTATTAGATTGAGAAAAAGAGTTACAGAAGAGAGATCAAAATATACTCTGATCAAGAACTCATCTTCTGTAATATACAGATTCACTGAGTCAAAATCTTCAAGAACACAAGGAACTTTTTTGTGGAGGAGATCATCTGCTATTCTACTCCTCCAAATCCTTAAGTGTTCAAAAACTTCAACATAAAGGACTCCAGACATCACACATTTCAGCTTCTGCTGAAATCATCTTTTGTTGGAGATCTGAAGCAACTGAAGACCTATTACCGTAGCAAAGCTCACCTTCCTGAACCCTTCCATATCTAAGGGGGAGGTTTAGCAATATTTTCCACTTGTCTTCTCTCAGATTGTTGACAGAGAAGAACATCTTCAAACTACTTTTTTTTCGTTTCCCTCCTGTAAAAGGGTTTATCAAAACTCCCTTCAAAAGTTCTGAAACTGGTTTCTGAGACCTTGTCAAAACTCAGTGGTGGCAAGACACCTTATCAAAAAATCTAGATCTTGTTTTTGAGCACCTTATCAAAAGCTCATTGGTTCCCAGGACGCCTGATCAAATATTCCTGCAGTGGATTCCTACCTAGGGTGGTAGAAGAGTGGATGTACCCAGGTTGTTGGGGAACCACTATAGCTCCTTGTGTCATCTGGTTGCTGTGTGTTTGACTTTGATGTGTGCTGTGTGATTTCTTATTTCTTGCTTTATTTTTTATTTCACTGCAAGCACCTTACACATATACATAAATTAAGTCTTCTACTGCTTTACAGTTTTTAATTGTAAATTATTTTAAAATACTCTATTCACCCCCCATCTAGAGTGAAGATAGATCTTACCCTCACTTTCAATTAGTATCAGAGAGAGGTTGGTTACTCAACAACTGAATCTTCAACAGATTGGTTGAACAGGATAAAACCTGAACCAAAAGATCCTTGATAAGATAAATCTTCTATAGAGGGTTATTATATTTTATATTATATTTATTTTCATACAAAACCATTGCACAGAACAAAGACTATGCTAGCACCAGACCTCCAGTGTGCAACCTTTCCAAGTTTTCACTTTGGAAGGTAAAGATTAGACTTTACATGAATTCTATTGATGAGGATATTTTTAATTCTGTTTTGACAGTTTGTCCAAGACCTCCAGAGACCACAAGAACAAGTGTTGTTCCACCTCCCTCAGGAACAGATGCAGAAATAAAGAAGTGGAAAGTTGCAGATGCAAAGGCTATGAATATTCTTGCTCAGACTATGTCTGATGAGATATTCCAAAAGGTAGCTGAATACTACTCAGCTAAAGACATATGGGATAATCTCTCTGAAATTGTATCTGGATCTGCTGATGAAAGGAAGGACAGGAGATCCCATCTCATATCCCAATATGAGAATTTTAAGAAAGGAGAAGCTGAGTCAGTTGCAGATATGTACAACAGGCTCAGTCTAATAGTCATTGAATTAAAAACAGTGGACAAGGAGATCTCTCAAACGAAATTAAATGAGAAGATCCTAATGTGCTTCCCTAGCACTTGGGACTCAAGGATCTGGCCAATCAAGGATGCCAGAAGCCTAAGTTAGATCACCACAGAGGCTCTTTTGGGAAAGCTCAAATCTTATGAGCTGCTCATCAAGAAAAGAGAGGAAGAACAAAAGGTTGCTTCTCCAGCTGTCAGGAAGGAGAAGATAATAGAATTCAAAGCTATAGAAGATCTGCCTGAAGACAAGGTCACAGACAATAAAGAATTGATGAGCTTGCTGGCAAAAAGAATCTACAAGATCGCCAAGAAAGATTTCAGAAAGAGGTCATCCAGAGGGCATGAGAAGCTAAGGTATGACAAGTCAAATAATAAAGAAATAATCTGTTTTGGATGCAGGAAACCAGGCCATATTGTGCCCGACTGTCCAGAAAATTAGAATAAGGATAAGAAAGACAGGAAAGATACGAGAAAAGACAAGGACTCTAGGGGAAATAACTACAACAAATCCTCCTCCAACAAAAATAAACATACAAGGGATTTGTAGCATAAAGCTGGAGTGAAACTGAAGAAGAATCAGAGGCTTCATCAAGCTCAAGTGATGATGAAGATGATGCTGAAGGAAAGGAATTCTGCATGATGGCTATCAATGCCTCTCAGCAAAATTCTGATACAGAACAAGGATCAGATTCAGAATCTGAAACTCAAACTAAAGAAGACCAGGTAATATACTCCTTTGACTTTGATTCAGAGGACTTTAGATCTGAATTTAAGGCACTTTTTTTAGACCTGTTAAAGTCTGAGAAAGAGATTATCTCTCTCAGAAATCAATTGTCTGAACATAGTACCTTAAAATCAGACAACCTCAAACTCATTGAGGAGTTAGAATGTTATAGGGAGGAGATAGCCTCACTGAAAAGTGAGCTATCCCAGGCAAAGAAGTTTGAAGAATCCCTTAATAGGAGAAGCATCAGACTGATGGACATCAAAGGCACAGTGAACTCAAGATTCAATAGTACACTGGGCTTGGGTGCTTCATCCAGCCAACCTATAGTATTAAAAACCCCAATTAAATTTATTTCTGATAAAGGAAAGGGTGTTGTAGAGGTAGCTAGGAAGAATCCTGATTTACCAAAGGAAAACAAAGTTCAACAGAAAACATCAAAAAAAGGTCGACGATTATCGAACAGAGCTCGACGATCTCAGGCTGGATTGTCGAACCCAAATCAACGACTTCTGAACTCTGAACTCTAGTATAGTCTATCTTCGAACGGAGCTCGACGATCTGACCCAAGATCATCGAACTTAGCTCAACGATCGTCGAACGGAGCTCGGAGCTTTGAACATTCTTTCAGAGGTAAATATAAAATCAATCCTAGAAGTCCCTAATCCCAAAGCTTCAACCCTTATACTGAATGGATAGTGCCTCCTAAGAGATACCATCCTGAAGGATATAAGAGTCAGCCAGGGATGTCTTTTATTTCTGAGTTTAAAGGTTATCAACCTAGACCCAAGGTAAACTGGGTCAAAAACATATAAGTTGTTTATGTGTAGGTGAAGACCTATCCAGTAATGGACCAACAATGGTATTCTGATAGTGGGTGCTCAAAGCACATGACAGGGAACAAGGAGAACCTAACATCCTTCAGAACCAAACTTGGACCCAAAGTAATATTTGGAGATTCAAACTTTGGTCAAACAAAAGGATATGGTGCTATTCAGATTGGCTCAGTCACATTCAAGAAGGTGGCTTATGTGGAAGGACTGAAGAACAACCTAATTAGCATCAGTCAACTCTATGATGAAGGCTATCAGGTGATATTCAATAAATCCTTATGCAGTATCAAGTCAGAGGATAACACAACAGTGTTAATAGGTAAAAGGAAAGGTAACATTTATCTTGTAGATTTCCTTTCAACCAACATAGATATCTTCTTATTTAATTCAGTCTGCAAACAAAATGATTTATGACATAAGAGAATAGGACACTTAAACCTTATAATAATTGCTAGGCTGTCCAAGGACAACCTTGTTAAAGGACTACCTTCTAGCCCCTACAAGAAGGAAGGACTCTGCAGGGCTTGTCAATTAGGCAAGCAAACTAAAAACAGTTTTAAGTCACTTAATAAGAGTGATTCACCTAGGACTTTGTATCTGTTACACATGGATCTTTTTGGACCCATTACAGTAAAAAGCTTAGGAGGGAAATCTTACACCTTAGTGATTGTAGAAGTCTAGATTCACTTGGGTATTCTTTTTGAGGAAGAAGTCTGATAACTTTAAGTGTTTGACAGAGTTTCTCAAATGTATATAGATTGAGTTCAGTACTCACATTGCCTTGATCAGAAGTGATCATGGGATAGAGTTTGATTCTCTTCTTATGCAAGAGTTCTGTCAAAGTGAAGGGATTAGGCATACTTTCTCAGCTCCTAGAACTCCTCAACAAAATGGGGTAGCTGAAAGGAAGAATAGAACCCTAATTGAATCTGCTACAACATTATTGACACATGCTCACCTACCTCTATCATTTTGGGATTAGGCAGTGAACACCTCCAACTATGTGTTGAACAAGAGTCTAATATATAAACTGAAGGGCAAGACTCCCTATGAATAGCTCAAAGGGAAGACACCTAAAGTAGACTATTTCAAAAATTTTGGTTGCATTTGTTATATTCACAATAATGACAAGAAATATTTAGCAAAATTCCAAGCTAAAGCTGATGAAGGAGTGTTTCTGGGATACTCCATGATCAGTAAAGCCTATAGGGTGTATAACAAATCTACTCTGAAAATTGAAGAATCTGTTCATGTATCTTTTGATGAGACTAATATGTTTTATAAGGAGAAGTCTACTTCTACCATAGAACAATTGCAGGTACACTCTCTTTCAGAAAATTTTGACAGGTTACATATTGTAGAAAAGGATTCAACACATCCACCTATCCAGCAGAGAGAAGAAATCAGTGAAGATGAAGAGGATACTAAACATCTTTGTGTTCAACATCTTGGAGAAAACCATCTTGAAGAGCCAGTTGTTGTTCCACAAGAGGAAATAACAACACAGGTTGGTGAACAATCAACACCCCCTGTTTATTTAGTAACAACAAAAGATCACCCAATCTCCCAAGCAATTGGAGACATCTCAGCTGGTGTGCAAACCAGAAATCAGGTCAACCAGAACCTGATGCATACTTGCTTTCTATCTCAAGTTGAACCTCAATCCATTCAAGATGAAGAACAAGATCCACACTGGATCATTGCTATGCAAGAGGAACTACATCAATTTGAGAGGAATCAAGTTTGGAAATAAGTGCCAAGGCCTAAGGATCACTCAATTGTTGGAACAAAGTGGGTGTTCAGAAACAAGTTGGATGATCAAGGAGTTATTGTAAAGAACAAGGCAAGGCTAGTTGCTCAAGGTTATTCTCAAGAAGAAGGAATAGACTATGACAAGACCTTTGCACCAATTGCAAGGTTTGAGGCCATAAGAATATTCCTAGCTTATGCAACTCACAAAGGTTTCAAGGTCAACCAAATGGATGTGAAGAGTGCATTTCTCAATAGAGACATCAAAGAGGAAGTCTATGTTAAACAACCTCCAGGTTTTATCTCCTCAACTTATCCTGACCATATTTTCAAATTACATAAAGCATTATATGGCCTCAAGCAAGCTCCTAGAGCATGGTATGAGACCTTAGCATGCTTTCTTCTAAAAAATGATTTTATAAAGGGTAGAGTAGACCAAACTCTTTTTATTAGAACCCATAAGTCCCATACCCTACTAGTACAAATATATGTAGATGATATTATCTTTGGTTCTACTGATTCAAATTTGTGCAAAAAGTTTTCCAACCTGATGCACTCTAAATTTTAAATGAGTAGCATGGGTGAGCTTTCCTTCTTTCTAGGATTGCAAGTCAAACAAAATGCTGAAGGTATATTCATTTCTCAAACCAAGTATGCAAAAGAACTGGTTAAGAAATTTGGTATGTCTGAAGCATCTTGTATGAAAACC
Organism: Platanthera zijinensis; assembly: GCA_039513925.1. NCBI lineage: Eukaryota > Viridiplantae > Streptophyta > Magnoliopsida > Asparagales > Orchidaceae > Platanthera > Platanthera zijinensis. The sequence goes on from CM077088.1 coordinate 140,284,533, forward strand.
CCTATGCCTACCAATGCTATATTAGATGCTGATGAACATGGAAAACATGTTGATCAGACAACATATAGAGCAATGATTGGCTCTCTATTATACCTTACAGCTAGTAGACCTGATATAATGTTTGCTACATGTATATGTGCTAGATTCCAAGTAAGCCCTAGAGAGTCACACCTAACATTAGTTAAGAGGATTCTTAGGTATGTAAAAAGTTGTGCAAATCTAGTCCTCTGGTATCCAAAAGACTCAGGATTTGAATTAACTTGATTTTCAGATGTTGATTATACTGGATGTAGAGTAGATAGGAAAAGCACCAGTGGAACTTATCAGTTCCTTGGTGACAAACTTGTCTCCTGGTTCTGTAAGAAACAAACATCTGTGTCCACTTCAACTGCTGAAGCTGAATACATGGCAGCAGGAAGTTATTGCTCACAGATTCTGTGGATTCAAAACCAGCTCCTAGACTATGGATACAACTTAGAAGGGTCAAAAATATTTTGTGATAACACCAGTGCTATTTCTATAGCACAAAATCAAGTCCTCCATAGTAGGACAAAACACATAGAGATTAGGCATCACTTCTTAAGATATAATGTTGAGAAAAATATAATTGAAATTCAATATATCCCAACTGATTTGCAAAGGGAAGATATTTTCACCAAACCTTTCGATGAAAAGAAACATACCTTCTTCCTAAATCAGTTAGGAATGTTAGATGGAGGAAGCTTAAAATAAATCACAAGATTTTAAAACTCTAAAAACAGACCAAGACTAGGCAAAAAACTTGTATTTTCTTGTGTCTTTAGGTTTTTTTTGTCTCTGAACTGCGCTCGACGTTTTTCCCAAAAAAGCGTCGAACGGAGATCGACGCTTTCCAATAGCGTCGACCAGAGTTCAGCGTTTTCCAGATAGCTCTAGGCAATCTTCTTCTGGTCGATCGGAGATCGACGTTCTCTAGTATCGTCGAACGGAGATCGACGTTATTGAAGACTCTTCAAATTCCATTAGAAGCCCAGATCGTCGAACGGAGTTCAACAGTCTTTCCTTTCCGGCGTCGAACCCTAATATAAAATCATTCTTTCACCGTCGTTCTTCTTTTGTGCTTTCATACTCTCTCCAAACATTTTCTTTCCCTCCAAACTCTACTGCACTTAGTTGTGTTTGTTACTTTTTGCAGGTATACAATGGCTGTGAATGTTGCCGCTCTCGACAAGATGAAATTTGATACAGGATTTGATATAGATATGGATTCGTTTGACGGCAGCGATCAGGTTTTCAAAGACATTCTGGAACTTTTCCGATAACCACAGTTAGTGGATATAATGTCCACAAGGATGAAGATCGCCGCAGATAAGATTAAGGAATGGGTATTTATAGCACATAATATGGATCAAAATACCCTTGTTGGTACTATCAGCGGGACTTAGGTATCATTATCACCTACTCTCCTGACTGAAGTATTTCATTTGAGTACTGGAGATGATTCTGGTTAACTTTCGGGAGAGGAATTGTCTTCAATGTTAGACAGAATGGGTCACTCTGCAGCAAACCCTAACAAATTATTGAAAAAGAACTTATCCATTGAATTTAGATTTCTTGTTGATGTTGTGGGGAAAGTGCTACTGGCAAAGCACTCAGCACATGATACCATATCCAGGTATCAATTCTGTTTGATGGGAGCCCTAGAGGATAAGAAACACTTGAACTGGGCAGAAATTTTCTTTGATTTGATAAAGAAGAAAATAAACAAAAGTTTTGTGAACTTTGGGAGGATCTTTGGGGTATTCCTGCACTCCAGGTGCCCTGAACTGCTAGTATCAAATGGGATGCACATCAATGCATCAAAAAGGCTAACATGTGCCCTGTTTGGGAAATGGGACAGGCAGATTATCAAGCCAACCAGGACTACCACTGCTTCAGGCACAAGGACTATTACAGTCTCTTCCCCTCAGGCCCCTGCCCTCATTAAGGAATTGCTTGCCTCCACCTCTTCTCCTCCTTCTCTACCTCCTACTGTTTCTACCTCCACCTCCACATCAACCATCTACACATCCATCTCCTCCCCCAATACCAGTTCATCACCAATTTCACCTCCAGCCACCTCAGAACAATTCCATCCACTCCACTACTATCCACCTCCTTACATTCCATCCTTCAACATTTTGGAAGATTCCTTCATGGATGCTTCCCCTTCCTCACCTGCTGAGCTTCCCTCTACGTCTTCATATCAACAACTCCTGCTTGATATTCTTACCCAACCATCCTTCACACCATCCATCTCCACACCTATACCATCTATCTCCACCATCCCAATCTCTCAACCAACCATCCGACCATCCACAATACCATCTCCCGCAGTCCATCCATCACTAGCCAAAATCATTCCATCCTCCACCTCTACTCAAGTCACACTTGAGCAAGTGGATCTATCAGCTTTGGCAGATAAGCTATATAGGATACTGTCCCCCAAGCTAGTAAACCTGCTGGAGACCTCCATGGCTCCACTCCTGAAATCAATAAAGGAGTTATCTGACAGGCTATCCTCTCTCTCTTCTCCTCAGGCAATCCCTTCTATGGGGTTCCTTGATCAAGTTATCATTGAATCAAGGCAGGGGGAGATGCCCTATGAAGCTGAGGTAGTGCCTGCTGCTCTTGAGGAATTGCTGCTGCCAGAGATTTCTACTCCAGTACCAGTACTCACAGCGGACCTCAGGTCACTGTTGTCTGAATTTGATTTTCTTCACAGAAGATGCTTACCAACTCAGGGAGTTGAAAACCTTACTAAGGCCATTGTTTTTATTGCTGTCTGTGATCCCAGCCTGATTATATCTTATATCAGTTCTCTTAAGGCTGAGGAAGTTTCTGCTTGTGTTACTGTTGCTACTGCTGAAGTTGCTGAATTTACTGATATTGATATATTATCTGCTGATGTTGCTGCTGCTGCTTCTGACAAGTCCAAACAACAAGAGGAGTACATCAAAAGGATTGATGATCTCTATGACAGACCCCAGAGTTCAAATAGTGATCAATTTAACACTAACTCTGATGATTCTGCTAGCACCATTGCCAAGAAAAGGAAAGCAAGAAGCAAAACAATGATGAGAGTCCCTCCTACTAAAGCCAAAGATGTCAATGATATACCATTTTACATTTTGCATGACTCTCAAATAACAGAGCCTTGGATGCAATACTCGAAGAATCAGCTAAAGGCTATGAAGAAAAGAAGAAAGCTTGACAGATATGAGAAAGGATCTTCTCAGTTTCCTTCTCCTCCTCCTCCAAACTCAAGATCTGGTGGATGCTCAGTTTTTCTTTCATCTGCTTCAAAGCACAGTTCATCTCAATCTTCACAAAGTTATCAACCTAGAGGATAATATCAAAGAGGCTATCATTCTAGAAGAGGTCAGTACAGAGGAAATCAGAGAGAGCACAGAACTTACTCCAGACAACAAAGGGAAGGACAAGGTCCTATTGATTCTACTCAAGGTCCTTTCCCTTACAAGCTTAGAGATACAGTTGTCACCAGGACTCCTACCGATTCAGAATCAATCAATAGATATGGACCTCCAGTCCCATTTGAAGATCCTGAAAACAACCCATTGTCATGGACTACCAGAATGAAAGAGCTTGTTGCACTAGATCAAATGAAAAAGTCCAAAGAGCAAGGCAAAGACATTTCCAACATTACAACCCTATCAGATCAAAGAAAGACAGAATTAAAGAGATATTCTTCAAGAAAATTCTTTGATCCAGAAGATTATATGAAGCTGCATCCTGAGGCTGTAGTTCCAAGGCCTTGATCCCAAACCTCCTTAGGTGCAGATGATGACAAAAGATCAAAGAGAGAATCCCTCAATCCTAACAGGGAAATTCTGTTTAAAAAGGGAAATGAGAAGAAGTGATTTATGTAAGCTGAACAAACATCTATCTCTTGCTGATATTCTATCTATGTTCTGTATAGTGCTATGTCATTGTTTGTTTAGCTTTTGTTTTGTCTGTATGCTTATTTATTTCCTATTTTTTCTTGTAAATAGTAATCCTAACCCAAATAGAGGGAGATTGTTGGAACACCGTATTACTAATTTGGGCAAGGATCACTATGTTTTTAGGAATTTGGTTTGACCTAGTTGTATAGTTGAAAAGGTCAAATTAGAATGAGTCTAAGGGTTATAACTTAGGTTTGAAGCTGCCCCCAAGACCATTCAAAGATCGGGATTCAGTGCACAGACAAAGACAATTCTCGTCGAGCTCAGGTCGATGAAACGTCGAACTCATGTCGACGATCTCTGAGCTCAATTCCATAAGGCGTCGAACTCAGGTCGACGATCTTCGAGCTCAGATCGACGCTTTGTCTCTAGTTGATTTCTAGTCGCTGAGCTCAGGTCGATGATCGTAGAGCTCAGGTCGACGTTTTCTGCCTCTAGTATAAATCCAATCTCTGAGCTCAGGTCGACGATAGCTGAGCTCAGGTCGACGATTTATGTGAGAGATCGATGCTTTAAGAATTCAAATTAAAGAATAGTTATGGAATTCATTAAGATTTATTTCCTGCATTTATTGCAACGGATTATGTAGCCATTTCAAGCAATCTGGAGCAAGTTTCAAGGAAGGCTAAAAAGAAAGTTACTTAGGACTTCCCCAGAGATAGTTGTCAATTATGGAAGTCATTTATGACTGAGTAACAGCCATCTAAGTCAGAATCTGATATACTCCTACAAAATATGTTTTTGAATAAAAGATATAAAGGATCAATATAATAAGATAGACAAGAGTTATACAGGATTATTAGATTGAGAAAAAGAGTTACAGAAGAGAGATCAAAATATACTCTGATCAAGAACTCAACTTCTGTAATATACAGATTCACTGAGTCAAAATCTTCAAGAACACAAGGAACTTTTCTGTGGAGGAGATCATCTGCTATTCTACTCCTCCAAATCCTCATGTGTTCAAAGGCTTCAACATCAAGGACTCCAGACATCACACATTTAATCATATGCTGAAATCATCTTTTGCTGGAGATCTGAAGCAACTTAAGACCTATTACCCTTGCAAAGCTCACCTTCCTGAACCCTTCCAGATCTCAGGGGGAGCTTTAGCAACATTTTCCACTTGTCTTCTCTCAGATTGTTGACAGAGAAGAACATCTTCAAACTACTTTCTTTTTCCTTTCCCTCCTGTAAAAGTGTTTATCAAAACTCCCTTCAAAAGTTCTGAAACTGGTTTCTGAGACCTTGTCAAAACTCAGTGGTGGCAAGACACCTTATCAAAAAATCTACATTTGGTTTTGAGCACCTTATCAAAAGCTCATTGGTGCCCAGGACACCTTATCAACTATTCCTGCAGTGGATTCCTACCTAGGGTGGTAGAAGAGTGGATGTACCAAGGTTGTTGGGGAACCACTATAGCTCCTTGTGTCATCTGGTTGTTGTGTTTTTGACTTTGCTGTGTGTTGTGTGATTTCTTATTTCTTGCTTTAGTTTTTATTTCTCTGCAAGCACCTTACACATATACATAAATTTAGTCTTCTACTGCTTTACAGTTTTTAATTGTAAATTATTTTAAAATACTCTATTCACCCCCCCCCCCCACGAGAGTGAAGATAGATCTTACCCTCACTTTTAGGGGGAAAGACCTTTGATACCCCCGCCACAAATTTGAGAATGCCAGAATTCGACTTCATTCTGGGCATGGAGTGGCTGGATTGGCACTATACAAGAATCGACTGTGTGGAGAAGCAAATCTTTTTGAGATATGGAGATACTGATGTAATCTTCCAAGGTATAAATTTCGCACCACGATTATTGTTATCCTCAATCCAGACCTTGAAAGCTCATATGAGAGGGGATGAAGTCTACATGGTATGTTTGGAACTGAAGGAGGTGAGGGTAGATATGAAGGATGTGCGGGTGGCACGGGATTTCCCTGAGGTATTTCCTGAGAAATTACAAGGGTTACCCCTGCATAGAGAAGTGGATTTTCATATTAAGCTTGTATTTGGAGCTAAGCCTGTTTCTAGGACCCCTTATCGAATGGCCCCAAAAGAACTCGCAGAGTTTAGAGTTCAACTGCAGGAGTTGGTAGAATCAGGGTTTGTTCGCCCCAGCTCATCACCTTAGAGATCCCCTATTCAATTCATTAAGAAGAAAGATGGAACCCTGCATTTATGTATAGACTATCGGGAGCTCAACCAACTGACGGTACGGAACACCTATCCGTTACCTCGAATCGATGAGTTGTTCGATCAACTGGTGGGAGCGCATTGGTTCTCCAAGCTAGATTTGCGCTCGGGGTATTATCAATTGAGAATACAAGAGGACAATATCCAGAAAATGGCTTTCAGCTCAAGGTACGGCTTATATGAGTTTACCGTGATGCCATTTGGACTCACAAATGCCCCATCAGCTTTCATGAGATTTATGAATAAAGTATTTGAGGCCTATCTAGATGTCTTCGTCATTGTGTTTATTGACGACATCTTAGTCTACTCTAAGACGGAGGAAGAGCATGTCGGGCATCTGGCCTTAGTTCTGGAAAAGTTAAAAGAGCACGCCCTGTTCGCCAAGTTTAGTTAGTGTAAATTCTTGCTTAGGGAAGTGGCTTTCTTGGGTCATGTAATCAGTGGGGCTGGACTAGCTGTGGATCCGGACAAGGTGCGTGCCGTGAAGGAGCGGTCGCCCTTGAAGTCGGCGGCCGATGTGAGGAGTTTTCTTGGACTTGTCGGATACTACCGCAAGTTCGTAAAAGGATTCTCCAAGATTGCCCTCCCGCTTACTTCTTTGACAAAGAAAGGTGTGCCATTTGAGTGGACACCCCAATGTGAAGCGGCATTCCAGGATTTTAAGGATAGACCTACCTCCGCCCCCATCCTTGTCCTGCCGTCTGGGAAGGAAGGATTTCAAGTTTACACGGACGCATCTTATCAGGAGTTGGGAGCGGTGTTAATGCAGCACGTGCACGTGATTGCTTATTTTTCAAGACAATTGAGGAAGCATGAAATCAATTACCCGGTGCATGATTTGGAGCTAGGAGCAGTGGTGTTTGCCTTGAAGGTATGGAGGCATTATCTATACGGCGTCCACTGCGAAATCTTCTCGGACCAAAAAACTTGAAGTACGTTTATACCCAGAAGGAGTTGAACCTAAGACAACGGCGGTGGTTAGAGTTTCTATGCGATTATGAGTTCACCTTGAACTACCACCCCAGAAAAGCAAACTCTGTAGCCGATGCGTTGAGCAGGAAAGTACCCGGCTCGAGCCCAGAGTCTCGGTTGATGAGCATGGAGTTGGCGCGGATGATTGAGGAGATGGATATTACATTTATATTTAAGGCTCCTTCGGCAGAATATTCGGAGTACTTGTCCAACATGAGTATAGTTTGTGATATCCGGAACCGGATCCAAGTGGAGCAAGGATTGGATGCGGCTCTGGCCCCGACACTCAAGTTGATCGAAGACGGGGCTACCGACGAGTACAAACTAAAGGACGGCCTCGTTTACTTTCGCGGCCTCCTATACATTCCCAAAGGCGGTAAAATCCGGGAGGATATCTTGAGAGAGGCACATTGCTCTCAATATTAAGTGCACCCGGGAATTTCAAAGATGTACGTCGGCTTACGGAAGACGATGTGTTGGCCAGGAATGAAGAAGGATGTCCGATACTTTGTCACACATTTTGTAGCCTGCCAAAGAGTTAAGGTGGAGTGCAGGAGCCCCGGTTTCCTATTGCAGTCGTTGCCAATCCCCGTGTGGAAGTTCGAGGATATTTCCATGGACTTCGTACATGGGCTACCTCGCTCTCGCTCAGGAAATGATTCAGTGTGGGCGATCATTGATCGCCTGACGAAATTTGCCCAATTCATTCCTATGAAGAAGGAGGCTCATCTGGATGTCTTAGTACGCCTTTTCATGGAGCAGTTTGTATAGTATCACGGCATACCGAAGACGAAAGTTTTGGACCGTGATGGTCGCTTTACCTCCAAGGAGTGGAAGGCGGTACAGGCGTATTTGGGCTCGTGCCTTACCTTCAGCACCGCATTTCATCCTCAGACGGACGGGCAGTCTGAGCGGACCATCCGAACATTGGAGGATCTATTGAGGTTGTGTGTGATAGATAGGGGAGAGCCGTGGGAAAGACTCTTGCCCTTGGTGGAATTATCCTACAATAACAGCCATAAAGCTAGCATTGGCATGGCACCCCATGAAGCCTTATATGGAAGGAGGTGTAGAACCCCCTTATCTTGGGTGGAAGATGAAGACCCGAAGACTTTTGGTGTTGAATATATTGATGACACAAATGTGGTGGTTAGGTTGATACGGGATCGTATGTTAGAGGCTCAAAGTCGGCAGGCGAAGTATTATAACGCAAGGCACCGTATGGTGGAATTTCAAGTGGGTGATAAAGTGTTCCTGAAAATCCGACCGATGCATGTAGTTTCACGGGTGCGGGGAGTGAATAAGCTCAGTCCACGGTATGTTGGGCCCTATGTCATATTGGAAAGGATTGGCCCTTTGGCCTATCGGCTCGAGCAACCGCCCGAGCTAGAGAATCTCCACGATGTGTTCCACGTATCGTCGCTTCGAAAGGCACTGTTGCGGCCTAAACCATACATCCCCACAACTGATGGTACTGTGGCATCTGATAGATATGTGCGACTGGAGCCGGTGCTGATCGTTGATAAAGAGATAAGAGCCTTGCGCCGCAAAAGTGTTCCCTTGGTAAAAGTGATGTGGTCTAATCATGGGAAGGAGGAATTCACATGGGAGACGATTGATTTGATGCAAGGATGCTACCCGAAGTTGTTTGCTTAAGGTAGTTTTATTTAAAAGCATATGTTATTTTTTTTGTATGCTTTACTCCCCATAGGCTCAGCCTGATTTCGGGGACGAAATCTTTTATTTTGTTTATAGGATTTGTAACGTCCCAATTCGCGCTAGGCCCCCTCGCACGAGTTCTGAATCAAGAGACTTGACTCGGGCTCGGGGCGCACTGGCAAAAGGTGTCAAGTGTGTTGAACGGAGTGATGGGTTGAGTGATATCCGATGAATTCGTCGAGAATGCCCGGGTATACCCACCGATCGTCGAGAATGATGACCGATCGTCGAGTATCGATGACTGATACTCAACGCACTCAACGCTAGGATTTCCAATAAATTGGTTGAGGGAAATTCGTCGGGAATCATTGTTGATACCCGACGAATTCGTCGAGAATACCCGGCTATACTAGCCGATCGTCAAGAATGGAGGTTGATTCCCGCCGAATTTGACTTGTGCGTTTTTTCGCCCAGGCAGATTCGCTGGCTCGTACAGGAGGACTAAACCGGACTTCGGGATTCGTGCTGAACAATCCCTTGGACCGGTCATTTCAAAATAAGACCTAATTTGGGCTGTCCAATCAGAGGTTGACACATGGCGAAGTGACATAACACTAATGAGCTAATATAAATAAGAAGAAAACTAAACCCTAGCCGTCACTTCGATCATTGTCGAGCCGCTACCCGCGCAAAATAATCGGGAGAGAAGCTGATTGCCGGAGTCGGAGCTCTGGAGGAGGAGAGGCTTGCTGGAGCCAGCCAAACTTTGGAACAGGAGAATCGCCATCACCGTCAAGGAGGAAATGATGCCATGGAGGAGGACGACTAGATCCATGGCCGGGAATGATGGTACCACTGGAAATGAGGTGAGTTTCATCCCCTCTCTCTTGGTGCTAGATCTGTAGATATCTAGGTGAGATGTCGACTCAAGAGAGTCGGGACATGGGAGATGGTGATTTCTCTAGGAAAGGCCTTGCTAGAACTTTTGTTCTAATGACTAGTCATCTTCAACCTCCCCCTCTTCAAAGTGATGATGGGGGTGGCTTCGTGAAGAGGAAATGGCCTCGAGAGGGAGAATAAGGGTGGAGGAACAGCTGATTGCGATTTGGGTAAAATTGCTTGAGGAGGAAGACGAACGGATGTCGTTCACTCCGCTTCAAGATGCGTGCAGAATCTGTGTTCTGCACGCAGCGACCTTCTTCGCTTTTTTCAAGAAAGAAGGGGTCAGATATGGGCTTTCGACTAAACACAAAAGTTGTAGCCCTTGAAATTTTCTTTCTAACGAGTGGTTACACGCACTCGCGGGATTTCTGTAGCCACGGGAATCCTTGGTCGAATTTGCTGCCCGGATTAATGTTGCACCTAAATTCTGGGCTGTGTAATGTGGGATTCGATTTGGTGGAATTTAATGTTGCGATCCAACTCGAGGTTTCGGTGAACTCTTTTGACATAATCATCATATTGATATGATAAGTTGTTGTTATAAATCTGAATTCGTATAACGAGTTATGGACAAGCTTAATTTAAGGAAAGAGCCTGGTATAAATTGGCAGATACATATTGATGCCCATTATCTATATCATGTTGAATTCATTTGGAAGGGCATATAAAAGATTTAACTATGGCCATGATGTATGTTGAATGGATAGAAGGGAATTAGTAATCTAATGCTTAGAGAGTCATCTCCCTACAGGTAGCATTGTGGAAGTTAACAAGTGCGGTGTTGACCGTCACTAGTTGGAATGAGGTTGAGATGAGCAAAGTTGGACGGTTGGGCTTGGTCCTCGGTGTTCACGTCCCGAGGATCCTTCCGTATTTGATGGATGGTTTGGCTTGGTCCTCGGTGTTCACGTCCCGAGGCTCCTTCCATGCCACGATATTGTGGAATTGCATGTGGTGTGAGTCGATACGCGGTGTCGCATTCCCGTGTTAAGGATAGTGTGGCAGGTCTACGGGCTCGCTAATCATCACACCGATGGGAGTTGACAGTTATACCTTAGGAGGTTGGGCTTGCTCCTCGGTGTTCACGTCCCGAGGCTCCTTCCGTGCCAAGTGAACGGTTGGGCGTAGTCCTCGTGCTCATTTCTGGGGCTCCTTCCGTGTCATACCTTGGGCAAGTTCGGGGCTAGGATCTTGGTGCACATTTACCCAAGAGAACCCACTGAGCCGTAGTACGCATGTGAGCTCCGCTGTTGTGTTCTTAGCGTTGAGGCGTACAGGGCCTAGGCCAGGTAGTGTGGAGACCAGCCTAGTAGTGGAGATGCCCTCTCTAATGTCACCGTTTGGCCACGACGGTTGACGCCTGAGTGGTTAGCTACCTGCTCGAATAGTGGGAACTATGAGTCTGTGTCGACATAGAGATTGCATATGCTTGATCATGGGTGTGTCATTACATTGCATACATAGCATTGCACATCATTACATACACAAGACCCTCATCATATAAGTTTGTATGGGCACTCTGATACGATGATTTACTAACTATTGAACGACCCTCAACTTATATGCGTGTATGGGCATCCATATAAGTCGAGTTACTAACTATTTTAAGATTATACTCTTTTGTTGTTGTAGATGGTAGAATTGTAGTATAAGAGGTTGCTCATTTATACACTAATTCTATTGTTACTTATGACATGTATACTTACTTCACCTGCTTGTACTACTGTTTTATATATATTGTACCTGTTCCTTTCTCCGCCCGGTGCCGAGGAGTCGCCGGGGGAGCGGATGTGAAGCCACTTAGTCTTTATGACTAACAGTTGCTACGTCTTCCTTTTTAGGAGGAAACCCCGCAGGTGGAGCAGCAGGTCATGCAGCTGGACAGCCAGGCCAGGACGACAGGGCCTGAGGGGACGGTACCGTCGCTAACGTCAGTTACAGCTGTGAGTGAGAGAGATTTTATATTAGCCCTTCAAGCCAATTTTATTTACGTACTCTGATTATGTAGAAGCTTATTTAGCTTCTCTTTTGCTGTACTTATGGACTTATGCTTACTGTGGATTGACTTATTTATATTATTATGGTTGGGTTGGCATTTATATGTTGATATTTGTTGTAGCCGGCAGGATAGGCGTCTTGTGGTACAGGCTGGCCCGAGTGCTAGTGCTACTGCAAGGCAGCTGTTCTGGGCATAAGACCCCTCTCGTGCCATTTTTTTGTTCCGGGAGGGGGGTCTTACAGTTAGCTTGGGAGGAAATAGGCGAGTATAAGTTGTATAAGAGTGAGGATGTCAAAGAGGTTAATTCGACGATACGCTCTATCCGGGAGAGGCTATTGATAGCCCAAGATAGGCAGGCAAAGTACTACAATGCCAATCATCGGAACGTGGAATTCACGGTGGGTGATTGGGTATATTTCAAAATCGAGCCTTTCAAAGTCGTGTCCAGGATTCAGCGCTTGAAAAAGTCAAGTCTGAGGTATATTGCTCCAGTTTAAGTGGTGGAGCGAGTTGGAGAAGCTCCCTATGGGCTAGCTCTTTCAGAAGAATTGAGTGGATTGCATGATGTATTACATATATCAGTGCTTCAAAAAGCCTTGAAAGATCCAACTCAAGTGATTGTGAATGATCGCGTACCGGTCGAATTTGGGCTAACGACGAAGGCTAGGCCCATTCGGATCAAGGATAAAGCGGATAAGCAATTGCGAAACAAGAAAATCGGGATGTTCAAGGTCCGGTGGGACAACTGTGGCCGTGAGGACCTACCATGGGAGGGGGAGCAAACCATGCATGTTGAATTTCCCGAGTTATTTATATAAACTGTTATAACATTTTTGTTTTACAGAAAATATATATTGTAACGTATTTGTTACTGGTTTCTGCACGCTGTATTAAATTTTGGGACGAAATTTCTGTAAGGAGGGGAGGATTCTAACACCCCAATAAGTACAGACTAAGAGTCGACCTGAGCTCAACAAAATCGCCTAATAGAGTTTGACGAAACGTCGAGCAGAGCTCGAAGAAATCGTCGAGCACAGCTCGATGACATTGGCTCTATTAGGTGTTATGACCCGTTCGATGAACTTAAGTCCGTTCGACGAACAACTCCCAATCGACAAATTGTCGAAATAAGATGTCGCCGAAGTGGCGACTCGTGTCAGGTGGCTGGTGTGCGGCCACTGAGTGGTGGTTGACTTTATCAACTCAAACCCAAGCCGTTGCTTTATTTTGATGTGAAGAGATCGTATGGCTAGGGTAAAACCCGAGGCCATATTTATAGAGGGATGGGATTGAGGATGTTATTATTTCCTTTTTTTCTCTCTCTCTCTCTTCCTTGCTTCCCAGTTCTGGAGTAGAGAGCTTGCGGCTGGTGCTAGGGTTTGGTTCTTGTGGCTGGAATTAAGAGCCAAAGCTAGATCCGTGAAGAGGAAAGTGAGGCAATCCTTTCCATATGAATAGAAAAGCTTCGTCATTTCTCTGAAGAGAACTAAAATGGTAACGAGTTTCTCCCGGACAAGTGAAGTCCTTAATATACATATTTGCATGGATCCCCTCACCAAAAGGTGAAAAAGGGTAGATTCTAATGGGAAGATCGGTTTGATACTCATATATTCCTTCATTTAGATCCAGAAATATAGAGTGGGGAATAAGCATGTTGTGAGAAGGCCATCTAGACAAGTTGGTCTGGATTGGTGATGTTTAATTTGCGTGCCGAAGAAGACTCTATGGATATGCATGTGATGTACGTGTGAAATCCAGGATCTAGGGTTGTGCAGGATGCTGCATCAAGTACGGGAAGTATTTCTAGGAAAAGACCCAGTAATGGTGAGTACCAGCCTTGTACAACCCCATATTCGCTGGGAGGGACCCAGAGGCTTCAGTGGTCAGGATTGGGCTAGTCTCAGGCTAGCCTCGGGTTAACCCTAAGGCATACTTGTGGAGTTCTCGTCCTGTAGGAGCTCCCGCCAAGGGCAGGGAAAAGATGGAGAGGCCAAGGCAGATAGTCGAGCTCTCGGCAGGAGAGATCGTCGACCGACCGAAGCAGATGGCTCGACCACGGAAGCTTCCGCCTTAGGGAAAGCTCCCGCCCAGGGCAGGCGAGAAGGCCCTAAGTAAGCCTTCAGTCACGATAGTTTCAAGACCGTGAAGGGCGCGAACCTCCCTGGCAAGGGGTCTCGCCAAGGTTGGCCTAGTTGGGGGTCCAGCGAGAGCCTTCACGGCCAGGGTTCTCGCCAAGTGGGCCCACGTGGTAGGGCCCGGCGTTCGTAAAGGGGATTATTTTATTATTATCCCGAGGTAAAATTATCCAAATGCCCTTGGGATGACAGCGGGATTTGGCTATTGGCAGACCCCTCAGGGGTATTTCAGTATTTTCAGGTCAAAGGAAGACTATAAAAAGACCCATAGGGGCTCTTTGGAAGGCAGGCTTTCATTATTCTCCAACTCTAGTGCCTTTTGAGGAACTCCCAGCCCAGCATTTGGCTTTGGAGGGGAAGCTCTCAGAGATCTTCCGGGTGTGTGGTGGGACCTCCCAGCTGAGGCTTTGGGTCAGTCTTTTGACCTTAGCAGCCAGTCAAGGGTCGAGATAAGAGAGAAGTAGGCGTCGGCTGCACTTTGGTTTGTTAACATTCGTTGGGGTCATTTTTGGCTTCAACAGTTCTGGTGCGGTGAGCGTGGAAGCAGTCGGTGTAAGAAAATCTCGAGTTAAGTCCCATGGCAGGAGGCGAAGGTGAAGGATCAGGCGCAGGAGGATCCCCCCCGGGTGGACGATGCGACGAAGAAGATGTTTGAGGACTTCAGGCGAGAAGTCATGCAGACGATCAGCTTGGCCTTCTCGGCAAGGAATGAGTGGGAGACGCCGCAGGTTCCGGTGGAGGTGGTTCCGCTGTTAGGCGAGAACGCTCCAGGGCAGCGCCCCGGGAAGGAAGTCCCGGTGGAGGCAGGCGAGAGGGACGTAGCCGCGCGGGAGCTTTTCCCAGGCCAGCGTCCCGAGAAGGAGCTTCCGGCGGATCTGGGCGAGAAGGAGGCGACGGTGCGGGAACTCTTCCCTGGGCATGGTATCGCGGATCGGTCCAGCCAACCGAGGTCGCGAGACGGGCCCTCTCGCCAGGCGGGAGGCGAGACCCCCTTTAATGAGCTCATTGTCTCGGCTCCAGTGCCGGATGGGTTCCGGGAGCCGGACATGACCTACTACACCGGGAAGGATGACCCGGTTCAGCACGTGCAATGGTTTGAGGACGTGGTGTCCATCAGACAAATGTCGGATGCCTTCAAGTGTAGGCTTTTTGCCATCACTCTGAAAGAGAAGGCCAGGGACTGGTTCCACCAGTTGACGGCGAGTTCCATCTACAGCTTTGAGGAAGTGCGCAGGGGTTTTCTGTTGAGGTTCTCAACTTCGAAGAAAAGGAAGAAGGAGGCTGAGTGCCTGTTTGCAGTGAGGCAAGGGCCGGAGGAGACGTTGGGTCATTATGTTGACCGGTTCCAAGAGGAGATTTTCTTGGTCCAGGAGGTCCCGGGGTACGCGCTGATGCTTCCCTTCACCCTGGGGCTGAGACCAGGGTTTTTCAGCATGGAGTTGAAGAGGGTGCCCCCTCTCTCTTTTGAGGAGATCATGGAGAGGGTGGCGAAGGAGATAGACTTTGAAAGGGCAAACCCTGCGTTTGCGAGGAAGCTGGCCAGGTTGGCCGAGGATGATGTGAAGGAGCCGGTAGTGGGAAGGCAGAGAGAGCAGAGGGAACCGAGGGAAGATAGGAGAAGAGAAGAGCCCCGAGGGCAGGGACAGCAGCATGGGGGGGCCAGGGAGCCGAACAACCGACTGGGTTGGAGGCCTCAGGAGGGTCGCCCCCAGGGCCAAGGAGGACTTCAGGGAAGAGATAACTTCCGGGAGCAAAGAAGGCTGGAGCAGGGAGGATGGCGACAAGGACCAAGGGGACATTTCCCACCACCGCAGGAGGCCATGGAGGTGGGAAGAGGAAGAGGAGGAAGAATTCGGGGAGCCGGAAGAAGGGGAGGAGGAGAAGGAAGAGGGGGCAGGGTGGCGTTGCCCTATTGTGACTTCCATCAGGAGGAAGGTCACGCAACGGCCACCTGCCCAGACTTTCTGGAGATAAGAGGGGCCAGAGGGGCCGGAAGGCAAGACCCGCCTGTAAGGATCGTCGAAGTACAGTGAGAAGAGGCTGAGGACAGGTGTGAAGACAGGGTAGACGTGGGGACCCGAGGAGGGATCGGAGTGATCCATGGGGGAGTGGGGATCGAGGCAACCCGCAAGGGGAGCCTCTAAACCATGTTCCGCCGAGGGGTCTCCTCAACCTCCCTGGCTCCCCCCCCCCCCTAGAGGAGAAGATCACTTTCTCATCCGCGGATATGCCAGACTACGAGGATCTGTTCTGCGACGCGCTTGTGATCCAGACAGCGATAGAAAACTACACCGTCTCCCGGATACTGGTGGACAATGGGAGCTCGGTGAATGTGATCTTCAAGAAGGCCTTCGATGAGATGAGGGTGGAAGGAAAAAGGGTCCTGGCTTCTGATGGACCGCTTTTTGGCTTCTCCGGAGAAAGGAAAGAAGTGGAAGGGGGAGTGGGCCTGCATGTGAGGCTTGGGGCGTCTCACGGAACTGTCGGTTCGTGATCGTGGATGCCCCGAGTAGTTACAATGCCATCTTTGGACGTCCCCTCATCAACGCCTTTCGCTGCGTACCCTCCTCATACCACCAATGCCTCAAGTTCAACAATGGAGGGGTGCAGTTTAGGATCAGGGGATCCGAAGATGGCAAGGCAATGCTATGTGACGGCGGTTAACACCGTGTCGTGGATGGCGGAGGCAGAGGAGTTGGAGAAGGAGATGGTTGAGCAGGAAGGGGTTGAGAAAGGGGAGATAAGCCTGGGAGAGGCGATGGAGGTTGTTGAGGAGATGGCAGAGGTGGAGGAGATCAGCCTAGAAGAGGCGAGAGCAGTGATGGATGAAGAAGAGGCGAGAGCAGTGATGGATGAAGAAGAGCAGAGGCAGGAGGAGAGCCTGGAGGAGGCGATGGAAGTTGATGAGGTTGGGGGAGAGGAGCTCGAGTTTGAGCAGGAAGAGAAAAGGGTAAGTTGGGAGTGGTCGGGGCTGGAACCGGCCGAAGAAGTGGTGGAGATGGAGGTGCTTACAAGAGCGGGGGAGGTGCAAAGGATTCGGATCAGCGGAGGCTTGAGCCTCGAGGATCAAGAGCAGATGCGAGCCTGCATCCAAAGCAACGTCGACATCTTCGCTTGGAACACGGCAGACATGCCGGGCATTGACGCGGACGTGGCCTGTCATCGCTTGAACCTGGATCCCAGAGCCCGTCCCATACGCCAAAAGATGAGGGCCATCGCCACCAAGCTAGAAGCCCCCATCTGAGAGGAGGTCAAAAAGCTCCTGGACGCAGGCTTCATCTCAGAGATCCAGTATCCAGGCTAGATCTCCAACATGGTAATGGTAAAGAAGGGAGGAGGAAAATGGCGCATGTGTATTGATTTTTCTTTATTAAATAAATCATGTCCCAAGGATTGCTACCCCTTGCCTCGAATCGACGCGCTGGTTGACTCAGCCGTCGGTTTTTCTCTTATGAGTTTTTTAGATGCATTTTCAGGTTACCATCAGATCCGGATGCACCCTTCTGATGTCAAGGATGTGTCCTTCATCACAAGAGAGGGATGCTTCAGCTATAAGATGATGCCCTTCGGATTGAAGAACGCAGGGGCAACATACCAACGCATGATGGATCGAATCTTTCGAGATCAAAGGGGAAGGAACCTGGAGGTCTACGTGGACGACCTCATGGTCAAGAGCAAGTGTGTTGATTCCCACTTGCGGGACTTGGAGGAAACGTTTGCCACCCTGTGAAGGTTCAAGATGAGGTTGAATCCCTTGAAGTGCGTCTTCGGGGCTAGTCGCGGGAAATTCCTCGGACACCTCTTGACTCCCGCGGGGGTAGAACCTAACCCCGATAAGGTTAAGGCTATTCTAGACCTGGAATCACCTCGCAGTGCCAAAGAAGTCCAGCGCTTGACCGGAAGTTGGCCGGGCTAAGCAGATTCCTCTCTCGGTCAGGGGATAGGTGTTCCTCTTTCTTTAAAATACTTCGTGGTAACCAAGTGTTCGAATGGACGGCCGAATGTGAAGAGGCGTTTCAGGGGCTGAAGAGGCAACTCTCCCAAGCTCCGTTACTTCAATGCCCGAAGGAAGGGGAGGACCTAGCCTTGTATCTCGGAGTGGGGGTAGAGGCAGTGAGCTCCGTCTTGGTTAGGGAGGAGGGGAAGAAACAGTTGCCCGTCTATTATGTAAGCCGAATCTTAAAAAAGGCGGAGATCCGATACCCCATCCTAGAGAAGCTGGCGTATGCTTTGGTCATCTCAGCTAGGAAGCTTCGCCCTTACTTTCAGGCGCACTCGATTAGGGTGGTAACCGACCATCCTCTTCGCAAGGTCTTTGAGGGGGTGGAGCATTCAGGAAGGTTGGCAAAGTGGTCCATCGAGCTAAGCGAGTTTGACATTTCTTTCGTCCCAAGGCTCTCCATCAAAGCCCAAGCCGTGGCGGACTTTTTGGCGGATTATGTCACTGAGGCCGAGGAAGAAGAGCCGAGGCTGTCGGAGGCATGGAAGATGATGGTCGATGGAGCCTCAGGAAGGCACTCGCTGGGAGGAGGTATGGTACTGGTAAGTCCCCAAGGGGTTACCATAGAACAAGCAGTGGCTTTCCACTTCCCTGTAACCAATAATCAGGCGGAGTACGAAGCCGTGATAGCCGGTCTCTGACTGGAAAAGGAGTTGGAAATTCAGGATGTGGAGACCTTCACAGACTTAATGGTGGTGGCATCGCAGATCCGAGGGGAGTTCGAGGCCCGGGAGCCTACCCTCGCGAGATATCTATCAAAGGTAAGAACTATCATTGGAGGTTTCCGTTCTTTTTCTATTCAACATGTTCCCAGGGAGGAAAGCATGGCAGCTGACCGATTAGCAAAGTTCGGGCCTCGGGGTGGAGGTACCCTAACCGAACTATTTCGGCCAGCCATTGAAGAGGGGAGGTGATGGAGGTGAATCGGCGGTCCTCATGGGTAGATCCGTTGGTGACCTTCTTGACCACAGGAGAACTGTCGGAAGAAGTCAAGGATGCCAAGAGCTTCAGGCATAAGGCGGCTCATTAGCTGATGCTGGAAGGAAGCTTGCATCGGAAGATGTTGTCAGGACTCCTCGCGAGATGCGTGACCGAGGAGGAAGTCCCAGGGATCCTGGAAGAGGTGCATTCTGGAGAATGCGGCAGTCATTCAGGGGGAAGGACATTGGAAGCAAGGGTGATAAGGCAAGGATATTTCTGGCGGACTTTGAGGAAGGATACAGCTGAGTTCGCAAGGAGGTGTCGGAAGTGCCAAGTACATGCTCCCCTCCAGCTCTTGCCCGCCCAAAGGCTTCGAAGCATCACGGCGCCATGGCCCTTCGCCATTTGGGGAATGGACCTGGTTGGACCCTTTCCTCCAGCTAGCGGGCAGAGGAGATTCCTCCTAGTTATGATTGACTACTTCTCCAAGTGGTTGGAGATCAAGACGTTAGCCAAGGTAACCTCCCAGGTCATCAGGAACTTCGTTTGGCGGGAAATCGTTTGCAGGAACGGATTGCCCCAAGCGATAGTGACAGACAACGGTCCTCAGTTTGCCAGTGAAGAATTCATCAGTTTCTGCACCCAATTGGGGATTGACCTCAGGTTCACCTCTGTCCATCATCCTCGCAGCAATGGCCAGGTGGAGGCGGCAAACAAGATCATTATCAGCTTACTCAAAAAGAAGGTGGAGAACCTGAAGGGTAACTGGGTGGAACAGCTCCCTTCCGTTCTGTGGGCCTTGCGAACGACTCCGAACACGACCACAGGGGAGACCCCCTTCAAGCTCTCTCATGGGTGTGAGGCTGTCCTCCCGGTGGAATTCGAGGTTCGGTCCCCAAGGGTTGCGGCCGCGGCTGAGGGAAGCGAAGCTTGGAGGTTGGAGAATGAGGAAGGGTTGCGCCTCTCATTAGATATGGTGGAAGAGCTGCGGGAGGTTGCCGCCATCAGGCAAGAGGAAGTAAAACGGCGAATGGCTCGGTAATTCGATAAGCACATCAGAGTCAAGCAATTCGCCGAGGGGGATCTAGTACTGAAAAAGGTCGACGTTGCAGGAAGGTCGGCCGCGGTTGGTAAGCTCAACCCTAGCTGGGAAGGGCCTTATATAGTAGAGAAGGCTCTGGTTAACGGAGGCTACTATCTCCAGGATGCGGAGGGAAGGACCTTGAGTCACACCTGGAGTGGTGACGATCTGAAGCGCTTCTACCCGTAAGAGGGGAAGAAGGAGTGTAATGTTGTAAACCACCTTTGCATTTTCAATAAGTTTATTCCAGAATGTTGACTATCTCTGAGTATGCAATCTTTATGTTTTCTGTTTTAACTGGCTATGACTCCTCATCTCAATGATGGAATAGGCCTGGTTGAAGGAATCTTCATCGACACCCCGAGCTCGGCTCGGCCCCAGGTAGACCCGCTGCGTAGGCTCTCATCAAGCTGGCAGGTCCGAAGGCTCGCCTGTGGGGGAAAGGTTGGCTCTTGTGATACTTTATTCTTAGCCACTTCTACGACACCCCGAGCTCGGCTCGGCCCCAGGTAGACCCGCTGCGCAGGCTCTCATCAAGCTGGCAGGTCCGAAGGCTCGCCTGTGGGGGAAAGGTCGGCTCTTGTGATACTCTGTTCTTAGCCACTTCTACGATACCCCGAGCTCGGCTCGGCCCCAGGTAGACCCGCTGCGCAGGCTCTCATCAAGCTGGCAGGTCCGAAGGCTCGCCTGTGGGGGAAAGGTCGGCTCTTGTGATACTTTGTTCTTAGCCACTTCTACAACACCCCGAGCTCGGCTCGGCCCCAGGTAGACCCGCTGCGCAGGCTCTCATCAAGCTGGCAGGTCAGAAGGCTCGCCTGTGGGGAAAGGTTGGCTCTTGTGATACTCTGTTCTTAGCCACTTCTACGACACCCCGAGCTCGGCTCGGCCCCAGGTAGACCCGCTGCGCAGGCTCTCATCAAGCTGGCAGGTCCGAAGGCTCGCCTGTGGGGAAAGGTTGGCTCTTGCGATACTCTGTTCTTAGCCACTTCTACGACACCCCGAGCTCAGCTCGGCCCCAGGTAGACCCGCTGCGCAGGCTCTCATCAAGCTGGCAGGTCCGAAGGCTCGCCTGTGGGGGAAAGGTTGGCTCTTGCAATACTCTGTTCTTAGCCACTTCTACGACACCCCGAGCTCGGCTCGGCCCCAGGTTGACCCGCTGCGCAGGCTCCCATCAAGCTGGCAGGTCCGAAGGCTCGCCTGCGGGGGATAGGTGGAGTCCTTGACTTTTTGATCCTTGGCTCTTGGTTGGTAGTTACTACGTTACAACGAGCTCGGCTCGAACCCCGGTAGACCCGCTGCGCAGGCTCCCATATAAGCTAGCAGGTCCGACGGCTCGCCGGTGGGGTAGGGGTTTAATTAGTTGGAAAAATATGCGGGCAGGGCCCTGACCTAGGCCGGAAGCAAGGCCCCAAAGGTCTCGGCTCAGAGGTCTCAGCCAGTAAAGGCCTCGATTTGGAGGTCTCGGCCAGTAAAGGTCTCGGCTCAGAGGTCTCAGCCAGTAAAGGCCTCGATTTGGAGGTCTCGGCCAGTAAGGGTCTCGGCTCAAAGGTCTCGGCCAGTAAAGGTCTCGGTCAAAAGGGGGGTTCTCGCATAAGGAGGCTCCCGGCGGACCTGAGCAGGACGACTTAATCGACGACGCGAGGTTCCCGCCTAACGGATCTCTAAGAAAGGTTATCCTAAAGAGACTAAGGGTCTCGGCGGAAGCTCGCGCGGAAGCCATTCGGCAGAATAATATACTTCCAAGCACACACTGACAATGAAAGATGAAACATTACTTTACATAAAATTAATTACAAAAGTTGGAGCCTCTCGCTCATTACAAAAGAAACAAAAAGAAAGAAGAAGCTTAGGGGGACGCGCTGTAACTCCCGCTGGTGCTCTCGCTTGAATCATCGCCAGAGCTCGCTTCAGATGTCTCGCCAGCGGCGGTAGAAGACCTCGGGATGTCTGAGGGAGGCGAGTCCGGCGCGCCTGGAGGTTTGGGAACTGGATCGTAGAGCCAAGGAAGAAGTTGGCGGGCGTCGATGGTCGCGCCGTCCTCCCGAAGCAGCTTGACGTCTCGCAGCGTCTCGAGCGTCAGCTTGACGGTTGCCTGAGCGTTGGCTTGCAGCAGCTTGTCAACGTCGTACTCCGAGAGGTAACGACTCCGCAGCCTCGCATCTAGCTCCGGAGGCGGGACCTTCGCCATCTCCGCGCGAAGCTGTTCCCTCAAGAGGACGCTCTCGCAGCGCGCGTTGGCCAGCTCTGCGCGAAACTCCTTGACTTGGGCAGAATCCTGTGAAAAAAAAGAGTTCAGTCTGGAAACATCGCACCATCGTAACTTTGAAAAACGAAAGCAAGGGTTCAGGAGGGTCTCGCTTACCTCAGTCGCGGGGCGTAGAGACAGCACCAGTCGAGCATCCGCAAGCTCTTGTTGAGCTTTCGCGAGTTCTTCTACCGCGGTGTGCGCTCGAGCCACCGCGTCCTCCCTTGCCTTGCGCATATCGGTGAAATTCTTGTCGAGGGTGATGCTTCGGCGCGCACACATATGCGCAAGCTCGAACCCGCGCAATAGAGCCCGGATGGCATCGAAGGCTATAAGGCGAGTGGACATCTGGTCAAACACGCTGGCATCCTCTCGGCTGTAAAGGCCATATCCAAGCGAGAAGGCCTCGCCAGTCATATCTTCCCCCTCCGCCCAGCTGGGAAGGAGCGTCGTAACCTTGATCAAGTTTGACTCAGGGTCCCATTCCATCTGAGGCTTCCCCTCCGCGTCGACGTACTTCACGCCGAAGCCAAAGTTCCTGTGCCCTTTCGGCACCTCCCGGGGCGGAGCTCGGGCGGAGGTTTCGGCGGCGAGCACTTCTCCCCCAGCCTTGCTTGCGGCCGGTGGGTTCCCGGTGGAAGCCTCGGCGCGGCTCTTGGCGGCGGCATCCATCTCGCTGGCCCTTTGGAGGATCGCTTCGAAGGAGCTTCCAGCGGGAAGGGGTTGGACAGGCGAGACGGCCGGGGCTTTCCCCTTCTCGAGAGCAGAAGGTTTGGGCCTCTTCAGCGTTCGGAGAGGAGGAAGGGTGACCTTCTGCTTCTTGGCTGGTGGCGGCAAAGGGGGGGCTGGATCGTTTCGGCAAGCGCTGGCGCTAGCTTCCGCGAGCGCAAGGAAGCCTCTCGCGGCCAGACCCTCGACACTCCGGCCTTCAGCGAAGGGTTGGCGCAGAGGGACCTCCCGCTCTCCTGCAAAGTTAAAACGCTTCAGCGCGAGAAGATCTTTGATAAAAGAGGGAATCTGAGGCGAGACCATACCTTCGCCCGAGTGAACGAGTGGGAGGGAGTCGACGTCTCGCCTGAGGTAGGGAACATCGAACTCCTTGGTCCCAAAGAATTCCAGGATTGCGCTCTCGCGTGATCCTAGAGTAGGCGGCTTGTAGGCAGCGTCCTCATACTGAACGGGCTGAATCGGGACATTGCCGAAGTCTCCGCTGACATAAACAAATTTCTCGCACCAGTGGTGGTGCTTGTTGGCGAGACCGGTAACCTCGAGCAGTTGCCCGGAGAAGAAAACCACCCCTCCCTTGGCGCGAAAGTTGAATAGCTTCCGGAAGATGGGCAAACTGAACTCGATCCTCTCGGATCGCATATAGCATATGAATGCTATAAGGATCGCGACTGAGTTCGGGTTCAGTTGGGCGGGAACCACCCCATAGTAGCGAAGAGCAAGCCGAACCTCCGGCCAAAGGGGAAGGCGGAAGCCCACCTCGAAATGCTCGAGGGGGATGGCGAGTTCTCCCGCCTCCGGAGTATTCACCTTATCGTGATTTCCCGGGTTCCGCGCCGAGAAGCCGGCGGGGATGTAGCGGTCAACGATCAGGTTATATTCGTCGAGGGTGAGCTTGCAGGAAGGGAAGAGGTGTTTTTGGAAAGCTTCCGCGCAGTGGGCGCGACCCTTGTTCTCGCCAGGCATGATGGGTTTGCGAGTGAGAGCGAGAGCTGAAAAGAGGTCGAAGCGGAAGCAAGAACGCGAGAGCAAGGAAGGACAGCTGAGGTTCCGGATCGAAGAAGTAAATGCGGTTGGTAGACTTCTCTATTTATAGAGAATCGTAATCATCATGGATCCATCCGACAGAGAGAGAAAGTGACAGCGGAGTACAGCTGTCAGAATCCGGGCTAACGGCGCCTCGATTTTCCCCCTCGGGATGGCAGCGGTCAACGGTCGTTCCTGGTTTCGACGCAACTATCTGGATTGGCGCAAGCCTCCTAGATTGGCGTAAGCCTCCTAGATTGGCGTAAGCCTCCTAGATTGGCGCAAGCCTCCTAGATTGGCGCAAGCCTCCTAGATTGGCGCATGCATCCTAGATTGGTGTAAGCGTCTTAATTTAAAAGCCTCGCAGAGCAATAAAAAGAAAAAGAAAAGAGAGACATGGGTAGAAGCGAGATCCTCGCTAGCGCAAGCTGGATAAACCTAATTAACAGTAATGTTTATTACAGATACATTGATAAAAAGAGATACACTGATAAAAGAGATACATTGAGATTCAAAGCGGGAAGGCTAATAGGGCTTCCAGCTCCATCGTCCTCGTTCTCGCCGCCTAGTTCTTGGGGGCGCCAACGGGTTGAAGTAGGACGATAGGGTGGTACACCCAAGGTTGATCCGCCTGGCGTGATCCCGGATCTGCGAGATGCACCTCCCTGGCGAAGACTCGGCAGAAGGCCCTCCCGGGCAATCAGTCTCGCCCAAGAAGAAATCCCGCTCCAGAGCCTCCAGCCTTTGCTCCACGGATTCGCGGAATGCTTTCGCCGCGGCAGTATGGGCACGGTCTCGCCGGATAAGCTTGGCCAAAATGACCGAGATCTTCCTCCTTCTCCCCTTCGCGCTCCCAGCGCTGTTCAAGGTTTCTTCTATCTCGCCAGACGAAGGGAGAGGGGACTCTTCATCCTCTTCTTCCTCTTCTTCTTCTTCCTCTTCTTCTCCTTCCTCGTTGACTCCCGACCGCAAGCCAGGATCACCTGCGAAAGAAACGCACGAGAATTTTGGTCAAGGCATGACAATCAATAGTCCAAAAAAGTTTTCGCATACCTGCGGCTGGGCGAGAACCGTCAACCAAAGTTGGACGAGAAGGCCCGGCCCCTCCGTTGGTTCCATAAAGGAGGTGAAGAGGCTTGCCCAGCCCCGGGCGGAAGGGCTCGCGCACGATGATCCCGGCCTGGCCGGAAGCATGAGGGGAGTTGTCTCCTCTCAAGGGACGATCAGTATCCTTGAGAGTAGCGGAAGGTTCAGAAGCCGCCCCTCCCGCCTGCAGGATAGGATTGGCCACCGCAGGAGGCACTTCAACGGTTCTCGCTTCATCTTCCCGGGAGGTTAGACCCGGGTCGGCGGGAGTTGGCACTGCGAGAAGACAGTTCAGAAAAGAAAGGGTCGGGTTGAAATATTGACAAGGGAAAATGTACCTATCGTTCCGGTTTCGGCCGGAGGAATCCTCTCCGCGACCCGCGTTTGGTCCTTGGGTGAATGAGCGGGCAGGTTCGAAGAACTTGGCGGGATCTCGGTGTCATCATTAGGAGCGGATTCCTGCGAAAGCTTACTTTAACCATCGGATCTAGTGCACAATCAGCTCGGTAGGCACGGTTGAAAGGCTTACCTTCTGCGGGGAAGGATCCCCCGCAGGGTTGGGAGTGGGGGAAGGAGGATCCCTGTTCTCGCGAGAAAGGTCCCGCCGGACCACCTTCTCCCTTTTCTTTTCCTTCTTCTTCGGCTCGGAAGGCCCGGCGGTTGAAGTCTTTCTCGCTAACCATGGAGCCACCGCCGCACAGTTAGCCAAGGCCCGCGCTTGGGCAGCGGCTAACCGGTCTTGGAGGTCTTGCGGAAGTGGTTTGGCAGCACGTTTGGGATGCATGGTAAGCTCGCGCAAAAATCACTGAGGCGAGAGCTCAGTTATAAAACAGTATTTCAAGGGCGAGGCATATGGTCGCCTATCGGTGCATATTTATAGCCGCAGTAGGACCCACCAAAATATTCCCCTGGTTAGCTGGCACGTGTCCAGCGAATATTTTGGGGGTTGGACTTGTCTTGTCGAGCGCAGGGCTAGCTCGAAAAAGAGCGGGGATTGTGTACAACCCCATATTCGCTGGGAGGGACCCAGAGGCTTCAGTGGTCAGGATTGGGCTAGTCTCAGGCTAGCCTCGGGTTAACCCTAAGGCATACTTATGGAGTTCTCGTCCTGTAGGAGCTCCCGCCAAGGGCAGGGAAAAGATGGAGAGGCCAAGGCAGATAGTCGAGCTCTCGGCAGGAGAGATCGTCGACCGACCGAAGCAGATGGCTCGACCACGGAAGCTTCCGCCTTAGGGAAAGCTCCCGCCCAGGGCAGGCGAGAAGGCCCTAAGTAAGCCTTCAGTCGTGATAGTTTCAAGACCGTGAAGGGCGCGAACCTCCCTGGCAAGGGGTCTCGCCAAGGTTAGCCCAGTTGGGGGTCCAGCGAGAGCCTTCACGGCCAGGGTTCTCGCCAAGTGGGCCCACTTGGTAGGGCCCGGCGCTCGTAAAGGGGATTATTTTATTATTATCCCAAGGTAAAATTATCCAAATGCCCTTGGGATGACAGCGGGATTTGGCTATTGGCAGACCCCTCAGGGGTATTTCAGTATTTTCAGGTCAAAGGAAGACTATAAAAAGACCCATAGGGGCTCTTTGGAAGGAAGGCTTTCATTATTCTCCAACTCTAGTGCCGTCTGAGGTGCTCCCAGCCCAGCATTTGGCTTTGGAGGGGAAGCTCTCAGAGATCTTCCGGGTGTGTGGTGGGACCTCCCAGCTGAGGCTTTGGGTCAGTCTTTTGACCTTAGCAGCCAGTCAAGGGTCGAGATAAGAGAGAAGTAGGCGTCGGCTGCACTTTGGTTTGTGAACATTCGTTGGGGTCATTTTTGGCTTCAACAAGCCTGAAATGGTAAATGAAGTTGTGAGCTTGAATTGCCCAGCAATGGTGTGTACGAGCATGAAATAGAAAAAGAATGAATTGTTCCTTGAAGGCCAATTACTGTGTCGTCAAGTTAAGTACCTCTAAATGAAAGAGTCGTTAAGTACCTCTGAATGGGCAGTTAGTCGTTAAGTTAATTACCTCTGAACGACATAGTGGTCAAGTTATGGACCTCTTAACGACAAAGTTAACGGTGTGATATGCGGGATGTCGTGAACACAAAAAATGTTCCCTGAGTGCACGGGGCGTATGGTCATTGACCCTACGTCTGTGATGAATGGTGCTTAAAGTGCACTTTGTAAATGCCACAATATATATGATGCCTTATTTGCAGGGATGGAGAAATACCGCCCCGAGTAAGGGGTGGGATCATTATAAATGGGTCAGCAAAATGCTGACCGTTGCTTTGTTTGCCACATTTTGGTGGGCCCTTTTGTGTAGTTGCTGGAGAGCTAGGTGGAAAGTAGCAGGTTGAAGCCCATGTGCTGTAATTGGTTGGCCCTTGAAGGACCAAAGGCAAACATTTATAGTTTTCATGTGTGGCCACCCTGCGTGCTGATGTATGAAACCACTTATTGTAAAATGAAACAGTTGTAATAAGGCTACGGCCAAAACATGTGTTATGTATATATATATGATTCCTATTGTGTAGTGGACATTCTTGTTTGGTATAGGTTCATAAACTAAATGCTTCCACTAGAATGCTTTGAGTTAGGGTGCGTTCAAAAGTGAACTTGGATTTGAAAAAAACTTGTAATCTCCTTACCTGTCCGTAGTATATGACGTCGGGCCCCACCAGACCTTTTGTCATATGGTATACGACGGATGGGGGCGTTATAGATTCGTTGAATGATGGCATTGAGTACGTTGAGACCACTCGAATCCTTTATCGAATTAAATGTTGACTTGTCGAATTAGGCGCTGAGAGCGTCAAGACCATTCGACGCCTTTGTCGATTTAAATGTTGACTCATTGAAATAGGCATTGAGAGAGTTGAGTTCACTCGACAATTCATCGAGTAAAATGTTTATTCGACGAATCTTGCGTTGATGATGTTAGGTCCACTCGACACTTCATCAAATCAAAGGTTTATTCGTCGAGTTAGGCATTGAGTTCACTCAATGCTTCGTCGAGTCAAAGGTTGATTCGTCGATTAAAGTCTTGAGTCCACTCCCAGGCGTTGAGTGTGTTCTGATCACTCGATGATTCATCGAGTCAAGTGTTGACTCATCGAATTATATATTCCAAGTGTTATGGGTCTGCTGATAGCGATATAATTCTTTTAACACCCATATCCGTCACATAGCATATAATAGTAGGTACGGTTGGGGCCCGACGCCATATACCACGGACATACCTGTGGGTTACTAAATGAAAACATTCTTTCAATCACACGTCCTACACAGAGTACATTCTAGCGGAAGCAATTTAATAAGTTGCAAAGAAAGAACCCAGCCTAAAGCATGAATGTCCACTAACAAACCCAAATAGGAGTAAACGTACAAAATACACCATGTACTGGTCCTTATGGCCTTACAAAAGTTTACTTAAATAAAATGTGTCTTCCATACAATAGCACATAGGCCGGTCACACATGAGAATAAAGTAAACAATATACTTCGGCCTTCTAGGGCCAGCACTGCAACAATGGCTTTAGCCCGCTATTGCCACTCGTCTCCGCAGCACCCGCAAGAAACAATTCACCGCAATGGTGACAAACAAAAGCAACGGTCAGCTAAAGCTGACCAAATTATAATGACCCCACCCCCTTATTGGGGTGGCGGTGCTCCTTCCCTGCAATGCATTAGCATAAACCAATGATTAAAGTGAAAGTACAATATTTACACAATACACCACAGGTGCACCCTGTGCTCTCAGGGCTCTTACTCGGTGAACCCGGTGAAAATCCGTGGTCTCACCACCGCCTCTAGAACGACAAATCTCGTGAGCATTATAGTATTTCCGGTCTAAGCCTACGACTCTCCTTCTATGCCAATGGTAAGTGCAACGTACTTTAGGTCTCTTTAACCGAACGACACAGAGCGGGTACGGTTCCGCCTTACCCATTGCTCACACCGCGACGTCAATTTAAGCTATATGCGTGGGTCAAGCTTCCCCGAGTCCCAAAGCGATTACACAAATCTTACATAATCCGGTTATATACAAGTTGTCTCCCAGGCCACCAAGTTGGCAGAATCACGCTTCTGCCCAGTTTTTCTGGGTGCACCTTGGAGTTAATCCCCAAGATTCCCTGATGCAATATACCGTGTAGAATACCCGAAAATAACTATCGGCACGGAGTTTTATCTGACCATTCATGCATAATGAAACATCACCGATCCAGACCAACTAGTCCGGGTAGATTTCACACACCATTCTTATGCCCGTACTTTGATTCCGGACTCTACATGCAAAGCAACGAGGACTATTCATGTCTACTCGAAGGAACACCTCAAACTAACCGCACACTCACGAGAGCGAGCTTCCTATGCAAAAAGGAAAGGGGACTTCACATGTCCAAGAAGAGAATCATTACCCTAGCAATTCTCTTTGGCTCCATGAAGATCTATTTGGATGGAAAGCATTGAATCAGCCTCATCTTTGCAGATCTAAACTCGGTTTGCGATTAGGCGCTCCGAAAGTCCTCTGACGGTCGGATCTCCACTCCTTCTTCCTTGCTCTTCTCTCTATAGAACTTTAGAAAGATGATAGCCCAAGTAAAATGAGGAATAAAACCCTCATCTCCCGGACTTAAACTAGCAGGGAAAAGCCTGATCCATTGGATCCCAAAATAAGGAAACGAACGGCCATGATTTGCTCTTAAAGTCAAATTACTGGGCCGAACATGGCTTGCGATACTCCCGTGTCCAAGACCGTGTTCCACACTAGCCATAAACCAGAAAATCCATAACAGGACACAGCCTATGACACGCCCGTGTCACCCATGGATACGCCCGTATCATGGGCCATGTACCCAAATAAACGTTGAAACCGTCGCATCCCGACCAAGACACGAGCTTAGACACGCTCGTGTCAACTTCAACATGTTCGTGTCAAAAAGTACACACCCGTATTATGTGCTGTGTCCCTCAATCGACATAGGACCAATCTTTCAGAAGAGGACACAGTCATTTGACACGCCTGTGTCACAGGCCGTGTGCTTGACACGCCCTAGGACATGCCCGTGTCCCAGACTGTGCTCCCATCACTCAACGCTCGTCGACCTCACCTCGATGATCCGAGCACGACACGTCCATGTGACACACTTGTGTCACAGGCCGTGTTCACCTTACCAAGACCCAAACTTGGCTCAAACGCCGCTCGTTCCTCTTTTGAGTTTTGGGGCGTTATAGTTCTACTATTTATCCCTTTTAGTATAAATAGGAGATACTTTAGGGTTTTGTGATAGACGACACCAAGCGATAAGTACGGAACCGTCGCACTGTTCTAAACTTGATAGAATAAGCCCGACGGAAAGCGTTTCTGAAAGTGTCGATCTAGTCGCCGTCGTCGAGCCTGTTTCCGCCAAGTGTCATCGTCGCTTCTTTTAGAGTATACCTTGTAGTCTATGAAGATGCAGAGTGCTTTATTCAACCCTAGATCTCATGTGATATGATTCTAAGGGTTCTCCCATTCATGTGGATCATCTGTAGAGGCGTGGACATTATTCCTCGCTCAGAACTCCAGCCACTAGTGATCGAAAGATTTCTTGGAGCATCTATGTTGAGTAGTGACTCAATCCCGTAAAGGTAAGTTTTATTTACAGCTATTTTACTTCTTGATCAATGTTCATCGCAAGATCTATTTCTTTTGGACTTTTCTTGTTTCCCAATTCTGCTGCGCACAAGTGTTGTGACATATAGAAAAACCCAACAATTTGTCAGGTATATGTCACTTCTGTTTTCGCACCAATGGTTAACCTTCTTGAATTTTAGGATGACATCCTCTAATGTCTGTGACATCCACATTGCTTGCATGCAATAACAACCTAGAGCTATATACTAGGTCTTGGCGGTGGAGATGTCAACCGAGTTTTGTTTCCTGCTAGACCATGACACTAGATCCAGACCAAGGAAGTGATAAGAACCACTCATGCTCTTACGATCGAGAGAATACCCAGCATAATCAAAGTCAGAATATCCATGGAGCATGAAGTTGGTTGTGTGAGGGTACCAAAGACCAAGATTTTAGGTGCATATAAGATACCTAAAGATGTGTTTAACAGCTTTGAAATGAGATTCTTTATGATTGGCTTGATATCTAGAACAGAGACACACTGCGAATGTAATATCAGGTCTAGAAGTACTTAAATAAAGAAGTGATCTGATCATTCCTCTAAATGAAGTTTGGTCCACCAAAATGCCACTTTCATCGTTTCTTAATTTTAGAGATGCGCTCATTGGAGTTTTTACTTATTTCAGATTTTCAAAGCCGAATCGCACAAGTATATCTTTTATGTATTTTGATTGACTTATAAAAATTCCTTCCATTTGTTGTGAAATATGAAATCCTAAGAAATATGTTAACTCTCCAACTAGGCTCATTTCAAATTCAGATTGCATTAAGGTTACAATTTCATTGCATAGATTTTCATTTGTGTCGCAAAAAATGATATCATCAATATAAATTTGTAATAAAATCAGATCGAGATTTTTTTGCTTGATAAACAGTGTAGTGTCCGCACTACCCATCTTAAAACCATGCTCTAGGATAAAAGTCATGAGCATATCCTACCAAGCAGGGGTGCTTATTTCAGTCCATACAAGACCTTCACTAATTTGTTTATAAGATTTGGGTAGTTAGTATTCTTGAAGCCGGGAAGTTGTTCAACATACATTTATTCCTTAATATATACATTTAAAAATGGACTCTTAAGATCCATTTGATATAACATAATTTTTTTATAACTTGCAAATGCCAAAAACATACAAATTAATTCAAGACGTGCAACCGGTGCAAATGACTCTTCAAAGTCCACACCTTCTATTTGTGAATATCCTTGTGCAATCAACCATGCCTTATTCCTAGCTATCCTAAATTCACCATCAAGATTAATTTTATATACCCATTTCAAACTGATAATTGGATGCTATCTATACACTCCACTAATACCCAGACTTTACTTCTTTTGAACTTATTTAATTCTTCATTCATAGCCAAGAACCAAGATTCATCATATAAAGCTTCTAAAAAATTATTGGGTTCAATTTTAGATATAAAACATAGGTTCGAGAAAGAATCATACAGAGCTGATCGTGTTCTAACCCCTTGTGAGGGCTCTCCTATCACTAGTTCTCGTGGATGTTGTTTTGAAAAATTTAATATGCTTGGAGGCTTATATCCTTCCACATGAGTTGGAACATCGACTACCTCTTCTTTCTCCTCACCCTTGTCTCCCAATGACACATCATCATTAACTTCCTCTTCATTCAGCCTAGATTCTTCAGTTTGTGTATTTTCATTAAAGTGCATGTGAGCTTAATCTTTAACAACTAAGTTTCTTTTATTATAGACCCTATATGCATGAATCATACTAGAGTATCCTAATAATATGTCATGTTTTGATTTTTGTGAAATTTTCCTAAGAGATCCTTAGTGTTTAGAATGAAACACGAGCAACCAAAGACTCTAAAATATGATAATGAGGGCTTCTTATTGAAGTATATCTCATACGGAGTTCTCTTAAGAATAGGGCAAAGCAAGATCCGGTTCATCACAAAACTTGTTGTGTTGACCGCTTTAGCCCAAAAATATCGAGGCAAGCCAAAATCGGAGAGCATTGTGCATATTAGTCCTTGGAGTGTATGGTTCTTTCTTTCTACTACCCCATTTTGTTGTGGAGTGCATGGGTCAGAGAATTCGTGCTTAATTCCTAGATTGTTACAAAAGTTCGTGAAGTTTTCTTTCTCAAACTCTCCCCTGTGATCTGACCTTATGCATTTTATATTTAGTTCCTTTTCATTCTGTATTCTAGTGCCTAGATTTGTGAATTCAATGAATGTGTCAGATTTTTAGCGAGAAAGAATATCCAGCAGAAATGGGAGTAGTCATCTACAATAACAAATGTGTATCATTTTCCACCTAGACTACATGTACTAAGAGGACCAAATAGATCCATGCCTATAGTTTTAGTGGTCTAGACGTGGAAATATCATTTTTGCTTTTGAATGAGGTTTTGATAAATTTTCCTTTGTGACACGGAGCGCATAAAGAGGTCAAACTACCGCTTAATTTTGGAAGTATACGAATTAGTTTATATTTTGATAGTTAGACTATTAGTTTACTTCCTGAATTACCTAGTCTCCTATGCAAAGAATCTAATTCCTCATTATTGATAACTAAGCATTTCAAATTAGAAGTAGATATATCTTTACAACTAACAGTGTAAACTTTATGAGTCCTATATGCAGTAAACAAAACACTATTCATTTTAGCATCTATAATATTGCAGGTGTTCGTAGAGGTTTCTAATAATACATTCAAGACTTTATCACAAAGTTAACTAATTGAAATTAAATTATGCTTAAGGCCATCTACAAACATTACATTAGAAATTTAAAATGCTTTGTTATATATAGTGTCAGTTCAAAGAATACGTCCTTTACGTTTATCCCGGAATGTCACCATGCCCCCTTTATTCTTCTCCAAGCTAAATAACTTGTCTTTATCTCATGTCATGTGCTCGGAACATCAAGAGTCAAAGTACCACATGTTCTCCTTGTCCTTAGCCTTCCAACATACCAAAATGGAAGATGAGGGTAAAGATATGGTTACCTAAGTTGTCCCACCTATACAATAGGTAGAAGACTTCGTTAGCCAGATTTGCATTATTTTTTTGGCACCTTTCCTCAGACACGAGCAGGATATGTGACCAAATATTTTACAGTTTGCACATAGGGAATAAGCAATGGATGCCGCCTTTTTCATATTTCTAGAGCTCGTTTTGGAGGATGGGGACATCCTTCCAAAATTACTGATTTTATTTTGTGATTTTTTGTTTACAGCATTAACTTAGCTAGAAGTCGGTTACCACTAGGCAGTAGCGTTGGATTTACGTACCCCAGTCCAAACTTTCCAGATCCGTGAAACTGTGCTCCCAGCAGCATATTTAGAGATTTTTGCCTTATTCCAAATTTATAGACAACATTGTTTAGATCATGGATCATTGCCTTTAGGGCGATGTTTCCAGTGACTAGAATTACGCGCCAATTTGCGAATTGCTTTTTGCTTTCTTCTATTTTTGCAAGAGATATTTGAATCTTTTTCTCCAAGACATTATTTTCATTGATTAGATTGTTAAATTTCAAGGATGTCTTGGAGAGACTTACTTTTAGCTCTTCGATCATTGCCACCGAGTGAGGGAAATCTTGGCACTCGATCTTCTCTTTGCCACATTTGATTAATTCATTCTTTAAATTTTCTAATACCTTTTTTATTTTCTTTTTTTAAGTTTTACAGGACTTTTTCTTAAGAATTATGTTATCTAGATTATCACAAAGATGTTCATAGATTTCAATGAGTTCATAATAAGATGGTGGGGTTACTTCAGTATCGCTCAGGATACTAGATTCATTGTCGAACTCATCCCGATTCTTCCCAATGAGGCACAGATTTGCCATGTCTTCACTACTTGAGCCGGAAGTGCTTGACTCTTCGGATCTATCTTCGTCCCATGTTACCGCCTTTAGCGCTTTCTTCTTTCCCTTATCTTGGCTCTATTTCTCCTTTTCCTCCCTCTGGATCCTTGGACACTCCCTCTTGATATGCCCAAGCTTATGGCATGGGTAGCACTCTGGTAGAGACTTCTCATCATCATTCTCTGTCTCCTTTGATGGTTTGTTCCACCTCTTCTTATCTTTAGCACTTATCTTCATAATCTTCTTGAACTTTCCTCGCCTCTTGGGATTCTTCATGAATCTTCTGATTAATCGAACATAGAGGCTTTCTTCATCTTTGATCTTAGACTCTTCAACAACCTTCCTCTCTTTTGCGACCTTCAGTGCCAACCCCTTCTTCTTCATTTCCTTTGGATACTCCTCAGCTTGTATCTTTGATTTGAGCACATGGGTCTTAAGGTTTCCAACGAGCCTCTCTATCTTCAGTTTGATGATATTGTGTAATTCAGCAATTGCCGTCACCTTTAGGTTGAATTTTGGAGGAACTGTTCGTATTAAGATTCCTGTCAGAACAGTTTCGACTCCTTCACCTGCGAGGTACTTTCATGAGTCATTTCAAGTAAATGCCAAATATCATAGGCAGTTTCACAATTGCAAATTCTATTGAATTCAATTTTACCAATACATAAAATAAAGAGTTCATGGCTTTTGCATTGTTAGTACATTTCAGTTTATCAGCGTCATCGCATTTATCTTGCGGTTTGATTAAAACTGTGTCGCTTATAGTGATTTTGGGTGCGGTGTATTTTCTTTCTACCATGGCCCACATGTCCAGTTTTGTGTCATTAAGAATATCCTCTTGCGGATTTTCTAGTGGCTTTAATCTCTCTCCATAAATAGTGGGGGTCTACTAACACCTTGACCCTAAGGAAATGCATGATCAATGTTGGTCATCTTACTTCTCTTACTTCAGGATTTTAACCCCCTTTTTTGATGTAAACTCGCTCTGATACCCCTTATTGGATCAGATGGCCAACCATAGAGGGGGATGAAAAAGGTTTTCAGATTACTTAGAATTTAAAAATGAGTTTCACCCAGGAAAACTTGTTATGGATGCTACCGCGGGGCGCTTGTTTGATAACATGCGGCAGTAGGTCACAGAACTCATTTTTCTCCGTAAAGCTTTGCCTTTTAGATACCCATGAATTAAAAACAAGAATAAAGAATGAACAATAATTTTATTCAAAAGTAATGAACGTAGTTTACACTTAAGAAAAACTAGATCTCCATGATGCCGGAGATCGGAGGCGGTGAAATACAAACACCTTTTTGTTTTATATACTGACCCACTATCCAGACCGGTTAGCTCTCTCCCTTTCCCTTACAAGGAAGGTCTTCCAGTCAGCTCTTCACCTTCCTTCCCGGAAGTGACTTAGAGCCCCACAAGATCCTCTGATCTAGACATCCCTTCCCCAGGACGATTTCTCATGGAACCCTTCCCGGATTCCGAAGAAATTCATTTGTCGATTTTCCTCACCCATAAACAAATAGAAAAGCGAAAAATACAATAAGAGAGTGAAGATCATTTAAAGTGATTCTCCCTCAAGACAATTCCTCCTTTGAGCGGTGCGTGACTCGTGCTAAAGAACTTCGTTCTATTGCACCCGATCAACTCCTCTTAGTCATTGTAGTCCTTTGCTCTCCGAAGATCTTCGTTTGTGAATGTAAAGGAGGCGGTTTTCTCTTCCTTCGACGGAGACGGTAGAACGGTGCTCTAAGACAACACACGAATCCTAGAATAAAAATATGTCTATTTTGTCTACTTTGGGAAAAGAAACGCGCGCTTTATATGTCTTGGAAAAATAAGCTACCGCTGGAAGTAGAGATAGATCCCAATGGTAGGTCGATGCGTGTGGATGTGACAGCTGTCCCACTGATTTGGAAAAATATCCGAAAAAAATATTTTTTTGCTTTTTCGTGCTATCGCAATGCGGTACAGAGCTATCGCCAGGCTTTAGTTCGATGACTTGATGGTCTTTGAGAGGGCTAGCACCAAGCAGTTAGGATAGAACCACGCGGTAGCTCAAAGAGCACTTGTCCTGAATTAATTCTAAAGTTAGCATGGTCTGTAGCGCTAGTACTCGACAGTAGGTTCCAGAACATGATTTTCTCATTCTTTTGCATATGTAAACCTACACAATATACCCAAACCTCATACGATCAAATACAATATGGGATTTGATATTGTCAAACAAAGAGATGCGAACCATAGGCTCCAACAGAATAGTGGTGTAACACTTGCTCGATTTTTTAGTTTGTGGACAAACTAGATTAGTAAAAGCAATGGCCTTCCCATTTGTGATTCACACTAATTATGTCCACATATTATCTTACGTTTAACCAACCTAACCCTAAATCATACTCTATGTGTAGATCCCGGTACATACAAAGCCAGCAATGGGCATTCCCGTTCCTTCGATCCCTAGTCCCTTCCAATAGTCAGAACTAGGGTAGACCTTAACTGCGATCTTAGATTCCTTCATGTCTCAGCAGGTCCTAGTGTAGTAGTATGCCCCAGGTTCCAACTAGTTGAGCACCTTTCGAGCTCTCTCCACCTTCTTATCATGGGACAGAGTCAGTTGTTTGCACGGAGGATTGGTTGGATTCAGTGCAAGAGTTGATGGTCGTGATCCCATGCCCATCCAGAATAACTATCACCCTAGTAGTTTCCATCATAGAATCACACTCCAAGATATGGTGGAAGTCTCCTATAGGCTCCACTTTTGAAGTATGAATTTACACCGACATCAGCTGGAATGAGTTCTTTGATGCTTTCCTAAAGCATTTTGTTCCCTCTATTGCTCGCGAGGAACTCAAAGAAAGGTTCCTGCAACTAAAACTAAATCTATTGTGGAGTACCAATGGGAGTTTTATCACCAAGTCAGGTTTCTTGACTCCTATGACTTAGATGATCGCGGTTACGTGAAGAGATTATATAAAGGTTTGTGATACCCCCTGAGGAAGGCTCTTTTATTTATAGCTGACTTGAGCCTTTCTCAGATTATAGACATGGAGAAATGATTGGAGGCAGACCATCTTGGGGTCCAGGCTAGTGGGAAGAGACTAATAGAAGGAATAATGGATGCAGGTCCTAGTAGCAGGAGGAAGCTTGCCAAAGGCGTTGGAGTAAACCAAGGAGGAGGAGGCGGAAGTTTCCATAAGAATTTTAGAATGGAGCATCCGACCCCATAGTTAGCACTACCCCCATCCCAGCTGACTCAGACATATTGGCAGCCCAGGGAGCACTTCAGGTAAGGTTGCTTCCATTGTAACCAGCCATGCCACATTTGGCATTTCTTCCCGCAGCTAGTTCTGAATGTTCCAAATCGTCCTGTGTTCCCTCCGGCAACTCAACGAGGACATGGATGTGGTCGAGGACAAGAACTACAAGGTAAGAACCCTGGACCTGCTCGAGAGCAAGTGTTCACTTTGGATATGACTCAGGAGAAAGAATTGCATTACATCATTGCAGGTATCTCGTAGTCAAACTTATTATGTTTTCCTATTTAACATTTGCCCTTAGCATGCCTAAAATTGCGGTGAAAACCTATTGTTGAAATTGTTATAACTTAAAATTTAGGCATCATGACTGTTAGTGGGAGGCCTGCCTATACATTATTCGATATCGGTGCCACTGAGTCGTTTATCTCAGCAGACATTGTGAAGGATCTGAATGGTGTGTGACATTTCACTAGAGTCACTTGGTGATTACTCCTTCTAGAGG
Organism: Platanthera zijinensis; assembly: GCA_039513925.1. Lineage (NCBI taxonomy): Eukaryota > Viridiplantae > Streptophyta > Magnoliopsida > Asparagales > Orchidaceae > Platanthera > Platanthera zijinensis. The sequence continues at coordinate 140,322,758 of CM077088.1, forward strand.
ATCCGAGATGATCTCGTCCGCCATGTGCGACTTGGATGTGTACATTGGAGGGAAGCTTTTTGAAACCCCTGTGATGGTATTGGGGATGCCAAAGTTTGATCTTACTCTGGGCATGACATGGCTAGATTTGTATCATGCCAGGATTGACTGTGCTACAAAGCAGATCACCTTAAGATTGGGAGATTCAGAGATTGTGTTTCAATGTATTAGATTTACAGCCAGAATGTTTTTATCTTCCATTCAGGCCATTAAGGCCCATAAGCAGGGGGATAAGGTGTTCATGATATGTTTTGAGCTTAATGAGATAGAGGCTAGCATTAAGAATATACTAATGGTTCAGGATTTTCTTGATGTTTTCCCTGAAAAGCTATGTAGTTTACCCCTGTCTAGGGATGTAGACTTCCAGATTAGGCTAGTTCTTGGTGCCAAGCCCATATTTCGGGACCCCTACAATATGGCCCCTAAAGAACAAGCAGAGTTTTGGTTTCAATTGCAAGATTACATGGAATTAGGATTTTTCGTCCAGTTCATCAGCCTAGAAGGCCCATGTTTTGTTCGTTAAGAATAAGGATGGATCACTGCGATTGTGTATTGACTATTGAGAGCTTGATTGGTTGACAGTACAAAACACCTATCCATTGCCCCAGATCGACGAGCTATTCGATCAGCTGGTGGGAGCACATTGGTTCTCCAAGCTAGATTTGTGGTTGGGGTACTATCAGTTGAGGATACGGGGGGAAGATATCCATAAGACAGCTTTTAGCTCTAGATACGGCTTGTACGAGTTCACTGTAATGTCATTTGGACTCACAAACGCCACCTCTGAGTTCATGAGCCCGAGAACAGGGTGTTTAAGAAGAATTTTGTTTCCTTTGTCATCACATTCATTGATGACATTTTATTCTACTCATGGACAGAGAAGGAACATGAAAGGCACTTGGCCTTTGTTTTGGAGAAGCTAAAGGAGTATTATTTGTTTGCTAAGTTCAGCATGTGCGAGTTTTGTATTCGATAAGTTGCTTTCTTGGGCCATATTATTAGTGGTGTGGGACTAGCTGTAGATTCTTCCAAGGTGCGTGGCATGAAGGAGTGGTCGCCTTTGAGGTTAGTGGCACATGTGTGAAGTTTTCTTGGACTTGTTGGGTATTATCTCAAGTTTGTGGAAGGATTTTCATGTATCTCCCTTCCCCTCTTCGCTCTGACAAAGAAAGGTGTACCTTTTGCGTGGGAACCCAAGTGTGAGGCTGCATTTCAAGAATTTAAGCACTGTCTTACGTCCGCGCCAATCCTTGCCCTTCCATCTAAAAAGGAAGGATTCTAGATTTATACTAATGCCTCTTATCAGGGCATGGGGGAGGTATTTATGATGCACATACACATTATTATATACGCTTCTACATAACTAAAAAAGCATTAGATGAATTACCTAGTTCATGAATTTGAGCTGTAAGCAATGTTGTTCACTTTGAAGATTTGGAACCACTATCTATATAGCATCTACTTCTAGATCTTTTCAGATCATAATAACTTGAAATACATCCACACCCAGAAAGATTTGAACTTGAGAAAACGATGGTGGATGTATTTTTTATGTGATTATGAGTTTATATTGAACTACCACCCTGGGAAGGCAAATTCAGTGGCGGATGCTCTAAAAAGGAAGGAACCCGCATCGAGCCCCGAGTCTCGATTAATGGCTATGAAGTTGGCTTAGCTCGAGTGTTGGAATAGATTGAGAATACATTGGTGTCTAAGGCCTGTCTCGAGGCATATTCGGAGTACTTGGACACATAAGTATAGTTTGTGACATTCATGATTGGATTCGGGAGGAGCAAGAGAAGGATGTTGCTTGGCCTTTGTGTTCCAAGACAATGTCAGAAGATCTACCAAGGGGTACATTCTAAATGAAACCTCATTCATTTCCATGATAGACTTTATATTCTCACAAGTGGTGGGATTCGATAAGACATCTTGAGAGAGGCCCATTACACAAAGTATTCGGTGAATCCCAGAATTGCCAAGATGTACATTGACTTGTGTAGGATCATGTTTTAGCCAGGAATGAAGAAGGATGTCGTGTACTATGTTATGCACTGCGAGACTTGTCAGAAGGTGAAGGTGGAGTGCAAGAGCCCTAGTGGATTATTGTAGTGATTACCCATCCCAAAATGGAAGTCGAGGGTATTTCCATGGACTTTTTTTACGGCCTTCACTAATCTCGCTCCAACAATGATTTAGTTTGGGTGATAATAGATCGCTTGATAATGGTTATCAGGTTTATCCCGATGAGGAAGGAGGCACGAGTTGATGTGTTGGAGTGTCTCTTTGTGGATTTGTTCGTTTGGTACAATGGGGTACCCAAGACAATAGTTTTAGACTATGATGGTCGGTTCACCTCTAAGGAATGGTGGGCAATTCAAGCATATTTGGTCTCTCGCCTTACCTTCAGCACGACTTTTCACCCTCAGACTGACAGCCAGTCTGATAGAACCACCAGGACTATAGAGGACTTGATGCGGTTATGCATTTTGTATAGGGGAGAGTAGAGGGAGAAAATTCTACCATTGGTATATTTTTCATATAATAACAGTCATCAACGATCTTCCGAATGGAGCCCTATGAGGCACTTTATGGTAGGAGGTGCAGAACACCTTTATAATTGGTCCAGGATAAGGATTCTAAGGCATTGGTGGTGGAGTACATCAACGATACAGACACTATGATAAGGTTGTTCTGGGACCACATGTTAGAGGCTTAGAGCTAGCAGAAAAGGTACTCAGATTTCGATAGATCTGGCCTGAGTAGTTCGTCACCACTACATCTGACCCTATGGCTTCTGATAGATCTGTCCGGCAGGAGCCTGTGCGGATAGTAGATATTGAGATATGAAGGCTGTAACACCCCTTATTTTTTGATGTATATTTTAAATTTATATAGTGACATAATAATGATGTTTGGGCATTACGTTGTTGCGTAGTTAACGGGCACCGTTGTTGGAGAATGATTTTTCTTATCGGAATCTGAGGTTTTGACTCGGTGGTTTTTAGTAGGTTTATGTTGGTTGTAACTTCAGGGAATTTTAACCCGAGTTTGGTTTGTCGAATCTTAATTTCGACTTCGCCGTTGGTTTTTTAGCATTGATATTAAGCCTTAGTGAGAATTTCATATAAATTCGAGTTGATTCGAGTTTTTGGTCTTCTAGACATTTAAATATTATTAATATTATATTATATATATATATAAATACTTATAATCAAAAACCATATTCCCTATCTTCTTCCCCAGGCCATCGGACCGAAAGCGCAGAATAGAGGAGGCGACGAATATCGCGAGGCCTTCGACTGCCGACTGTAGAAGTTCCAGTGCTCGGAATCATCGACGGAGGGTAGATCCAGAAAGCTCTTGCCGAGATCAACACATTAGTAGTAGGTATTTTTGTTTTCTTGGACTTTTAGTGTTGTAGTGTGTGGCCCTAAACTTTATTTTTGTCCAAATCTCTCCAGATTTTGTTTCCGCACTTTTTTTGGGCGATTTGTGCCATCAAGTGTTCGTAAGGTTGAGATAAGAATGTTTAAGGAAAATGGTGGTTTACTCCCTTGCCTAGCCACTTGCAAATTCCTTATATATCATTCTCTGAATTTTTTGTCGAACTTGCTATTAGATTTTATACTTTTATGTCACCTAATTTGTCTACTACTTGTTTTACCTCATTAAAATAATAGTGAATTGTCTTTTCTTCTTGTTGAGTTGTTGTGGGGTTCTTTTATCTGTGTTTGGGCTCCTGCCTTGTCTACCCCTCCCTTTCTCTTATTTTATGGAACTTATTCATGGTCAGGGTTAACTGTTGTCAAATATTCCTAAGTCCAATAACATCTGTTTAGATGGGAAAGTTTTTGGAAGGAATAGAACTAAGTCTTGGCATCAAGTACTTTGAGTGTAGCTGCCTTGGCATCGAGTGTGTTGAGTGAACTCCGTCTTGGCATCGAGGGCTTTTAGTGTAGTTTCCTCGGCGTCAAGTGCGTTGAGTGAACTCAATCTTGGCGTCGAGTGCTTTGAGTGAACTTTGCTAGGCATCGAGTGAAGTAAAATTCATTGAGTTAAGTCAAGGCGTTGAGTGAACTCAGCTAGGCATTGAGTGAAGTAAAATTCGTTGAGTTAAGTCCAGTCATTGAGTGAACTCATCTAGGGTCGAGTGAGTAAAATTCGTTGAGTTAAGTCCAAGCATTGAGTGAACTCAGCTAGGCGTCGAGTGAAGTAAAATTCGTTGAGTAAAGTCCAGACATTGAGTGAATCTGCCTTGGCATCGAGTGCATTGAGTTAATCGGTCTTGGCATCGATTGCGTTGAGTGAATCTGCCTTGGCGTCGAGTGCATTGATTGAATTTGCCTTTGCATTGAGTGCGTTGAGTGAATCTTCCTTGGCATCAAGTGCGTTGAGTGAACTCATTCTTGGCATTGAGTGAAGCAAAGAGGCGTCGAGTGGCTGTAGTATTGGCGTTGAGTGAAGTAGAGAGGCGTTGAGTTGCCTTAGTCTTGGCGTTGAGTGAAGTGGAGAGGCGTCGAGTGGTTATAGTCTTGGCATCGAGTGATTCCAGAGTTAGTATCGGGTAATTTTAGTGTGTTCGTCGAGTGACTTTGAGTTCGTCAAGTCGTATTCGTCGGGTATACCTTAGTAACTTTTAGTTTTCTTCCCTTTGTATCGTCATGGAAATCTGAAGCTAAGCCTTGGGTTTCTTTTTGTTTATTAATATACAGTATGATTATTTGTTGTCTTGGTTGGCAGTTGATAAAGGACCACCATCTCAGTGTCGGTTTGTGAATCATTACACCTTGTGGGTTTTTTCTCCCTTCTTATGGGCTATTGGGTGGTGTTGGGCAATGTGGCCTCCACTACAGTGCCTTTTTGAGATGTTTTGTCTAAAGGTTGGTGTTGGATAATATGGCCCCCAACTTAGTATCATTTTTATCGATGTTTATGATTCACGTGTTTTGAGCTGATCAGTCTCTTTTGTTTACAAATATATATACACATATGTTCTTATGCATGCACTTGTAAATGTTAATGAAGCATGGCTTCATATCATACTTGGTGAAATTTTTCATACTTAAAACTCTATAAATTCTTCATTTGCTTATTATTTTATGATTTATATGTTGTGGTTTGGCAGCTATTCTGTCTTGGGATGGTAACCCTTTAACTTCTCTTGTTTATTTAACTTTGGTTTTCATTTGCAACTTGTTCATTCTTACTGAGGCATTCCTTCTTTTGAATGCCTCAGGATCGAAGCTGTAGCTGGTTAGGTATCTAGAGTTGGTGGCCTCAGTTTTTCTATAATAGTAGAAGTGGTTCTTACCTCCCCTTTGCGAGGTAGTTTTGTTGTTTTTTTTAGTTCAGACATATATGCCTTTTGGTGGGTTTGTGTAACACCCCAAATTTTTTTAGGCAGGAAAAGAGGTTACCGCACGGCAGTATGCTGATACCGCATCTCAGTAACGCCAGACATCGAGATCGTTGAGTGAGGCGAGGTGACTCGATTGCTTGACAATAAGACCCACCCCCCCCTCCTAGAACACAAGACACAGCTGAGGGGAGTCATATGCATAGAACAGTCGTCTTGCAGTAACGTAAGCACACAGTGTAATATATACCACAAGACGCCTATCCTGCTAGTCATAATCAATATCATGCTGCCAACCCATAAATAAAATAAAATCAAGTCAAAGATCCACAATTAGTATATAAAAGTCCACAACAATACAATAATAGGACATCAAAAGATCATGTATTAAAATCAGAGTACTACAAGGTGTTGCCTGTAGGATACATCACAACTCCCTAACCCACATCTGTAACTGATGGTAAAGAAGGAAACTTAGCATCAGACCCTATCTCTCCGGCCTGGCTTCCCTCTTGCATGGGGTGATGCTGCTGTTCCTCCTGAAAAAATATGAGTAGCAACCGTTAGTCATAATGACTAACTTGATTCACATTCTCTCACCCCGACGACTCTTAGGAACCAGACAAAAGGAAAAAAAGATGAGGCACAATATAATAAGTAAGTACAAATAAGCAAGTGATAGACATTAAGCTCTCAGTTAATAGAAACATTAATAACAACGTGAGTATAATAAAATAAGTAATAGAAAGAGGTATCAACATGTATATAAGAGCATGTCTATACTAGCAGTGTATCAAATAATATATATAGATTTTACCTTAACTTATAAAAATGCCCATACAAATTTATAAGTTAAGGATCGTGTTCAACATAAAGTAACTCATCATATAAAAGTGCCCATAAAATTTATATGATAAGGGTCTTATGCAGTGCAATGCAATACAATATGATATGATGACTCACCCATGATTAATCACGGACTCTGTTTGCTATGTCGACATAGACGTTTCTTTACTCCATCCCTTTCTTCACCTCGGGATGACGTCCCTTTGAGCACCTCGGGATGTCTTAGCCATTTCGCAATCCACATCCCTATGTGCACCTCGGGATGGAGCCCCTTTGAGCACCTCGTGACTCTTATCCATTTCACAATCCACATCCCTATGTTAACATTTGGATGGCGCCCCTTTGAGCACCTAGGTATGTCTTACCAATACACAATACACCAACGTGATATCAAGCACCCAAAGACCTCCTAACAAAACATCCAAGGATATAAACGCTTCCTATAATTATCAATAAGACAACACACCTCAAGTGGTGTGTTATTGTAACACCTCGCAACAGTACGAGAAAAACATGATAATACTTTATAACAATCCTTCAAGACATCCTATATTAAACCACATGGTGAGATCACATCCTTACATATGCCCCAGTAATTTAACATGCCTTGATGATTTTCTAATAATATTATTAGGGCAAATTTATAATAATAATAGCAAAAGCTACCGATTGTGATACAACCAACTAAAGAGTATTTATTTGAAGGACCTTACTATATCCATATTCGTTGAAATTCATACAATAGATCAAGACTATACTTTTAAAACATTCCACCAAGGTTTTAGCCAATTCAGACAACATGGTAATCATTTATTACATAACCCTTTATAATATTATAATGTCAATATATTAGTGATTACTTATCCAAAAGTTATGAAACTCGACAGGGGTGATAACAACATCGTCAAGTATATGTCTAGTAATAAAATAGGATCACTTGGTAAGTTTCAACACAAATTTCATAACTCCACACTATGGGGTTTACCATGATTAATATGTATTTATGTGTATTATTCAAACTAAGTCACAAAGCATTTATCAACCAATTTTCAAAAGCTTTTGATAAACATTTTTAGAAAAAATCATGAAACATAAAAATCAATACGTGTATGTCGTTGTTTACTAAAACAAGAATAAAGAGAGCTACAGTCCACCAAAAATAATGTGTCACCCATTCCTAAAAGACCTCTCCAAGGGCTACAACTTTCATGTTCAGCCCGAGATCCAGATCTAAGTGTACCATGCCAAAAACTGGGTTTGAGCCCAGCTATGTAGAACTGGACAGGATATGTTTTAAATCTAAATTATATTAAAATTTTTTACAACATTTTCTACCTAGATCTAGGGAGCTACAAAGCTCCCCAGAAAACGCGCAACTACTCGTCGGAAAGGTATTTACAAGGGCTATAAATTTCGGGTTGAGCCCGAGACATAAACCTAGCCAGATCATGCCTAAAAATAGTCCTGAACTCTGTCGCACACAGAAAATAGATTTATGTCTAAATATTATTAGTGAAAATTCTGATCTTAAAGCTGAACGAACAATATCCAATCACTCCTTTTTTTCTCCATCCCGGGGCTTTGATTTGCCCGCCCTGGAGTCTATTGAAACTCTCACATCAACCACCTTATTTCCCCATCCGACCAACCATCATCACTGACCATTCCTCGTACATAAGGTGCATCGCCGGGAAGCGAATCGGTGGTTAGATATGACCGGAACAACAAATAGGAACATAGATTTCATCCATTCCTCCATGGCTTGCTCTCAAATCAAACTCAATTGAGTTCGATGTCATGCCTAGTTTTGATCTAAGAAACTAGCACCAAGGGAGAGAGGAGGAAGCTCAACGAGTGTCCATGCATGCTACCCAATAGTCGTGTATGCGGAATTTGCATGTTGCTCCGGTCCGTGGATGGATCTTGTAGATCCAAACCTCATCAAGTGTCGTTAAAGGAAAATCAGTTCTTTGAGTGTGTTGTATAGGAGAGATCCGATGTTTTGGAGGAGAGGAGCGCAGCCATGGATTTGGAGGTTGAGGAAGGATCTCGGTTTGAGAAGGTCCTAGAGGATCCCCAAGAAAGCATGGAAGAGGCTGAATCTCGAACCTTATAGAGGTGTGGTCATGGAGGAAGCTTGGCTAGATCTAAGGAGAGGAGTTTGATCTCGCTCAAATTTGGAGGGGGGAGTGATAAAGAGGGAGATCTGAAGGTTTTGAAAGGTGAAGGGTTCGGCTAAAAACAAAGAATGAGAGAGAGAGTGTGTGTGTGAACAGGCAGCTCGTCGTGAGAAAGAGCCATCAGAGGAAGCTTGTCGTAGTTGGGCTTGCCATGAAGAAGCAGCGCTTGAATAGTGGTCGTCCATGGAGGTAAGAAAAGAGAGAGCCAGAGAGAATCTGTTATGGAAGCTCGGTCATGGGAGTTTGACTGCGGCTGCTGGGAAGAAGAGGGCATGGGGTAAGTGATTTTTAACCTAATTTTTTACTTATATACATAGTATATTTAATAATAATAATAGTAATAGTATTATTATTAAGTTTTATCGTTCAAATGCAACCACAAAACTCTATAGGACACGAAAATTGTCCTGAAAGAACTCGTTACGATCATCTCATCGACATGCATCCACTAGAATGATCCAATGTCGATTTTGAGTTTGTTTGCTCAATTATAAACTCTGGAGCATTCAAGGCCTAATTTCATGTAGCATTAAAAACTCTTCGAATGACGTCGAAATTCCAAACAAACGACATTGTTGGACTCATATTATCATCACGAGTCTTGTTGAAACCAAAAATCTGGCTTTTATGGAGTTCGAACCCCTGGGGAAGGGGCAATCTCGCACTTACTTCTCACTCACAAACTCAAACAGCTAGAGACTTAGAATAAGAAACGGACAAAAGGCTCCAGCACGGAGGTCCCACCACACACCCGGATGATCTTAGAGCGTTTTCCATCCATAGCCAAGTGCTGAGCTAAGGATACCTCAGAAAGCGCAAGAAGACCAGGGCATAAGTAAGCATGCCTTCTGAGGTACCCCCTTGGTTCTATTTATAGTTTTCTGAAAATGGTCTGCCAACAACTAACCTTTGTTGTTCTAAACAGCTATATGCAGTCCAGATTGGCCTCCCAACATCATAACTCCTCTATTCCGAAAGGCTATGGGCAGGCCAACGGGGGTAAATTGTAAAAAATACATCATACAACACTTAGGTGAGTGGCCCTTGAAAACCTCCACAAATATGGGGTGGTGAGTGCTCAATGGTGTTAGCACTCACCGCCTTCCTATGACATTGGGCGAGTGCAGGGCAGAATTACCCCACTCACCAACAGCCTGCCGAGATATATGGGCGAGTGCAAGCCTGCTGCTCGCTTCACTCCTTTTCCGCTCATGTAGATTCCACTCACCGAATTTGGGGTTGTACATAATCCCCGCTCTTTGCGAGGTTGCCCAAAGCTCGGAAAGAAACATCCAACCCCGCAAAATGCGGTGAGTGTGGTAGGAGCAGGAGAAAATATTTTGGTGGGATCCACCAGCATCTATATATATGCGCCCGCGTACCTGGGCGACCTTTGTTGATGCCGGCCAATGGTTCTGACGGGATAAATACTACACCCTCTTTGGTTCGGACAATTAAAAAAGATACGTAGCATGCAGTATCTCTCTAAAACACTACCGATGAATTCAACCAACTAATGACACAACCTTTAACAACACAAAGCAAAGGGTCGCTACTCCTTCTAGAGATTAAAAAAGGGCTATGTGCCAATGTTCGCTCAAGCCAATAGAACCTACGTGATCCGGACAATTAGCTAATCAAATTAATATTATCTGCAAGCATTCACAAACCCAATAAGAGAAGATCCGGACTAAAATAGCGATTTCAACAAAGTTAAAAATCAATCCAAAATTAATTAATATGATGCATGCCAAATAACTTGAACTTAAGGAGAAATCAAGGGTTAATGAACCCGATCTCTGCTTGCTTCACGAGATCTACCCGATCCAATTTATTTGAAAATATTCGGATATATAAAAGCTTGAAATTCATATTTTATTAAGGCACTAATTTCAATATAAATCTGGACAAATCACTAGCCTTCTAAGACACCAAATCTCACAATAATATAGAAGAATCACACAAGAGGAGGTTTAGAAATCATTACCTAGTGCCAAGCAATAGATTTTCAAAATCCATCAACAAAGATCAGTGGAGGAAGCCCACAACGACGGTCGTAGGATCTACTTCCACGCAAATCCACAGAACCGCACCGGATGATGAAGACGCAAGCCGCTTTCTTTTGAAAAACCCTCGGAGAGGGAGAACCTTGATGGCCGAATTTTTTTAGAAGGAGAGAGGAAAGGTTGTGGCAGAATATTACCATGATAGAGGATGCAAAAATCTTACAAGGTGGAAGGAGAGGGGCGGTGGCTTGAAGTTGGCTGAACCCTAAGGGGGAGATGAGGGAGGCCTGTGGTTTGGAGAGAGAGGGAAGAGAGGAGGGTGCCCATGTAAGACCCCCTTTTTTTTCTTTTTAAAGCACCGGGGTCTTAGCCCAGAATAGCCGCTTTGCGGTGGCACCGACTCACGGGAAGGCAACCACTACAAAATGCCAATTCTGTCGGCCCTTTTCGATCACAAGAGAGAGAAGTAATTAAACATAAAATGTAAACAAGTCCACATAAACATGTAAACAAAAGTGAAATCACATCCAGTCCATCAATAGATAATAACAGGAAGTAGATAAATGGGCTCGAGCCCAGTACATCAGAGTCCTCACTACAAATCACTCATCGCGGAAGCTATAAAAATACTAATCACTCACGGAGCTGGTCGCAGGTGCACCGGTGCTACACTGACCCACCTCCATGCGCACCGTACTCTGCTAGTGCTGGTCCCTGGACTGCTGGTCCCTGTCTCCCATCTGGAGCTCCTGTAATGTTGTGGTTCGAAAACCATTAGTCATAAAGACTAATCCCTATCATCCCCTACCCCTCCCCCCACGGCTCCTAAGCACCGGGCGGAGAGGAGGAAAGGGAAGCTTCAAAAGTGGAGAATAATCGAGCAGGTGACAGGGGAGTTATACTAACAACTATCTAGAACAAAGTACAACTAGCAATCCTATGGTAGTAAATGGTAAAGAAGAGAAGTAGTAAGTATCAAATGTATAAAAATGCAGCTAGAGAACAGTAAGTAAACAAGCAAGTAAATAAGTAAGAAACCTTAACTTATATGAATGCCCATACAAACTTATAAGTTAAGGGTCTTCTGCAAGGATCCCATCGTATAAAAAAGTCCCATACCAATTTATACGTTGGGGTGTCGGTTGTATGCAAATATGAGTGTAGTGATATGCTATGCCATGATTTATGCAAGTGCAACACACGCACACGACTCTATGCGCGCAGACCTTTAGTTCCCCCTGTTCGGGCAGCTAGCTTCACTCTCAGGAACCTCCGTAGTGGCAAACGGAGACAGTGGGTCGGGCCCCCCACTCCTAGGAGGGTATCCACACTACCAGGCCTAGCCCTTCCGTACGCCCCTAGAAGAACACAACCTAGAGTATCCGCGTACTACTGCTGGCTGTACCCACCAGACTTTCTTTGGCTAAGTGTCCCACACCGCCGAGTCAACGTACGGATGTCGGTGTGAACGACAATCAGATACCGAAGACCCACCACCTTTATTCTGTACTCTAACCCTCGAGCCCTCGGCCCCCCGGACAGTCCCGTCCGTGCATCTACCTTCAAAGCTACCGTCTGAATGGCAACCAAACCAATTATTCTACCTTCCTATCTACCGAGGTGCGTGTATGTGCAACCCTAGTTATACTAGTTGCTCTTTTAATTTATTATTCCTATGGTTTACGTTAGCCCAGGAATGCCCCCGGCATACCCCGTGAAGGGCTCTCAAGGGGCACTAGGAACCAAGACGGCGGCATTACGACCCGAAGTTCCCTTTCGCAAGGCACTTATTGTTATTGGTTGATCTCCCTTAACCCAATCCCCTTTTAGTTACTTTAGATCTAACCCTAGAGTATTAAGACTCTTCCATTCCTACCCGGGGTGGACGATCTTTCGTCGTTCCCGTACGCCACTTAACCTTAACCAGTGTCACACTCCACTTATCCTGACTTCCAATAATGAACTTAATCTTAGCTAGCCCTAACCAACCAACAACTACCAAAATTCCATTTCCCAAGTTCATTATTACTCTAGATCAGTTTCCGTGGTTTTACTATATGCAGACCATCCTAAGGTACATGAGGAGTATAAGGGGAGGTACTCCAATTTGTCTTCCGAATCTCCTATAATATTTACTGGAGGTCTACCATGACATAATTAGTCTAAATCCAAGGTTTCCAAATTTTCCTATTTATTGGGCATTTAATTTATTTATTCTAAGGTTCCAAATGCCCTAGTATGAATATGAAGTGCAAAAATGAGCCAACAATAAATCATCATAAAATTAGTAAAAATCATACGAGACATTTAAACAGCAATTCCAAGTTTTGAGAAACTTCAGAGGTGTTTAGGCGTACATTTCCTAATTTAGCATTTTAGGCCATTTCTACTATATTATGAAGGAAGTAATGAAAATGTGTATCCAAAAATCCCAAGAAAATTATAGGAGTCATATAGTGACCTAAAACCATCATAAACCAAGTACCATAATTTTTCTTCAACTTTTGAACTCTGAATTTATTTTAATGCAAGGTACTAATTTTCTTAACTTAATGAAGGAGGTACTGTTTTTAGTCATCTAAATTTCCAGAGAAAATTACAGGGTAACTATCATAATTTGAAAAACCCACTGACCAAATTTCATAATTTTCCAAATAGTAATTGGGCCTTAACTGTATTTTTGACTATAGATCACAATCAGTACATTAAAGAAGTATATACCAGAAATAATCAGTTAAAATTTCCAAGAAAATTATAGAAGCTATAACATGCTAAAAGATGCCCTAATCCAAGATTTTGTAATATTCCAGTGGACAGAAATTCCATAATCATCAAAATACATATCTAGGGCACAATTAGAGTTGTAAATGAATTACTGTATAAATTAATCCAAAAATCTCAACAAAATTATATCATGGCTCTTTTGACCAGAAAATCCCTTTACCCAAATCTTACTTGATTTGAAGTTCATTAGATAGCTTAATAATTCAAATTAAAGTTGGTGACCTAAACTAGGGTTAGGATTTTAGGTGTCCTAGCTGTCTCCAAATATCCTAAACTTTTGTCCAGAGAACTATTCTTGCCCTATGGTTCTCTCCACCAAATTTTAAGTCAGTCCAAGGTCATTTGACCCCATAACCTTCACAACCCCAAAAACCACCATTAAGGGATTTTCCCTAGGGTTCTAGGGCTACCCTACACCAAACCACTCTAAGCTCCCTTGGAGGGTGTGTCATGCCTTAAAAAGTCAGTGACCAAAATATCAGCCACTGTTGAGGCGATATGGCCACTCAAATACCAAGGGGGTGTTTGATCCTAAATTATCCTATAAGGATCAACCTAGGGTTGGACACAACCCTATTCAAAACATCTCCAAATGAGATGAAATTTTTACCAGAACCTTATGATAAACCCAGGGACCACTCACCAAAATTTGGGAGGGTTTGGAAGTCATTTAGCCATCTAATTAATTTATGCTAGGATTATTGAATTTTTCTAAAACCTATAGAAAACTATTTCCCAAAAATCCTAATTTGTGGACAGCATCTAGACATAGATAAGATTAGGCCACACCCCAAATTTCAAGTCATTTTGATGACTGGATTGGAGTGGGGAATTTTTCTAAGGTCAAGACAGCCCTATGGATAGACCTCACCAAAAAGGGTTCTGTGGTCTAACCAAGACTCCAAATCGAGTGAAATCAATTTTGAATTAAAGTAGACTTCAAGGGATACATTTCCTATGTTGACCACTTTTTATGTTTAAGCACCTACGGGCTATAATTTTCAGTTTTAACCTAATGTATAGTAAAGGGATTTGAATTCCTAATTATACAATATATAATATGATAAAATAACACTGTTCATCTTCTTCTTTACCCGAACCCGAACAGAACCAGAAAACGACTATTCCTGTAGCTTTTCTAAAGCAATTTCCCGGCCACCCAGCCGTCTCCCTGGCCGGCCACCACCACCACCACCTCTGTTGAGGTGAGGGCTATCGTCGGGCGGCGGCACGGCCGCCGGAGAGGCGGTTTCCGGCGAACCCGCCACCATGAAAATTTTGGAAAACCATGGAAACGCTCACCCAATCTGGCTCTGTAGAGCCCGATATCTCTCCTAACGATTTATAAGATCTATCCGCAAAAGAAGAGGGAGGGGAGGACCTTGTTCGTGGGCTGGAGGCATGCAGACCGTCGGGAAGCCATTGGCGCGGTGGTGGCGTCGCCGGAAATTCTTCAACAGTAAGGGGGAAATCTGAATCCGTTTAATTGAGCGTGTAACCTTCTCCTCTTGCTCTTAGGAGTATTTTATAGATCAGCAATTGGGAAGGGGAAAGGATGAAACGTTCATGGCCATTAATATTTCTCTTAATGATGTTTCGGTTATGGTAGAGGCAGTTGAAATGCTGGAAACGAAGAGGTGTTTGCCAGGTGGCGATTTCCGATTGGACCAACATTTCCTTAATTTATTAAATAATCAGAGTAGGAAACGGCCCATAAATACTCCTGGTATAACTTCCCATAATCAGAATTGATTACAATGTAGGTTACCGAAATTTCCAGTCTTGCTGACGTTTCGGCCTTGGTCACGGGCGTGACACATAGGTCACGGGCGTGACTGGCCCGGGTGGCCAATTCTGGGATTGACGATCGTCGAACTGAGATCGACGATCGTCGAAGGGTGGTCACGCCCTTGGTCACGGGCGTGACACATGGGTCACCGGCATGACAAGCCCGGGTGACCAATTCTGGGTTCGACGACCGTCGAACTGAGCTCGACAATCGTCGAAGGGTGGTCACGCCCTAGGTCACGGGCGTGACATATGGGTCACGGGCGTGACATGGTCATGAGGCAAAATCCGCGCTCGGCGATCGTTGCGCTGAGATCGACGATCGCCAAAGGGGTCACGCCCTTGGTCACGGGCGTGACACCTGGGTCACGGGCGTGACATGGCCATGACGCAAATTCTGCGCTTCGACGATCGTCCCGCTGAGATCGACGATCGTCGAAGGTGTCACGCCCTAGGTCACGGGCGTGACACGTAGGTCACGGGAGTGACAGGCCCGGGTTGAAAAATTCTGTGCCCGACGATCGTCTCCCTGAGATCGACGATCGTCGATAGAGTCACGCCCTAGGTGACGGGGGTGACGGGTCGGTCACGGGCGTGACCAACCCGTGACCCGAAATCTCGGTCGATGTATTTCAATTTTTGGGCTTCCTAGGGTTCTGTCACGACCAACCGACTCCTAGGGGTCTAGCCGGAAATGGGATGTTACAAATCCCAATAAACAAAACAAAGATTTCGTCCCCGAAATCAAGGTTAATCCTACGGGACTCTAATCGTGAAAGAGAAGCTTGTAACATCCCATGAGAATTGAAAGATTACATCTCTACGTTATGTTTGCTTGGTGTGGTTTCAAATCTAAGATTAATTCGCCCAATTAACTAGGTACATACACCCCAATAAACAAAAGATTAGCCCCTATTCTTGAAATCTCAGTCCTATTGGTTTAAAACAAGAAGGCAAATTGATTGTCCAGAGGGGTGGTGAGGTATACCTAACGAAAAAGTTCCGGGTATTTTTGCCGCATCAAGTCCTGTGGCTCCCATGTATGCTCCTCCTGCCCATGATTGTTCCACAGAACCTTGACTAACGGAACCTTCTTCCGTCGCAAGACCCGCACTGCTGTATCATCAATCCTGATAGGCTCCAAGTTGACTGACCGATCCGAGGCCACCAGGCCATCTGCCGAGGAGATCAGCTGCTCAGGGTGTAGCAGAGCCCTCGGAAGTGAGGAGACGTGGAAGACGTCATGAAATCCCGCTAACTCCGGCGGTAGCTCTAGTCTATAGGCTAAGGGGTCGATCCGCTCCAGGATCCTATAAGGCCCCATATATCTCAGACTGAGCTTCTTCCGCCCACGCACCCGCGAAACTCCGTGCATCGGCCGTATCTTCAAGAAAACTCGGTCTCCCACCTGGAACTCCACTTGACGATGCCTCGCATCGTAGTATTTCGCCTGTCTGCTCTGGGCTTCCAACATCCTGTCCCGGATCAATCTAATCTGAGCATCTGTATCTCCCACAAACTCCGAGCCTAGTGCTTGCGGATCCTCATCCTGAACCCATAATAGTGGGGTCCTGCACCTCCTTCCGTACAACGCCTCGTATGGAGCCATGCCTATGCTGGACTGATGAGCGTTGTTGTACGAAAACTCGACCAGTGGCAGCAATCTCTCCCAAGACTCGCCACGGTCAAAAATACACAGTCGCAACAGATCCTCCAGTGTACGGTTGGTGCGCTCTGTCTGTCCGTCGGTCTGAGGGTGAAAAGCTGTGTTGAATGTCAATCGAGAACCCAGATGGGCCTGGACTGAGCTCCATTCCCTGGATGTAAACCGCCCATCCCGATCCGAAACGATAGTCTTGGGCACCCCATGATAACGCACAAACTGCTCAATGAACCTCCGTACTAATACACTGACCGGTGTGTCCTTTGCCACTGGAATGAATCTGGCCACCTTTGTTAGCCTGTCCACTATCACCCAGATCGAATCATTCCCCGCACAGGATCGAGGTAGCCCATGTATGAAGTTCATGGCTATATCCTCAAATTTCCACTCCGGCACCGGAAGCGGCTGCAGCAAGCCTGCCGGGTTCCTACACTCCGCCTTCACGAGCTGGCAGGCCTCGCAAAGCATCACAAAATACGTAATATCTTTCTTCATACCCGACCAGTACATCGTCCTCTTCAAATCCTTTACCATCTTGGTGATCCCCGGGTGTACAGAATATTGGCTGCAGTGAGCTTCCGTCAAAATGTCCTCCCGGATCCGTCCTCCTGCTGGTATATAGACTCTGCCTCGGAAACACAGAAGCCCATCCCTCAAAGAGTAATCTCCTGTCATTCCTTCCTCCAAGGCTCGGAATATCGGCTCAGCTCTCTCATCCAGCATCTGCCCATCTCTGATGCGGTCTCGAATATCATCAGTAACCATCGACCCCAGGTACTCCATGTATAGCTCCGGGTCATCCTCAGACACTAGTGAAATCTGCATCTCCTCGAATGATCTAACCAACTCCATGGCCATCAGCTGCGGACCTACTCCTGTTGTACTCGCTCTCCGGCTCAGAGCATCCACGACCACGTTTGCCTTCCCCGGATGGTAGTGCATGGTATACTGGTAGTCCGACAGAAACTCCACCCAGCGTCTCTGTCTAATGTTTAACTCCTTCTGGGTGTCGACGTACTTCAGATTCTTGTGGTCGGAGAAGATATCGCAATGTACTCCATAGAGATAGTGTCGCCAGATCTTAAGAGCAAAAATGACTGCCCCCATCTCCAAATCGTGCACGAGGTAGTTCTGCTCGTGCTGCTTCAACTGACGGGAGGCATAGGCTATTACGTGCCCATTCTGCATCAGAACGGCACCCATCCCCTGATAGGAAGCATCTGTATACACCTGGAATCCCTTCTTCCCTGATGGAAGAGCAAGGATGGGGGCCGAGGTGAGACAATCCTTCAGCTCCTAGAAGGCAGATTCGCATCGAGGCGTCCAGATAAAAGGGGACTCCTTCTTCGTCAGAGACGTAAGAGGGAGGGCAATCTGAGAGAACCCCTTTACGAACTTCCGGTAGTAACCGGCAAGTCCCAAGAAACTTCGAACATCCGAGGCCGAATTTAGTGGTGGCCAATCCCATACTGCCTGGACCTTCGCCGGATCCACTGCCAGACCTGCTCCACTGATGACATGGCCCAGAAAGGCCACCTCCTTTAGCCAGAACTGGCACTTGCTATACTTGGCATACATCTCATGCTCACGCAGTCTCTCTAAGGTCAAGGCCAGATGTCTCGCGTGCTCCTCCTCCGTCCCTGAATAGATAAGGATGTCGTCGATGAATACGATAACGAAGACGTCCAGATACTCTTCGAACACCCGATTCATCAGGGTCATGAATGCAGAGGGTGCATTCGTGAGCCCGAACGGCATCACTGTAAACTCGTACAAACCATATCTGCTGCTGAAGGCCGTCTTCGTGATGTCCTCCTCCCGAATGCGAAGCTGATAGTACCCTGACCTCAGATCCAGCTTTGAGAACCAATGGGCTCCCTCCAGCTGGTCAAATAGCTCGTCTATCCTTGGTAAGGGATAAGTATTCCGGACAGTCAACCTGTTCAGAGCCCGGTAATCTATGCACAGTTGAAGGGTCCCGTCCTTCTTCTTAACGAACAACACCGGAGCTCCCCATGGTGAAGAGCTAGGCCGAACGAACCCGGCCTCCACTAACTCCTGAAGCTGGCTTCGAAATTTCGCCAACTCCTTTGGGGCCATCTGATAGAGAGCTCTGGATACCGGCTTATCCCCCGGTACGAGCTGAATCTGGAGGTCCTTCTCTCAGTGCGGGGGTAGCCCTGGTAGCTTCTCCAGAAACATGCCGGCGAAGTCCCGCACTACTGGAATATCTGCAATGGAGTCCTTGGCCACGACCGCCTCAAAAAGGACCTGATAAACTTCTTCCCCCTGCAGGTGGGCCATAACGGCCTGCATAGACAATAGTAAGGTACAGGGTGCTGGTATAATACCTTCAATGACAATGAAGGAGTCGGCGTGCCTCACAGTGATCCTCTTCGCCACGCAATCGATCTGGGCATGGTTCCAATACAGCCAAGTCATGCCCAGGATCAGATCGTAATCTGGCATCTTCAGAATCGTCTCTGGTGCCTCAAACGCCTTCCCGCCGATCCTCGCTTCCATATTGCAATGAGCAGAGGTCATTATCTCTGATCCATCGGGTAGGCGCACCCTCATCATCTTCCCGGTGAATGGCTCCACACCTGCCAGCCCTTTCACGAAATCCTCCGACACGAACGATTGCGACGCACCAGTGTCGAAGAGGGTGTGAGCGGGCTTGCCGCTAACGAAGACTATGCCTGGGGTAATTAAGTGTCTTAGTATTCTTGTTGCAGTTGTCTTATCTTAATTTCTAACCAGGTTATGTCTAGAATACTAGTTTATATGAAGAAAATTTAAAAGTACTGTCATACCTGTGATAACCTGCTCCGGGTTCCGGGGCTGTGTCAGGTCTAGAGCATACACCTGCTCCCTCTCTGGCCTACGGCCTCGATCCTGAAATCCTCGTCCTTGGTCCTGTCCTCATCCGCCAAACTGTCGGGGAGGTGGAGCGCCCTGATGTGCTGGTGGGGGTGCTCGCCTCACAGGGCAGTTCCTCTTGATATGCCCCGGCTGGTTGCACTGATAGCATACCGGTGGCTGCTCTGCCGTCCTTGGCATTTCCAGCATCTGTATAGGCTGGGGGGCCAATACCCCCTGGCTCCTCTGCTCCTGCCCAAACTCCTGATGAGGCTGATCCTCGTTCCTTCTTTCCCCAAAAACCTGGCCCCGGGGACGGTCTCTACAACCTCCGATCACTGTATCATCAGCCGGTCTCTTCCGGCTCTTCACTGTAAGCTGATCCGCCTCTCTCTTCTTAGCCATCTCCAGAATCCTGGCCAGACTCCCCTCTGAGATGAAAAGGAGGGTCTGTCTCATGTCATCTTGCAGCCCCTTATAAAAACTCGAGGCATAGCCAGCATCGTCTAACTGGTAAGCGTCCGCATAGCGGGCTAGGTGAGTGAACTCCTGATAGTACTCCACCACAGTCCTGTTCCCCTGCCTCAACCGCAGGAACCTATCCTCCAGGTCATCCCTCACCGACTGAGGTACAAAATGTCCCAAGAGCGCTGCTCTGAACTCCTCCCAAGTAATATCAGCGCAGTCCATCCCCGCAAAGGTGGTGTCCAGCTGAGATTTCCACCACCTCTTTCCGTGTGACTCTAAGCAGGAGACGGCCAAAGCAACTGCCTCCTCAGTAGGGCATCGAATCCCTGCCAGCATCTCGTAAATGGTGTCCAACCATTCGTCCATACGTACTGCAGACTCTGTCCCCTGGTAAGCTGGAGGGGAAAACCCCCGGAAGACAGTCATCCAATTGGCCCCGGGGTTTGGCTGTGGAGCCGGGGCTTGCTGAGCTCTGAAGGCCTCCAGAATGGTCGTCAGTGTTTGCCCCATCTTGTCTGCTGGAACGGAGCTGGAGCTGGCGGAGGCGGGACCACATTTGGAGCCTGGGGTGTCCCCTGCTGCGGTGTAGGGTTCGTCGCAGGCTACAAGTAAAAATTCCATTTGTTAGAGAGCGAATGAATGGAATTTAAGAAGAGTTAGGATGGACTTTCACATGTGATTTCCCCTATGGGCACATCACTGCTTCCGCTGCTAGTTTGTCCGCAAACTAAGCTCGCACGGGGGTGGCCCAAGGTTTTTGTGGACTACTTCTCTTTCGATCGAAGTCTCCTCTGATACCACTTGTAAGACCCCCTTTTTTTTTTCTTTTTAAAGCACCGGGGTCTTAGCCCAGAATTGCCGCTTTGCGGATGGCACCAACTCACGGGAAGGCAACCACTACAAAACGCCAATTCTACCGGCCCTTTTCGATCATAAGAGAGAGAAGTAATTAAACATAAAATGTAAACAAGTCCACATAAACATGTAAACAAAAGTGAAATCACATCCAGTCCATCAATAGATAATAACAGGAAGTAGATAAATGGGCTCGAGCCCAGTACATCAGAGTCCTCACTACAAATCACTCATCGCGGAAGCTATAAAAATACTAATCACTCACGGAGCTGGTCGCAGGTGCACCGGTGCTAGACTGAGCCACCTCCATGCGCACCGTACTCCGCTGGTGCTGGTCCCTGGACTGCTGGTCCCTGTCTCCCATCCGGAGCTCCTGTAATATTGTGGTTCGAAAACCATTAGTCATAAAGACTAAGCCCTATCATCCCCTACCCCTCCCCCCACGGCTCCTAAGCACCGGGCAGAGAGGAGGAAAGGGAAGCTTCAAAAGTGGAGAAAAATCGAGCAGGTGACAGGGGAGTTATACTAACAACTATCTAGAATAAAGTACAACTAGCAATCCTATGGTAGTAAATGGTAAAGAAGAGAAGTAGTAAGTATTAAATGTATAAAAAGGCAGCTAGAGAACAGTAAGTAAACAAGCAAGTAAATAAGTAAGAAACCTTAACTTATATGAATGCCCATACAAACTAATAAGTTAAGGGGTCTTCTGCAAGGCTCCCATCATATAAAAAAAGTCCCATACTGATTTATACGTTGGGGTGTCGGTTGTATGCAAATATGAGTGTAGTGATATGCTATGCCATGATTCATGCAAGTGCAACACACGCACACGACTCTATGCGCACAGACCTTTAGTTCCCCCTGTTCGGGCAGCTAGCTTCACTCCCAGGAACCTCCGTAGTGGCAAACGGAGACAGTGGGTCGGGCCCCCCACTCCTAGGCGGTTATCCACACTACCAGGCCTAGCCCTTCCGTACGCCCCTAGAAGAAAACAACCTAGAGTATCCGCGTACTACTGCTGGCTGTACCCACCCAACTTTCTTTGGCTAAGTGTCCCACACCGCCGAGTCAACGTACCGATGTCGGTGTGAACGACAATCAGATACCGAAGACCCACAACCTTTATTCTGTACTCCAACCCTCGAGCCCTCGGCCCCCCGGACAGTCCCGTCCGTGCATCTATCTTCAGAGCTACCGTCTGAATGGCAACCAAACCAATTATTCTACCTTCCTAGCTACCGAGGTGCGTGTATGTGCAACCCTAGTTATACTAGTTGCTATTTTAATTTATTATTCCTATGGTTTACGTTAGCCCAGGACTGCCCCCGGCATACCCCGTGAAGGGCTCTCAAGGGGCACTAGGAACCAAGACGGCGGCATTACGGCCCGAAGTTCCCTTTCGCAAGGCACTTATTGTTATTGGTTGATCTCCCTTAACCCAATCCCCTTTTAGTTACTTTAGATCTAACCTTAGAGTATTAAGACTCTTCCATTCCTACCCGGGGTGGACAATCTTTCGTCGTTCCCGTACGCCACTTAACCTTAACCAGTCTCACACTCTAATTATCCTGACTTCCAATAATGAACTTAATCTTAGCTAGCCCTAACCAACCAGCAACTACCAAAATTCCATTTCCCAAGTTCATTATTACTCTAGATCAGTTTCCGTGGTTTTACTATATGCAGACCATCCTAAGGTACATGAGGAGTATAAGGGGAGGTACTCCAATTTGTCTTCTGAATCTCCTGTAATATTTACTGGAGGTCTACCATGACATAATTAGTCTAAATCCAAGGTTTCCAAATTTTCCTATTTATTGGGCATTTAATTTATTTATTCTAAGGTTCCAAATGCCCTAGTATGAATATGAAGTGCAATAATGAGCCTAACAATAAATCATCATAAAATCAGTAAAAATCATACGAAACATTTAAACAGCAATTCCAAGTTTTGAGAAAATTCAGAGGTGTTTAGGCCTACATTTTCTAATTTACCATTTTAGGCTATTTCTACTATATTATGAAGGAAGTAATGAAAATGTGTATCCAAAAATCCCAAGAAAATTATAGGAGTCATATAGTGACCTAAAACCATCATAAACCAAGTACCATAATTTTTCTTCAACATTTGAACTCTGAATTTATTTTAATGCAAGGTACTAATTTTCTTAACTTAATGAAGGAGGTACTGTTTTTATCATCTAAAATTCCAGAGAAAATTACAGGGTAACTATCATAATTTGAAAAACCCACTGACCAAATTTCATAATTTTCCAAATAGTAATTGGGCCTTAACTGTATTTTTGACTACAAAACACAATTAGTACATTAAAGAAGTATGTACCAGAAATAATCAGTCAAAATTTCCAAGAAAATTATAGAACCAATAAAATGCTATAAAATGCCCTAATCCAAGATTTCGTAATATTCCAGTGGACAGAAATTCCATAATCATCAAAATAAATATCAAGGGCACAATTAGAGTTGTAAATGAAGTACTGTATAAATTAATCCAAAAATCTCAACAAAATTATATCATAGCTATTTTGACCAGAAAATCCCTTTGCCCAAATCTTACTTGATTTGAAGTTCATTAGATAGCTTAATAATTCAAATTAAAGTTGGTGACCTAAACTAGGGTTACGATTTTAGGTGGCCTAGCTGTCTCCAAATATCCTAAACTTTTGTCCAAAGAACTATTCTTGCCCTATGGTTCTCTCCACCAAATTTTAAGTCATTCCAAGGTCATTTGACCCCATGACCTTCACAACCCCAAAAACCACCATTAAGGGATTTTCCCTAGGGTTCTAGGGCTACACTACACCAAACCACTCCAAGCTCCCTTGGAGGGTGTGTCATGCCTTAAAAAGTAAGTGACCAAAATATCAGCCCCTATTGAGGCGATATGGCCACTCAAATACCAAGGGGGTGTTTGATCCTAAATTATCCTATAAGGATCAACCTAGGGTTGGACACAACCTTATTCAAAACATCTCCAAATGAGATGAAATTTTTACCAGAACCTTATGATAAACCTAGGGACCACTCACCAAAATTTGGGAGGGTTTGGAAGTCATTTAGCCATCTAATTAATTTATGCTAGGATTATTGAATTTTTCTAAAAACTATAGAAAAATATTTCCCAAAAATCCTAATTTTTGGACAGCATCTACACATAGATAAGATTAGGCCACACCCCAAATATCGAGTCATTTTGATGATTGGATTGGAGTGGGAAATTTTTCTAAGGTCAAGACAGCCCTATGGATAGACCTCACCAAAAAGGGTGCTGTGGTCTAACCAGGACTCCAAATCGAGTGAAATCAATTTTGAATTAAAGTAGACTTCAAGGGATACATTTCCTATGTTGACCACTTTTTATGTTTCAGCCACTATGGGCTATAATTTTCAGTTTTAACCTAATGTACAGTAAAGGGATTTGAATTCCTAATTATACAATATATAATATGATAAAAATAACACTGTTCATCTTCTTCTTTACCCGAACCCGAACAGAACCAGAAAACGACTATTCCTGTAGCTTTTCTAAAGCAATTTCCCGGCCACCCAGCCGTCTCCCTGGCCGGCCACCACCACCACCACCTCTGTTGAGTTGAGGGCTACCGTCGGGCGGCGGCACGGCCGCCGCAGAGGCGGTTTCCGGCGAACCCGCCACAATGAAAATTTTGGAAAACCATGGAAACGCTCACCCGATCTGGCTCTGTAGAGCCCGATATCTCTCCTAACGATTTCTAAGATCTATCCACAGAAGAAGAGGGAGGGGAGGACCTTGTTCGTGGGCTGGAGGCGTGCAGACCGTCGGGAAGCCATTGGCGCGGTGGTGGCGTCGCCGGAAATTCTTCAACAGCAAGGGGGAAATCTGAATCCGTTTAATTGAGTGTGTAACCTTCTCCTCTTTCTCTTAGGAGTCTTTTATAGATCAGCAAGTGGGAAGGGGAAAGGATGAAACGTTCATGGCCATTAATATTTCTCTTAATGATGTTTCGGTTATGGTAGAGGCAGTTGAAATGCTGGAAACGAAGAGGTGTTTGCCAGGTGGCGATTTTCTATTGGACCAACATTTCCTTAATTTATTAAATAATCAGAGTAGGAAACGGCCCATAAATACTCCTGGTGTAACTTCCCATAATTAGAATTGATTACAACGTCGGTTACCGAAATTTCCAGTCTGACTGACTTTTCGGCCTTGGTCACGGGCGTGACACATAGGTCATGGGCGTGACAGGCCCGGGTGGCCAATTCTGGGATTGACGATCGTCGAACTGAGATCGACGATCGTTGAAGGGTGGTCACGCCCTTGGTCACGGGTGTGACACATGGGTCACGGGCGTGACAAGCCCGGGTGACCAATTCTGGGTTCGACGACCGTCGAACTGAGATCGACGATCGTCGAAGGGTGGTCACGCCCTAGGTTACGGGCGTGACATATGGGTCACGGGCGTGACATGGTCATGAGGCAAAATCCGCGCTCGGCGATCGTTGCACTGAGATCGACGATCGCCGAAGGGTTCACGCCCTTGGTCACGGGCGTGACACCTGGGTCACGGGCGTGACATGGCCATGACGCAAATTCTGCACTTCGACGATCGTCCCGCTGAGATCGACGATCGTCGAAGGTGTCACGCCCTAGGTCACGGTTGTGACACGTAGGTCACGGGCGTGACAGGCCCGGGTTGAAAAATTCTGCGCCCGACAATCGTCTCCCTGAGATCGACGATCGTCGATAGAGTCACGCCCTAGGTCACGGGCGTGACGGGTCGGTCACGGGCATGACCAACCCGTGACCCGAATTCTCGGTCGATGTATTTCAATTTTTGGGCTTCCTAGGGTTCTGTCACGACCAACCGACTCCTAGGGGTCTAGCCGGAAATGGGATGTTACAGCCCAACAGCTTGGAGAGTGGGAAGATAGGAGGGTGGCCGACGGCTTGGAGAGAGGTAAAGAGGGATTCCAAAATTAGCAAGGAGGAGGAGGAGGGAAATTCTACATAAATTTTAGGTTTTTAATTTTTCTCATCAATCTTTATTCTCATTAAACAAGCAATTTTTTATA
Organism: Platanthera zijinensis; assembly: GCA_039513925.1. Lineage (NCBI taxonomy): Eukaryota > Viridiplantae > Streptophyta > Magnoliopsida > Asparagales > Orchidaceae > Platanthera > Platanthera zijinensis. The sequence continues at coordinate 140,348,681 of CM077088.1, forward strand.
TAGGATACACCACTCAATCTCCACCATTCAATATTTAAAAACATTTGATGGTTATAAGCAACCCATCACAAACATGAAATAGATATAACAATAGTACAATGCATAAAAATAAAATTCTTAAAATAAAATTCTTAAAATAAAAATGCTTAAAAATATATAATTATAAATATTTAATTTATAATCATATATTTATATATGAGGGTAACGGCGGACGACATGCATAACATGTAATGGGGCGCGGCGTTGGCGATGAATGTCGAGATAGAATCCCATCTTCAAGCTTGCGGCAACGATCGTCCCAATTAATAAACTCTCTATGTCAAGGATCAACGACCGCAACAGCAACGTCACCACGAACTAGTGGCTGGACAACATCGCCATTAATAAATTTATAATTATATATATTTATATGAGGGTAACGGCAGACGACGTGCATAACTTGTAGAAGGGCGCGGCGTTGGCGATGAATGTCATGGTAGAATCCCATCTTTAAGCTTGCAGTAATTATCGTCCCAAAAAACACTCTAGTTCGGGGATCAATGACCGCATCAGCAACGTCATCATGGACCAGTGGCAGGACAGCGTCGCAATCATTTTCCATTCCCCTTACTCTGACCTTGCCGAGATGCATCTTTCCTAAGAGCTCAAAGAGAGTTTGGACCGTGCTCGCAGGCTCAACTCCGCTCACTCTTCTAGCTTGGTCTTTGTATCTCCCAGTGCTTTGCTGCGCGATCCTCCTAATCCTCAGCCTGCCAAAAATGCCAAGTTAGCTCCAAAAACTACCGAGTCGGTTTATCATGTCCTAGCCTCCACCCCCAATCATGGACTCGCTTCTTCCTCTGGACCAGCTCCTGAACAAAAGGGGAAGGGGATCATCGAGATTCCTACTGACCCGGGCAGTCATCAGATTGACGGTGAATCCTCCATGCCACGAGTCGACTCTATCCATGATGACTCGCGACCTCAAACTCCTCCTACTACTCGCCTTCAAGACCCATCTACCCCTTTGGGACCATGGGGCTGGACACACTGAGGCTGAAGTCACATGCTCGCGTACCTTCTCGGTAACCACATCTGCTCTTGTATTTGTAATGTAATACCACTGATTTTTCGGTACTTATTTAATTCTCGTACTGACGCCATTTTGGCGTCAGGGCATTACGTTGACGCGTAGTTAATGGGTATGGTTTGTTGGAGCATGGGTTTGCTCAGTGGGTTTTCCTGTATGGTTGGTTTTGGTTTGGTTTTGCACCTTCCCTCACGAGCCAGGTCTGTTTGGTGACTCAGTGGAGCTTTAATAGGGATGTGGTGGCGTTTTATCTTCGGGTGGTGTTTTACCCGAGTTTGGTTTGTCAGATTTGGGTTTCGACTTTGCCGTTAGATTCTTAGCGTCGGTATTTAGCTATGGTGCGATTTTCGTAAGATTTCGAATTAATTTAGGTGTCGGGTCATGTTTGGACTATGGATTATTATATTGTTTTATGTTATAATAATTAATTATGTATATATATATAAGAACGGTATTAGGTTGTGTCAAACCCTATTCATCTCCTTCCTAAAGCCGACGACGGTCTGTTTTCACGAAATAGGAAGAGGAGCTGCGGATGGGCGTGCGTTCGGCCGATGATTGAGAGAGCTTCAGTGGTCGGTTTCGACGATGGAGAAGAGATTTGGAGGGCTCTCAGCGAGGGCTATGCAAAAGTGGTAAGATCTCCTATTTCCCCGATTTTTGTCAGTCAGGGTTTTAGGTTTTGACCTCTTTTCTCCTCCAAAAGTTTCAGGAAACATTACTAGGATCATTTGGTGGCTGATCCTTGTTGCAGTGCCAGCGGGAGGCTCCTTTTCTGGAGTTTTCAAGGCAAGTGGATTTTCCCCTTGCATGTTTGATGAAGCATAATTTAGCTTAGTTTATTAGGGCAAACATATTTATATTCTCGTCTAAATATTTTGCATTTTGTATTTATAGGTTCTTTTTAGTTTCTTTTCTCAATTATTATTCTAACTTAGTTCATTTTATGTTTTTTCCAGGTTTTTGGGTTTTCTCCTCTGACACGCCCCTAGGTCACGCCCTACCAGGGTGTGTACTTAGGGCGTGTAACCCAAGTGGAATGAAGCTACGGTCCAAAGTTTTATTCTAGGAAAATTAAGAATACACGCCTTCGGTCACACCCGTGTACCACTAACACGGGCATGTCTCTTGGGCGTGCGCCTCCAAGTCCTGAAAAAATATCCGCAGTGCGACTTTTCCCCACTCCACCGCGATGTCGAAGATGACACGCCCCTCGTACACGGGCGTGTCATTTCGGCGTGTAACAAAACTGTCGCGCCAGTCACTTCCGAACTTCAATTTCACCCAGCCCAAGTCATGCCGCATCTGACATGTACCAGGTACACGCCCGACCCGGGCGTGTAAGGGGGCGTGTACTTCCCAAAAAATTTCTATAAATAGCCACAAGCTCCAAGTGTTCTAGGGCATATGGAAGCCTTTTAGAGAGCTATTGAGAGTTTATTTTCAGAATATTTTTGATTAATGTTTTCATTTCTTAGCATTCTTGTAATCTTGTTTATCGTATTTGTAATCTTTCTGGAAACTCTCTTTGTAATGTCCTTTGGACCTTTCGGTAGCTTCTTTCCAATAAGAAATAAAATACTTGTATATTCCTTTTCTCTCTCTCTCTCTTTCTTATTATGCATATTCTTAATATAATTTTTATTCACTACTTCCTCATGAGTAACTAAATCCTCCTATTAATCGCTCTTGATGATCTGAGGTTGAGTTGATTAAGTTATAATTTTTTAGTTTACTTTCTTTTTTTAAGGTTTAGGCCTTCGATTTACTCAACAAATATAGCGTTTGGAATTATATAATCGATATATAATCTCCATCTCTCATTTTCACTCTTAGATAGCCGAGAGGCTCATAGTTTGAAGTGAACACTCAAGAGTAAAGAGAGTTACATGCACCCCTCGAGAGAGGATGATGTAAATCTCCCGGATTAGAGTGAAATCCAATAGTAGGGTTCATTACTTAAAGCGAGTTTTAGGTATTCATATATGGACGAGATTCCAGTCTGATTTTCCTAACCTTAGTTGGGCACGTCTTCGAGAGAAGCTTATTCAAGCTTTGGGAACCCCCAGAGTCTAGGAACTTTACCTTATTAAGTTTTAGTTTGATTTTTTTTATCTTTGATTAACTTAAGCCAAGGTGATTCATGATCAAGTACTAGCCCTTAACCATCATTCAACCGCCCTTTTTAATCATTAGTAGTAGTTGTTCTTAAGAGTTCCAAGTAATTTCCTTTTTTCCAATTTAGTAATCAAACCCTAAATCGTTCGATAAGATAATATCAATTCGTGTGAGTATATGTACTCAACGGTTCCCGGATCTAAATATGACACTTGTGTCCCCTTGTTATAATTCGGTAGGTATACTTGCCTCCATTGGATTGATAGTTCGAATTTCTTTTCATAATGATTTGTAAACACCAAGTTTTTGGCGTTGTTGTTGGGGAATGACTTTATGTTGATATTTTGAAATCACGAATCTATTACTTTTATAAGCTCTCTTCGCCCCCCCCCCCCCTTTCCTAAAAAAAATTTAAATTTCAAAAAAAGGAGAGTAAGCTCTCTTCTTCTATCACTTCATCTTTATCATTTCCCCTAGTGCATGACCCAACGGAATTCGACGAATTTACTTGATTTGGATCCGGAGATCGAACACACCTTTCGCACAAACATTGATCCCTCCCTCCAATTCTAACTGATTCGGTTAAGGATTCCATAGGGGACGTTAATTTTCAAACAATGAATTTGAATGAAAATGATGGCCAACCGGCCGACCTTGGCCCAAATGCGGTCGAGCAACGTACCATGTATCATTATGCTCGACCTAACTTGGAAGGGACATATTCAAGCATCATTCGACCCCCCCCATGGCAAACAATATTTTTGAGTTAAAGCCTACCATCATATCAATGGTGCATCAATACGTGCAATTCGACGGAATGCAAGATGAAGATCTGAATGCACATATTGCTAGCTGTTTATAAATCTGTGATACGTTTAAGATAAATGGTTTAAAGAAAGATGCGAAGGCTAAGACTCTTTTCCTTTTCTTTAAGAATAAAAGCCAAGCAATGGTTGACTTCTCTCCCAAGAGGATCAATCATTACTTGGGAACAGTTAATGGAGAAATTTTTAACTAAGTATTTTCCTCCCGCTAAGACGGCTAAGCTTAGCAATGACATTTCTTTGTATAGCCAAATCGATTCTGAAACCCTCTATGACACTTAGGAGAGGTATAAGGAACTCTTAATAAGATTCCCTCATCATGCTCTTCCTGTATGGTTTACAAGTTCAGACATTCTATATTGGGCTGAATAAAACAATAAAGCAAATGATAGATGATGAATTCGGTGGTTCTTTGAACCGCAAAACTCCGGAGGAAGCTCTTAAGCTTAATGAGGATATGGCCATGAACACTTATTAGTGGAATGTGCCTATGTCCCCCCTAACAAAGTTGCAGGTATGTATGAGGTTGACACGGTGTCCTTGCTGGCATTGCAAGTAGAGATACTGAACAAGAAGATGGCAAAGATGTATGTTGCCTCCGCCCCTAAGGTATGGGAAACTACGAATGTTGCCGCCGAGCAGGTGGATTATCTGGGGAACATACCCAGGCCTGCTCCAAATAATTTTTCTTCTTTTTCATCTCCCCCTACTTTTTGTAATAATTCAAACTCTTATCATACTAGATGGCGTAACCATCCAAACTTTTCTTGGAGTAATTACTCTAACGCGATGCGAGCACCACCACCACCACACAATTGTACACCACAATCTCCTCTGACAAATAATCAGAATTTTCAAAAGCCTCACTCTCTAGAGGATATGTTTTCAAAATACACTGCTTCTAATGAAGCGACAATCTGAAATCTGTCGGGTACGGTCAAAAATTTAGAGAATACGGTCGGGCAACTCGCCAAAATGATTTTTGAGAGGCCACCTGGGACTCTTCCTTCAAATACAGAGCCCAATCCGAAAGAGCACGCGAAAGTGATTTCTCTTCGAAGTTGGAAAGAAATTTCTTGTCCAACTGTAATGGAAGAGATCGAGGTGAATACCACTCCTATTTTAGAAAACCCGCCTATTTTAAATGATAATGTCATTTCAATGGATATTTTGCAAAAAAAATCTCCATGATTTTTAAGGAGTCTATTTCTCCTCGTTACCCCTCTCAACTTTCAAAAAGCAAGTTAGATGATCAATATAATCGCTTCCTTGAAATGTTCAAACAAATTCACATAAATTTACCACTAAAATGAAGCAATCTTGCAAATGCCCAAGTATGCTTAATACTTAAAGGATCTCCTAACAAACAAAAAAATTAGAAAACCTCTCGCATGTCACGTTAAATGAGGAATACTCAGCGGTCGTCACTAATAATTTACAAAAAAAATTAACGATCAAGGAGGGTCGAGTTGAACTTGAGATAATTGGGTTGGCTGCATCAAGGAGGGCTTGATTCGATCTTGAGCTGGCCGAATGAGAGGGTTGCATGGTGCGTGGACTGATAGAGGGCTGCAGGGCTCAATGGTTTTGACAACACCAAGGAGGCTCGAACCTATAAAAATAAAATAAAACATAAAATTAGTTATGTTTTATAACAAAAACACATAGTCATCAAACATAAAATACAACATAACAAACATAACATACATACCAAACATAAAATAAGATATTAAAACATAACATCAAAAATAAGATATTAAAACATAACAAACATAAAATACATAAAAATATAATAAAACCTAGTATTTTTTTGCTAAACTAACCCAAAAAAATGAATACTAAAACAAGTCATCAAGTAGTAGCTTGTGGACTGCAGTTGTTGCAGTGGCTTTCCTCACCATCTTGAGGTAGTTATTGTTTCATTTTTTTTAGTTCAGACTTGCATGCGCTCAGTGGGTTCATGTCAGGTTGTTGATGCCCACTGGTAGTTTTCTTGGAATATTGAATACTTTGCTAAGCTGTTAGTTTACCTCTTGTGGTTGTTTTTACTTGCTCTCTGTGAAGGTTTTATGCTAGGTTGCATGTTAGATATTTTAAAGTATAAAAATTACTATTACTACTTCATGCATTCCATAATTGAAATCTAAATCACTATATTTTGCGACCGTAAAAGCTACTTTCACTACCATTATAAATCTAGAGTCTTGTATACCATGAGTTGTCCTCTAGGGATGTTCATACTCATGTAGGACGTCTTATCTTGTAAATAAAGTTTTTTCTGCAGCGTATAACTATATTTTCTTGTTGACTAGATGGGTCACTAAGCTGACGGATATGGCTAACCCTTTAACTTAAACTAGATTTTCTATAAATAACTTATAGATCTTTCATAATGTGTTTAGTTGGAGTTTTGCCTAAGCCTCTGCAGTTATCCCCTACGGACGTGGCATCATGACATGTGTTTTCCCTTACTCTAATATATCGTTTAATGCGGGGAAAATACGGGTTGTGATAGTTGGTATCAGAGGGAGGTTGTTTGATAATTGGTCGAACAACTATCTCATGTTTGTGCTAGTTCTCTAGTGTCATTTCATACAAACACCGATGTGTCATCAGTATGTCTTGGCTAAAGTATGAACACGACACTCATAAGTATGATAATAAGTATACAGGGCATATTATGTAGTATGGGATGCATAATATGTGTTTGTATATGGATATACCATAGGTGGCAACATGTGACGGTTATGTAGTATGGGATGCATAACAACCATCACATAGATGCCCATTAGCACGTTTTATCTTTTATTCCATGCAATGTTATGTAGTGTGGGATGCATAACATTTCATGTGTATGCCGCCCATAACATACATTAAGGCCTTTTTTAGATTGCATAGCACAACTTGCATGACAAAACATTGCATCAGCACACAAGCAAAGCCAAATATTTACATGATGGCATAAGTACACACATGGTTTTGAGGCAAAAGAAATAAGAATTCATGCATTCATGGTTTAGGCACATGAGCCAGTAGTATGATGGTATATCATCTTAAATTTAGGCATGACATCATAAAGGAAAATCCTAGAGCAAGTTAGCAGCATGAGCAAGTATTTAATTTTGTATTATCTGAAGTATGGTGTTTGGTTCTAGAGGTAAGCTAGGTTATGATTAGTGGTTAATTGTGTTATTAGAATATCGAGTTGTCCTGCGATGAGGTCGAATCCCCAGTCGGAGGAAGAATCGTCTGGTGCCCAGAGTGAGGCTGTGGAAGAAGGATTCTGGTAGAGCAATGAGGCTCTATTGAGGCAAATGTTGGGCATGCAGTTCGCAAATCCAGACGTTGTTGTCGGTTGTTGCTAGTTAGCCTCCTAGAGTGAAGGACTTGGTTGTGGGTCAAACCGTTCATATTCCCCCTGCTCCTCTGGTGCCCCTAGTGTTGTTACTACCAGAGATGATCTTTATTTCGCATTTCTAGAGACTAGGACCCCCTACCTATGATGGTAGGGCAGATTTTATGGCATTGGATGATTGGATTATAGCCATCGAGGAGATGTTCGCTTATTCAAGAGTTTCAGTGGACCGGAGAGTAATGGTCACAATGTATTAGCTCAAGGGACTTACAAAGAGTTGGTGGTTGTGAGAGAAGGAAAATCTTAAGGAGTGGTGTTCATGGGAATCCTTTAAAGAATTACTATTGAAAAGGTTTCTAATGTTTGGTGAGAGAGACCGTTTGATGAATGATTTTCTACATCTTCAGCAAAGGCAGCTCACCATTCGCGAGTATAAGGTGGAGTTCAACAAACTGTGCTATTTTGCCCCTTACATAGTGTCTTCAGAATCAAGTTGAGTTAAATGTTTACTGGGTGGTCTTAGGAATGACATCCAGCAGCTAGCTAGTGCTTATGGATTCGAGAGATGTGCTGAAGTTGTGGAGGCTTCTCTGAATGTTAAGGAGATTGATAATGCCAAGAACCCTGGTCAACAAATGAGAAATGATAAGAGGAAGACTTGTGAGGGTAAGAATTCCCAAGAATCAAGTGCTGCTTCGAGGAAAAGGAGTAAAGAGATAAGCAGTTTCTATGGCCGGTCAGGCCATCCCTTTAAAAGTTGTTATAAGAGGCTAGGAGCTCAGAAGCAGGAGCAAGTTCATGCGATTCAAAGAGCTCCGAAGAGACATTTAGTTTGTTCTATGTGTAAGCGGAGAGTTCACGACGCTGCCCATTATTGGGGAAAGGAGAAGGGCTGCTTGCAGTGCAGACATAAGGACATTTTAGGTCGAAGTGCCTGCATGCTCAGCCCTTGTTAGAAATTGTTCCACTTCAGGCCTTGTGGCCATCGCAGCCATTGGATAAGGGGAAGGTCAAGCTGAATATGGTGTCTTTGGAGGAAGCTCAGACATCTACTCAAGTGATTTCAGATTAAATTATAACCTAGTTTAAGCTTTTAATTTGTAATTGTTATTTTGACATTTATTCTCTTAGATGCGTATGCGATTTTATAGGAAAGTTTAAGATAAAGAACCGCTAGGCGCACGTTCTTTTTGATTTCGGTGCTACCCACTCGTTCGTGGCTAGAACCTTCGTAGAGTGTCACTGTTTGACCCTCGATCGTGTTGGCGACGCGTTTAGTGTCACATTTCCCTCTGGCGATTCAGTGGTGTCGAATCAAGGCATTCAGAGTTATCCGATTCTATTAGGTGATTTTCTAGTAATTGCTGATCTAAAGGTAATAGACTTCGAAGATTTCGATGTCATTTTGGGGATGGACTTGTTGTCCAAGTATGATGCGGTCATCCAATGCAAGGTCAAGCGCTTGAACTTTAAGATGGAAAATGGCCAGCCCAGGAGTGTTTATGGTTTTCCACACCAAGTTTCTCCGAATATTTTTGCGGTACTTGCTCGGAATCTTGTAAATTCTGGATGTTTTTGCCTATTTGGTTTCGGTGTTAGCGACCGGTAGTAGTTTGCCGCGTGTAGAGGAGATTGTTGTAGTGTGCAAGTTTCCTGATGTTTTTCCTGATAACCTTCCTGATCTTCCACCCGAGAGAGACGTGGAGTTTATCATAGATCTGGAGTAGGGTACCGATCTTGCTGCTAAGGAACCATACTGTATGGCCCTGCATTAGTTGGAGGAGTTGCCTATCTAATTGGATGAGTTGCTGCAGAATGGATTTAATAGGCCAAATTCTTCACTGTGGGGTGCTCCTGTGCTGTTTATGAAGAAAAAGGATGGATCAATGAGGCTGTGCATAGATTATAGAGAATTGAATAAAGTAACTATCAAGAATAGGTATTCCCTGCCGAGAATAGATACCTTATTTGATTAGTTGCGTTGTAGCACTGTGTTTTCAAAGATTGATCTTCGTTCAGTCTACCATCAGTTGAGGATTTGTGAGACAAATATTCCACGGACTGCTTTTTGTTCCCGGCATAGGCATTTCGAGTTCTTGATTTTGTCTTTTGGATTGACTAATGCACCCTCTGTCTTTATGGATATGATGAACTGAGTGTTTAAGGATTTTCTGGACATCTTTGTAGTCGTATTTATCGATTATGTTCTTGTAAACTCCCGCAGTGTTGAGGAGCATGCACAGCACTTGCGTTTTGTTTGGTCTACTTTGAGGGAGCATAAGTTGTATGCTAAGCTGAGCATGTGTGATTTTTGGTTGACTCAGGTTTCCTTCTTGGGTCATATGGTTAATAAGGAAGGAATCTATGTTGACCCAAAGAACATAGCTGTTGTTTTGGATTGGAATAGACATGCTACTCTCAAAGAGATAAGGAGCTTCCTAGGGCTAGCAGGCTATTACAGAAGGTTTCTAAAGGGTTTATCTACGTTGTCTGCGCCTTTGACTAAATTGACGCAGAAGAATGCAGCTTTTGTTTGGAGCGATAAGTGTGAAGAGACTTTTCAGGAATTAAAAAGGAGATTGTGCACTACTTCGGTTTTGACCTTGCCTACCGAAGGACTAGAATATTTTGTGTATATGGTCGCATCACACGTTGGACTTTGTTCTGTGTTGATGCAAGAGGTCAAAGTGATTGTGTATGGGTCGCGATTGTTAAAGGTACATGAGAAGAATTACCCTATGCATGATTTGGAATTTGAAACTGTGATTTACGCCTTAAAGTTATGGAGACATCTGTTATATGGCGCTCTGTGAAAGATTTATATGGATTATAAGAGTTCGAAGTACGTCTTTACTTAAAAAGAATTTAACTTGCGCCAATGGAGATGGCTTGAGTATGTTGCAGATTATGATGTTGAGATCCAATACCATCCAGGCAAAGCTAATGTGGTATTCGATGCACTGAGTCGGAAGACAACAAAATTTTTTAACCTTTCCATGGATTCGCTGGTGGAGGAATTTCTCTTGATGGATATATCAATGGGCAGTAGCGACTCGCCAAGCAGTTTGGAAGGAATAGAGCCTTCATGGATTAGAATTACAAGGCTACATCAAAGGGATAATCCTTATTTGTTGTAACTTTATAATAGAACTGCAAAAGGGGAATTACCTGATTTCTCGATTGATGATGCGGGTACCTTGAAGTACTGTGGCAGATTTTGTATTCCCACAGTTGAGGATATTCGAGGTAAGTTGTGCAAAGAGGCGCATGGTTCTAGCATTTCCTACCACCCCAGTTCTACCAAGATGTATAAGGATTTGAAGCAGATCACTTGGTGGTACGGTATGATGGGCGATATAGCTAAGTTTGTCTCGGAATGTTTTACCTGCAAGCGAGTTAAGGCTGATCATGGAAGGCCTGGAGGCAAGTTGATGCCCTTAGAAATTTTAAATTGGAAGTAGGAGATTATTTCGATGGATTTTATTACTGGGTTGCCGAGATCTTCCCAAGGGCATGATTCATTTTGGGTTATAGTGGACATATTGACGAAGTATGCTCACTTCGTGTCGTTCAAGATCAACCACTCCATAAAGAAAATTGCTGAGATATAACTTGGATGAGGTCATCAGATTAAGGCTCCATTTTGTTTGGTGGTGGCGGGTCGATCCGGCGGGTGGAAACGGAGTGTTCGAACCGGAGGGGGAGGAGGATGCTCCAAACGGAGCTTTTTGGGGCTTTTTTCAAGACGGGCGGGTGGAAATTGGAGCAAACGCCGCCAGAGGTTCATTTGTTTACCCTCCTTCCGGCGGCGTTTGCCCAAAACGGAGCAACGAAACGCTCAAACAAACAGAGCCTAAATGGAGTTCTTGTTATTATTATATCAGATCGATACTCCAAGTTTACGTCTCGCTTTTGGAAGAGTTTACAAGATGGGTTGGATACTAATTTGAGGTATTCCACCGTCTATCATCAACAGACAAATGGTCATACGGAGAGAGTAAATTAGATCGTGCAGGATATTATCAGGTGTTATATCTTGGACCACGGAGGAGCGTGGGATGAGCGTTTGAGACTGATGGAATTTGCATATAATAATAGTTACCAAGGGAGTTTGCAGATGTCCCCAATTGAGGCTTTGTATGGGAGACATTTAGGACTCCCTTGTTTTGGGCCAAGGTTGGTGAGAGACTGTTGTTGGGTCTGAAAGGAGGATGTTATATCAGATTACTCTAGAGGGAGGGGGAATAGAGTATTAAAACTTTGGCACTTTTTCTAGATTATATCAGAGTAAATGTAGTGATACCATATATTAGTTAAAGAATTAGAAAACTAAGCAAACAATTCTAGCAATCACAAGCACAACAAAAACAAATGAAAAGGAGCAACATAACGACACACGAAGTTTGTAGTGGTTCCCCTAAACTTGGGTACATCGACTCTTATACCACCCTTAGTAGGAATCCACTAGCAGGTTTTGATCAGGTCACTACCACCAAACGATCTGGTTCAGGTAGATAAGGAAACGCTTCAGGCTATTGATCAGGTGCCCAAAAACAAACTTCAAGTCTTTTAGAGGGAGACTTGTCAACCAAAATAACTTTTGAAGGGAGCTATAACCCTGTATAATGGGATGGAAGATGTTGATGGAAGTTTTCTCTTTTCTCAATACAACTGAGAAGACTGTGTGGGTTCTTGAGTTGTCAAAGCTCCCCCTGAGAAGTAGAATGCTTCAGGAAGAAAAGAGCTTTTCTAAGGGTGAGTAGGTCTTCAGCCTGATCTGCCAAGGTCCTAGAAATCCAGTAACAGATGTTGGATAGAATGTATCTAAGGATTTCTAGAACAGAAGTTGAAGAAGACTCTTGATTTTGATGATTTGTTCTCCTTCAAAATGCAGTGTTGGCAGAGAATGAGAAAGCGTCGAGTGCTCATTCAGTATTTTTTCATGCAATGCTTCTTGATTTCTTTTTTCTGTATCTTTGACTGTCTTGTTGTCTTTCTCGAAAAGGAGAGAATCACTTTTATTCCATTACTGAAAAATCTCCTTGAATTTTTGAATTCTTTCCATAAATGTTGGCTGCTGTGGGGAATAGAAAGAGGCTGGAATAATATCATTAATGAGTTTCCTAACTATTCTTGATAGAATCGTCAAATATTTATTCTGATGAATACCGCATTTAATGCAGCATAAAAACGGCTATATTCAAATGAATATTTGCATTAAATGGTCAGAATAATACTGTTAATAAGGAACAAAAGAGGGAAGGACTCATTCTGGAACTATATAGAAAACTTCGAATGCAGAACAGAATTCGTCGACCTGAGATCAAAGAACATCGACCAAGGAATTCAAGTTTGTCGGCCTGAGCTTTGCGATCTGCTAACTGAGAATAAATTTCCAAAACTACACTCTGTGTTCGTCGAGCTGAGAAACTGACAGAAGAAAACTAAGCGTCGACGTGAGATCTGAGAATGTCGAGCTCAGCTCAGAGAATTAACTCTGAGTTCGTCGATCTGAGATCGATGATCGTTAAGCTGAGTTTGAAGAATTTCGAACTGATCACTGTTTTCTGAAAGCTGATAAATCTGATTCTCTGAAGTCCACTAATGGCTTGTCCAAGGAGGTAGCACTAATCAGTACTTAGCCTTAACTCTAGGAGTACTACACATGACCGTAGCTATACAATGGTTGGTCATACTAAGCCTAAGTTAGTGAAACTAGCCCAAATCCAACAAGGGATCCAATAATCTCCCCCTATTTGGGTGAGATCACTAACACAAAAACAAAACAATCATAAAGCATAAGAAAATATATCTGACAGAAAAAAGTATTCAGCAGATATTTACAGAGGTGTGCTTCATGATAAACTAAGATAATAGAGTTCAAAAGACAACTAGAAAATAACAGAAAGGAAACTCATTTCTTCTTCTAGGCTTTGTCTGTCTTAATCTTGAGAAGGTTGTCTGAATTTGATTACTCTATAAGGATTGGCAGCTTCTTTCTTTAACATATACATGTCAGATGCTCCAATCATAGTTTGAGATGAGGTTCTGGGTATAACAGCCTCTGGGTGCAGTTTCATATAATCATCAACATTGAAAAATTTATTACCCTTAGCATACCTGAACAATTCTTCTTTTCTGTAGGTTGACATATTTGAGAATTGAGAAATATCTTTGCTTTCATCTTTTGCTTTGCTAATCTGAGAAAGTCCTATAAGCTCACAGAATCTAGCCATCTTAGCAAGAATGTCTCCGGTTGTAGATCAACAAAAGGAATTGGAGGAGACTATGGCCTTTTTGAACTAGAATCCTGCATTGGTTCTTCAGTATGAACTTTCTTTGAAGAATCTGAAGGTCGATTGCTTGAAGAAGACTGTTGATAGCATTATCTGGGTTGTCTCTGATAAGTTTTTTTCATAGAAGCAGATTTCTGAGATAAGTTGCCTGAGGAACCTGAAGAGGGAGGAGGAGGAGGAGGAGCATTTTTCCTGACTTGTCTTGGAGGAGACCTGTACCTTCTCTTCTTCTTTCTTGCTTTCTGCTCACTCTTAGACAACCACATCCAACTTGGCATACCAGGGTAGGGAGTAATCTTTTGCAATATATAGTATGGAGTGTCATTGCTTGGATTTGGCTTTGGAACTGCCTTAGGAGGGGCTTTCCTTTTCTTAGACATTTTCTTTCTACTCTCATCAGAATCTGAGTCATCAGATTGATCATCATCAGAAGATCCTTGAGGATTATCATACATATCATCAATCTCAGCAATGACTTCTTTTGGAACTTGCTTTCTAGCTGGAGGAGGGACAACTTGAGTAGGAACTATTGGAGGTATAATGATTTCAGTAGGGACTTCTTCAGTTTCCAGATCCATATCCTGAATAAGCTCAACCTCTAGAACTAAGATGAGTTCAGGCTCAGGAGCTTCAAAACTTTTCTGTATCTGCTGCAAGGTATCTGAACTGATGGGATCTGAGTAGCAAATAATATATGTACACCAATGAAAAGATATAAAAAGAATACAATTTCTGTATAAAAGATCAAAAGATCTTAGAACTGAATCTAGGTAAAAATCTGGAGTAATGAGGCAATCTCCATAAAGAATTTCCAAAGGATTACTCCCAAAGTCAGTATCCAAAAACTCAACAAGATCTGCATCAATAAAACAGTATCAATAATGTTAGCTTCTGCTACAAATTATGTATCTTCTACTGTATCTGCTACTACTGCTAGAGTAACCTCTTCACTGAGTATCTCCCCCCTTCCTGGTTTCAGTGGCTACTAGAGCCAGGCCCCTAACAAAAGAGGATAGGATAGAGAAGGCAGAAAGCTGAGAAGTAAGGGTAGAGATAGACATAACAAGAGGTGAAAAAGCCTCTGCTATCAGTATTTTGAGAAGGGGTGTGATTGATGTTAAGATGAGAGAGATGGAGGGAGAAGATGAATCTAAGAATTCATGAGGGGTTTGGGTAGAGATAGATGGATTGATGATGGAAGAGGATGAGGGATGACAATCTAACAATTGTTCATCTGAAGAATTTCTTGGGGTTGAAAGAAGGTTGAAAGAGGGTAGAAAAGTGAGAAAAGTTGAGGTATTGTGCGTAAAGTTTCGGGACGAAGCTTTCTTTTAGGGGGAGTGACTGTAACGCCCCCGATTTTTCTGCGATTATTTAATTCTTGCTTGGCATTACATCGACGCATTTTCTCTGCTTATGTCATCTGTGGAGTGTGATCTTAACTCCTTAGAACTGGGTGGCCTATTTTGTAGCCTATTGGCAAGATCTCCCTAGCAAGCCGAGTCGTTTTGGGTGACCCGGTGTGGCCTCTCGGAGGGATGCTTGTGTTTTGGATTTGGGTGGGTATAACTCGAGTTCTGTTCGTCAAAAATTTATTTCGACTTCTCCGTTGTGTTCGTAGTGTGGATATTTAGCTACGGCGCGAATTTCGTCGGATTCCGAAGTAGTTCGATTTTCGCGTCGTTTTGTATTTTATGAAAAATAAAGCTATTTAATAAATATTATATTAAATATTATTTTTTCTGAAAGGGTGCGGATGCTTGGCGGTTTTGCCTTGTGATTTTTAGCCTCAATTAATTGATTAGTTAATTAAGATTAAGAGGATGCTATATATAAGATACTTTAGACTTAGAGGAAACCGCTCCTGTTCTTCTTCCCGAAAGACCAAACCAGTCTGCGCCTATTCGCGGAAAGCAGAGAAACCGCCGGAACTGCTCCACTTCGGACGCAGATTTCGGGAGCATTTGTGGACGGAATTCGATTCCGAAGGAGGATTTGGATTGCTCTCGCCTAAACCTTCATTCCTACGGTAAGATTTCCAAGTTTCGTTGCCTTGCTTGTGGTTTCGAATTTCGGGTTTGTTGACTTGTAATCCGCCGTCAATGTCCAGATTTTTGGCCTTGTGCTTCGTTGTCGGATTCGAGTGTGAGAGTAAGGGAGACCGACCAAGCTTCGCTTTGAAATCGAGGAAAGTAGTGCTCCTAGCCCTTGCCAAGTAGAAATTTCTTGATGTTATCTCTGTTTTCTGCCATTAATGCTTCCAGGTTCTTGTTAAAACCTGATTTAGCCATGACAAATGTTGCTTAAGCATGCTAATTATACTCTTGTCTAGATTTTTCCTTTCAGAAGTTCTTTATTTTTACATCTTAATTTGAGATTGTTCTAATCCCTGCTCTTAGAACTAGGGTTTGCTGTTAAACTTGTAGGATTACGTAGTTTCAGCGGCTGTTAAGTCTACTACCAGGTTGCCGATGAATATATAAGCCGAGATTTGCTTGATTAGGCTCGGGATGAGTAGATTAGGCTTAAGAGTAGAGGTAGTAGCAGCAGGAAATTTTTCTCCTCTCCTAAGTCTTATCTACTAAAGAGATTCTGGGCAAATAGTAGTGGTCTGATGTGATAGGATGAGTGTGAGAGTTAATTTTCAAGTTACTGTAATTTAGCATTGAGAGGTTTGGGAAATGCGAAAGTTTTATTTTAGCTAAGTAGTGTGTCGTTGAGTGAGAAATTCTTCTAAGTCAAAATCGACGGGAATCACTAAGTGATTCTCGCCGACTTCGACGAGAATCGTTAGTTATTCCCTCAGATTCGGCGAGAATCGATCTGCATTCCCGCCGATTCAGCGAGAATCGATCTGCATTCCCGCCGATTCGGCGAGAATCAATCTTCATTCCCGCCGACCTCTTCCGGATGGCGTTGAGAGAGTGGGCCTCACTCAACTCCATGGAGGTTTAGGCGCTGAGTGAGGCGGGCTCACTCAACTCCGCAGCCCTTTCCTACGGGTAAGTACTTTGGCGTTGAGTGAGTCGACCTCACTCAACGCCAAAGCTATTCTATAGTTGAGAATGGTGGGCGCACTCAGCACTGTAGTTTGTTTTCGCGGCTAAGTACTTTGGCGTTGATTGAGTCGACCTCACTCAATGCCAAAGCAGTTTTGGCGTTGAGAGGGGTGGACTCACTCAACGCCACAATTAGGTTTTGTGGTTAAGTGCTAAGGCGTTGAGGGAGTGGACCTCACTCAACGCTATAGCTGTGTTGGCGTTGAGTGAGGTTAGCTCACTCAACGTCACAACCTGCTTTGCTTAAGGCGTTTAGTGGGTGGAACTCACTCAACGCCATAGCTGTTTTGGCATTGAGTGAGGTTAGCTCACTCAATGCCACAGCCAGTGTTGTAGAAGGCGTTGAGTGAGTGAACCCCACTCAACGCCATTGCTGTTTTGGCATTGAGTGAGGCTAGCTCACTCAACGCCACCGTCTGTTTAGGCGTTGAGTGAGTGGGGCTCACTCAATGCCATGCCGTGTTGAGTCATCTCAACGTTTTTCCCTTACCTTGATTTTCTCCCCCGAGTGAATTCCTTGATTTTGAGGTTCCTTGTCGGCTATTTTCTTTTTTTTTCCAAAAGGGCCGAATCGTTGGTCGTGGTTAGTAGTTTTGGTTTTAAGATCTTAATGGGGGAGGTGTTGTGTAATTTAGCAAAGGCCACCCTTTTTCTTTTATCTTGCTCCAGGTACGGGCTGAGAAAGGGGGTGGGAGGTCCCTAGTGCTTTCACATGTAGACCCCTGAGCTTTGTTTCTTGGAAATGGTGGTTGGGGGACTGAGTTTGCCTCCAACCCAGATCCGTGTTGTTTTTTGCTACTACCATATCTCACAGCTTAGGGTGTTAGACGTTTCTTCCTTTGTAAATTTGCAACATTTGGGCCTATGGTAGCCTGGTAAACTCTGCAGGACTTATTTTTGGGCAGGGTTGTTGATGTTTCCTCGCACTTTGTTCTTTTCTTTTTGTCTTGCCTTGGACAGTTGTGCTTGTTTCGGTTTGTTTACTCTTCTTGCTTACCATATAACTTAACTTTTTCGTACAGCTTTTTACTTGTTTAGCTTGTTGAGGTATTCTTTTCTTCTTTGATTGCCTCAGATTCTCGTTAGTAGCCGATTAGGCGGCTAGTTGTGCTATGCTGTTGTTGGTGGTCTCTCGTACTGTGGAGATTAGTTCCTTGGTCTTGTGAGGTAGTTTTACTATTTTTCTTACAGACATACATACTTGCAAGTGGGTTCGTGTCAGTTTGTTGGCGCCCACTGGTAGTTTTACCTTGATACTCGATGTGTTACTTTTTACTGCTACCTTTCTGGAGTTAGTCTACTTGCTCTTGGGATGATTTATGGTAGGTTGCTAGTTACTTTTAAACCTAAAAACACTATTATAAGTATTCCTCATGATCAGCATGTTTTATAAAACTCATCACTATTTTCTAAATAACGTAAAAAGATCATTTTTCCTATATATATATTATAAATCAAAAGTAGGGTCCTACATACTATAAGTTGTCCTCTAGGGACAATTATGCACTCTTTTAGGATGTGAAACCTGAATAAAGAATTTTCCTCAGCGTATAAGTATAGTTTTAAAATTATGGACTAGGTGATCCACCGAGCCGAGGGATACGGCCTTTACAAATATAACTGATTTTTTAATCATTTAACTTGTGAATTTTCATAAAGTATAGTTGTTAGTGGTTTGCCTGAGCGTCGGAAGTTATCTCCTGCTCGACGTGGCATCATGACGCGTATTTTCTCCTACTTTGATAATTCGTTTTCCTCGGAGAAAATGCGGGTGGTGATAGTTGGTATCAGAGGGAGGTTGCTTGATAAGTTAGTCAGGCAACCGTCCCTTTTAATTGCATTAATGGTTTAGCATCATGTAATTCACACACCGATATGTCATCACCACGTCTTAGCAAAAGCACGAACACTACACTCATAGCATAACATGAAGTATACAGGGCATATTATGTAGTATGGGATGCATAATATTTGTTCGTATATGGATCCACCATAGGGGCAACATGTAAGGGTTATGTAGTATGGGATGCATAACCTCACCACATGGCTGCGAATAGCTCATTTTCTTTTTCGTTGCATGAAAATGTTAATGTAGTATGGGATGCATAACATTTTAATGTGTACGCCGCTCATAACATGCATTAGGGCCTTTTTAGAATGCATAGCACAAACATGCATAGCATAATAATTTTGGGTTTCTCTATGAGGATGGCACAATGCTTGTGCACGCAGCGGAAGAAATAAAACATCAAGAACAACCCAAAAGAGATGGGATCGGGCCATGAATATTGAATCAAGAAGTTAACAAACAACAAGGCAAAAATTACCTTAGTGGCGTTGAGTCACAACTCAACGGAGATGCTCCAAGCTTTGAGTCCTTATCAGTGGAGAGTTCTACGTAGAATAACGTCTACATCTCTGCAGAAATCCATAAGAGCGAGAGAACACCGAGCTTCGTCGCACGAAAGGTCAGGAAGGAGATCAACCGCACCTTGCACTTCTACGGATTGCTAGGTCCGCATCAGGAATAGCAACACCGGCGACTGTCGCAGGAGAGAAGGTGGTCGGTGGAGCGAATGAGGCGGAGGAAGCGGAACTCTTCCGTCGGCGGGGTTCGGGAATCGGCAGAGAGAGCGGCGAAACGCTTCCGTCGGGTTCAATCCAGCCACACGAGAAAAAGCCCGATGATTCTCTTCCCAAAACCCTAAGTCTCAATTTATACCAAAGACATAAATAGACCTAAGAGTATCGCTATCCGCAGACCACCCAAAATAGGGTTTTAGAATCATTCGCCGAGAATCAGCACAGGTTCGGCGAGAATCAGTCGGCGGGATCCAAAAGACAGATTCGGCGAGAATCAACAGACAGATTCGGCGAGAATCAATAGCCAGATTCGGACGAGAATCAATAGCCAGATTCGGACGAGAATCAGCAGACAGTCTCGACGACTCTGTCCTCGATTCTCAACGAATCAGTAGATTGATTCTTGATGACTTTGACATAGTTTGCGAGACATACTCGATGACTCCCGTCAACTCTCGACGACTTTGCCTTAGTTGGCGAGTCATACTCGACGACTCTCGACGAAATTCCTTTGGCAACGTTTGTCCTACCCCATTCTGTGTGGTGATTGGTAACCCTTACCAACAAAGTCAATCTTCCAACTTATCCACATGCTCTTATGTGCGACCCTGCAGGCTCATATAACGTTGGCAGTGAGATTACATGTTTGACCACTTCTGGATCACCATGGTAACTCCAACAGTCTCCCACTTGATCTTGAAAAGTATCAAACCAAAAACCTCACAAACAATGAGCGGCATCTAGCAATGCATCATTGCTCCCCAAGCAATAAGAATTCATAACTCATAAGCCTTTATGAACAATGTCTCAGCGTTGTCTTTGTTCCTTTGTCCCTTACATCCGGAATGAACGAGAGGGATGGACCGTGTCACCCTCAATAATAGCTCAATCCAAAGTTTCTTGATCTAGAACGGACTTCCAGAGAATGGTTAGTCTAATATCACATATTGACTCAACCAAGCATGGCCATGCATTTCTCAGTCCAGTTCCATCAAGGGGCCCATTGATGCAACTCCTGTCATATAAGAGGACAAATCCCATATCTGCTCACACACAAACACCCAAATGATTTGAAATGTGGCCAACAACAACCCTTATCATCAACCTTTCTCAAGGAAGACTTTAGATGGCATCAAAGCACGCTCTTCCTCACTTGATGAATGTTGTGACTTCAGGTAAAAGGACCACAACACCATTGTCAATTAAGACCTACTCGTGAAACGTTAAGATAACAATCCATAGAGTAGTCTCAGGTTGGGTCTGTCCAGTACAACTTGTTCATTAACAAGTACCCACGTGATTACTTGATATCACAATATCATGACCTATGAGAACTAGTCATCAGTCAACACATGTGCTAGTCTTAATGTATCATAATCACCCTTAGTTTCTATGATGATACAACAACCAGGGACCTTTTAAGAATGAAGCTTCAAATAAATCATAGGCTCTCACATTCAAGTCACGTACTTGATGTCCTATGGAAGAAAACATTCTAAGGGTATTTATTATGTTAACATTTAACTATCGCATAGAGAAATCATAATAAAAGAACATGTCATTAATTTTAAAAAGAAATATCTAGGTACATGATTCATCATATGAATAAACAATAAACAGCCAACAGAATATATGTTTACATGCAACCCACAAGACTCTCACTAGAGTTTATCATTTAGGTATCGTATACCCATTGATCTAGTATGACCATCATGCTTTCTCTGTGCGATAGGCTTTGTCAGTGGATCCACAATATTCTCCTCAGTCGGCACTCTACAAATGTTCACATCTCCTCGTTCGACAATCTCACGAATAAGATGGAACCGCCGAAGTATGTGCTTGGAGCGCTGATGAGATCTAGGTTCCTTAGATTATGCAATTGCACCATTGTTATCACAGTAGAGAACTATGGGACCAACAATACTAGGAACTACATCAAGATCGCCGATGAATTTCCTAATCCATACAGCCTCCTTCGCTGCATTAGCTGCAGCGATATACTCGGCCTCTGTTGTAGAATCAGCAACTGTCTCTTGCTTTGAACTCTTCCAGCTCACAGCTCCTCCATTAAGGCAAAACACAAACCCTGACTGAGACTTTGAATCGTCCCTATTAGTTTGGAAGCTAGCATCTGTGTAACCATTTATAACGAGCTCTTCCTCTCCACCATACACCAAGAACACATCCTTTGTCCTTCTTAAGTACTTCAGGATATTCTTGACTGTAATCCAGTGACACTCACTGGGGTCTGACTGATACCTGCTAGTCATGCTCAAAGCAAAGGAGACATCGGGTCGAGTACATAACATTGCATACATTATTGATCCAATTGCCAAAGCATATGGAATCAACTTCAAGCGGTCCTTATCTTCAAAAGATTTTGGACACTAGTCCTTAGAGAGATTCACACCATGAGACATGGGTAAAAATCCTTTCTTTGACTCAAGCATGTTGAACCGCTTAGACACCTTCTCGATATATGTACTCTGGGTCAAACCCAGCAACTTCTTCGATCTATCTCTATAGATCTTAATACCAAGTATATAAGTCGCTTCACCCAAGTCCTTTATAGAAAAGCAATTCCCCTGGTTGTTCTTAACAACTTTCATGGCAGGAATGTCATTCCCAATCAACAGTACGTCATCTACATACAATATCAGGAAGAAAACAATGCTCTCACTTATTCGCTTGTAAACACAAGGCTCATCTTCATTCTTGATGAAATCAAACTCTTTGATTTTCTCATCAAAACGAAGATTCAGACTTTGAGAGGCCTGCTTCAGTCCATAAATGGACCTATTCAGCTTGCATACTTTAGTTGCTTCATATGGGGATACAAAACCCTCGGGTTGTGTCATGTACACTTCCTCAAGGAGGTTTCCATTAAGGAAAGCCGTTTTGACATCCATCTGCCAGATCTCGTAGTCATAATATGCAGCAATAGCAAGCAATATACTTATGGACTTTACCATGGCAATAGGGGAAAAGGTCTCATCATAGTCAATACCATGAATTTGCTTGAAACCCTTAGCCACCAGTCGCTATTTGAATGTCTGTACATTCCCATCCATGTCGGTCTTCTTCTTGAAGACCCATTTGCACCCTATGGGTCATACCCCTTCAGGTGGTTCCACAAAATTCCAAACTTGGTTTGCATACATGGAGTCCATTTCGGATTTCATAGCCTAAAGCCATTTGTCGGAGTCCGGTCAATTTATAGCCTCTTGGTAGGTTGCTGGTTCATCATCATGATCCATAAGAAACACATTACCTATTTGAGACATGAGAAATCCATATCTCTCAGGCTCAAATCTCAATCTATCGGATCTACGTAGGACTTGTGTTTCTTGAGCAGGTTCTCTAGCTACAATATCTTGTAGTCCTGTCTCAGAATCCAATTCCGGTTCATTCACTACCTGTGGTTCTTAACTTCTTCAAGTTCTACCATTTCAGTCTTTCTTGATAAGAATTCTCTTTCCAAGAAGACGTCAGTCCTTGCGACAAACACTTTGCCCTCGGACGGTAGGTAAAAGTAATACCCCTTTCGTTTCCTTAGGATATCCTACCAGATAATATTTATCCGATTTGGGTTCTAGCTTGTCAGGCATTTGACGTCCCACGTAAGCCTCACAGCCCCAAATTTTAATGAACGACATACTAGGACGCTTCCCCGTCCATATCTCATATGGTGTCTTCAGAATCATTTTCGTTGGAGCGCGATTCAGTGTCATAGCAGCAGTCTCTAAAGCAAAACCCCAAAAGGAAACCGGCAAGTCTGCATGACTCATCATCGAACGTACCATGTCTAACATAGTACGATTTCTCCTCTCAAACACACCATTATGTTGTGGTGTTCTAGGTGGAGTGAGCTGTGATACAATACCACACTCTTTCAGATGATCACAAAATACATGACTCAGGTATTCGCCACCTCGATCAGATCGGAGTGCTTTAACCCTTTTACCCAACTGGTTTTCTACTTCATTTTTGAACTCTTTGAACTTTTCAAAGGTCTCGGATTTGCACTTCATAAGATACACATATCCGTATCTACTGAAATCATCAGTAAATATAACGAAGTAGAAATACCCACCTCTAGCCATGGAGCTCATGGGTCCGCATACATCACTATGTAAGACACCCAAGAGATCCTCAGCCCTCTCAGTAAAACTAGTTAAAGGGGCTTTAGTCATCTTGCCTAACAAACAAGATTCGCATCGCTCAAATGATTCATAATCAAATGAGTCCAAAAGTCCATCTTTATGAAGCTTGGATATGCGCTTTTCGTTTATATGGCCCAAACGATAGTGTCATAGATATGTAGGGTTTGAGTCATTCGTTCTTAGTCTTTTATTATTTTCTACATTATAGATCAGATGGTCCAGGTTCAAAACATAAAGACCATTAAACAAATGGGCTACAGCATAACAAACATCATTCTTAAATATAGAACAACAGTTGTTCTTAATTATAAAAGAAAATCCAATCATGTCCAAGCATGAAATGGATATAATGTTTCTAGTTATGGCCAGAACAAAATAACAATTATCTAGTTCTATTACAAGCCCACTAGGCAAAGAAAGACGGTAAACCCCTACGGCTACAGCAGCAACTCTTACTCTATTGCCGACGCCAGGTCCACCTCCCCTTTACTCAGCAATCATCTCCTTTCCAGTTCCTGCACATTTGTACAAATGTGTGAACCACATCCGGTATCTAATACCAGAGATGAAGGAGTAGAGAGGTTTATTTCTATAACATAAATATTTGAAGCGGAAGACATACCTCCCTTCATTTTCTGCAGACCCTCAATGTAAGAAGGACAGTTCCTCCTCCAATGACCAGCCTTGCCACAGTGGTGGCATTTCCCTTCCTTCATCGTGCTCTTCTTTATCTTCAGTGCAGAAGACTTGGTCTCAAGATGTGACTTAGGTCCCACCTTCGTCTTCATAGAGCCCTTGGCCTTGCCCTTGCCCTTATACACCATCAGTATGGGGCTGGCAGGCTTGGCCTTCTTCATGTTAATCTCGATAGTTCTTAACATGCCTAGGAGCTCGGGCAGTGTCTTATCTATTTCATTCATGTTGTAGTTCAAGACAAACTGCTCATAACTGCCCTGCAACGATTGCAGGATCAGATCTGTGGCCAACTCTTGACCTAGAGGAAAACCCAGCCTTTCAAGGTTCTCTATATACCCAATCATCTTGAGTACGTGAGTCCCTACTGAGTCTCGAATTCCCATCTTGCACTGAAACAACGCTTTTATGACGTCAAACCTCTCTTGACGAGCTTGCCCTTGAAACATTTTCTTGAGATGCTCGTCAATCTCCTTGCACCCCATGTCCTCATGTTGCCTCTGAAGCTCAGAGTTCATGGTGGCAAGCATAAGGCATTCGATGTCTAAGGCGTCATCAGTATACTTCTTATAAGTATCCATATCAGCACAGGAAGAATTCCCGGTCGGCACCTCGGGGGCTTCTTCTTCCAAGACATAGAGCTTTCGCTCTTGCCTGAGAACAATTCTCAGGTTCCTGTACCAGTCCATATAGTTAGTCCCATTGAGCTTATCCTTCTCAAGGATGCCTCTCAGAGACAGAGTGGAGTGTGAACCACTGGCCATGGAATTTTACAGGAATTCATGCAGAATAATATCAGAACCAAAATTTCAAAATACAATTTATTTTAACTTGGACTTCAATTAAAACTCCCACTATTTTATTCGAAATGATAGCCCTCACTATCAATTCGGAGAGTTCATGCGAGCTACTCTCTTAGTGGACAAGATCCGTATTTTACCAACACAATGAGTCAGCTTTGGCTTTTCTCTCACGATGTGGTTATTTAAGTAGGCAACGCTTTCAAATTGCATCCTCATGCAATTCTTGTATGGTTGGTGAATAACTCCTTATTTGCATCCATCATATAGTGCATGCCAACCCTATGCCTCTAGGCACTCAACCTTTGAGTTCACCTAGTTAAGTTAGACCCGATGTCGACAGTGGGATATCACAATTATCCGCTCGCACCCTTACCAAGATAGATTAATATACCTTGCTTTGGCAAGCCCACACTTCATCGATCGAGGCAGGAAGAGTGTCATCCATCGGAAAGCATCCGAACACTTAATATTAGAGGAAGGGATTTTTGATTATTGGTTAACAATTAACCATGATCAACATTTGATCAATGTGCACATCCATAGACAAATAATCTCTAAAAACAACATGCATCCCTTATGTGCACAATATGGTACTATCAACATTTGATAGAAGAAAGGGCTAAGTCTAAACATCCGGACTCTTCCAAATCTTCAGATTTACATGCATTGGACAAAGGCAAAGGCAACTCAACTTAAAGCAATAGACAAGCTCATCTCTCATTGTTGGATTCAAAATCCAAAACAATGCACTGGTTCATTAACCACTCGAGGGACGGTTACTGCTAAGGAGACAACAATTTCTAACAATTAGAAATTACCATGAAATCCCAGACGTTCCTGGCCGGGTTCCAAGGGGCAGAGCCCCTAACCTGTGGGTTATGGGCCCACCGATTTCCCTTGGAAAAACCATCAACAATTGATGTTCCAGGATTAAATCTAGACATTTAGAATGCTTCTAAATGCCTAGGTTTACACGTACTGGAATAACCTAACTTCTTAAACAACAATCATGGCCGCAACCTGGCTCTGATACCACTGTTGGGTTTCTCTATGAGGACGACACAATGATGAGTCCCTATTTTATACCTTATTTTGGACTCATCTAGGCCTTTTTCCACAGCTTTGCACTATCTTTAAGCGCCATTAGTACTCCTTTTGGTTAGCTACAGCATTCCACGCCCTGTGCACCTTTTTAGCCCATTTCTGTGCTTGTGTGCATTTACATTCTTGCTATGATTATTATTATTTGTTGTGGCTGCCACAATCGATGTCCCGCGCAGTTTTCCTGCAGGTTTGGGGATCGTGAGGGCATTCGGGATAGGCGTTTCACTATTTTTGGCAAAGGAGTCAGTGGTCGTGCGTTTTTACCCACGCACGACCATCGACCTCCTGGCGCACGATCACTGATCGTGCACAGTCCGGACTCATTTGTGAAATCTCTGTATTGAACCTTCTGCACGATCACTTGCCATACCGCGCACGACCACTGCTCGTGCGCCGCCGATCGTGCGCAGTCATACCCATTTTACAAAGTTCTTTCTGGCTATTTCCGCACGATCATCAGCATTGCCTCGCACGATCACTGATCGTGCGCTGCTGATCGTGCGCGACCATTGATTTTCTGATATAGGTCTACAGGTTGCTTGCGCACGGGCGCTGACCTTGGTCGCGCACGACCACTGGTCGTGCGCCAGTGGTCGTGCGCCCTATTTATTCTGCAAGATATAAAAAGCCCTGTTCCGCGAATTACGGTACGGACGTTGTTACGAAACCTCCGCCAGTCCGCTGTTTCTCCCTCCAGCAGTTCCATTCGCCTCCACCTTCATCCCTACCATCGGGAGGACCTTCTCCGGCGATTCCAAAGCATTCCGCATCCTCCGGTGATCCTCCCGGCCATTGAAGCATTCTTCTCCGAGCTTTCCACCAAGGAAGAAGGCGAAGCATACCTAGAGAACGTAATTACAGGCCCTCGAGGTGACAGCTCGGTGGTACAGGAAGCCCTCCTCGGACTGCGCTTGGAAGCGGATTGACAACCCGCACCTCCGGCCAACAACCGGGGTGGATCTTCAATCTCGTGGTTTTGCATTTTCTATCTTTTCTTGTTGCATGGAATGTTTATGCATGTAATGAACATCAATTTCTAGTGTTAATTTGATCGTTTGTGTTTCATCTTGCTTATGATAATTATTCTTTGATGCGCCTCGCTCCATCTCGCTCCACTCCACATGTTTGTTTCACTCATTCTCACCCGCACTAATCACCTCACTCGCTAGACTTCCGTCCACTCACCAATCGAAGTACGGCATCGCGGCCGCTACATCCATTTCGCCTTGAGAAGCGGTGATTGCGACCCGCATAGTTTACGTTAGTGTAATCGGTCGTAAGACCACCAACCAAAGCCCCTTCTTTTTCTGTTTATTTCAATTAACTCTCATAACAATAGTTTTAGAGTCTAAATCGTTCGACGCTAATTGCATTCCTCAAGAGACCGACATCCGGGGATTCATTCCCAACTTTATTACTTGTGCGATCGGTACGCTTGCCGTATTTTACGCGCATCAAGTTTTTGGCGTCGTTGCCGGGGAATGCAACTGTTGAACGATTATGATTTCTGGAAGTATTGGTATAAGAGTTAGTGCTTTTTGATTTTTGTTTCATTGTTTTATTGCTTTAGTGGATACAGGGACGTGCTGCAAGAGATCTCGTTACTTACGATCCTGAGATCGAGCGAACTCTTCGTGCGCAAAGGCGTGCCTCTGCTATCAATCCAATCACAATGGGAGATCAGTTGAACAATGACAACGGAGTTCGTGTTGGAGGGAACCTCCATGATAACCGGAACGGGGATGAGAATGAGGTGAATCCGCCGCATGTCCGAACCATGAGAGACTACACCACTCCCACTGTAGGGAGCATTTACCCAGGGTTCGGACCGGCGATCGCAAACCAGCAGTTCGAGATCAAACCAGCAATTCTTAACATCATCCGGAACAACGCACAGTTCTCCGGAATGGCCACGGAGGATGCCCATCTTCACTTGGCAGACTTTTCGGAAATCTGCGCTACTTTCCGCTATGCTGGGATTCCTGATGATACGGTCAAGCTCCGTCTCTTCCCCTTCTCTCTACGTGACAAAGCCAAGTCATGGCTTCATGCCCTTCCTCCTGGAACTGCCACAACCTGGGAGGCTCTTACCACAAAGTTTCTAGCCAAATTCCATCCGGTCGACCATATCGTGAGCTTGAGACGTGTCATCGTTAATTTCAGGCAAAACGACCAAGAGAGCTTAGCGGAAGTTTGGGAGCGCTTCAATGAGTTGCTGCGGAAGTGCCCCAACCACGGATTCCAAACGTAGAATCTCGTGGAAAGCTTCTACTTCTCCATCGAACCTCAACACCGCGCCATGATTGATGCCGCCTCTGGTGGAACAATTATGAACCTTGCTCCTGAGGATGCTTTGAGAGTTTTGCAGGACACCGCCACGCACAGCGCCTTTTGGACCGCAGGATGGAATACCCCCCGTGGGACAAGTGGAGTCTTTGCTGTGGAAGTATCAAGGCCCATTGCTGCTGCTCCGGTGTTGGCCATTTCGTGTCAAGGATGCGGAGGAACCGATCATCATAGCTTTGAGTGCCCTGGAGCGGAGGTTACGTATGACCCCGCCTTTTCCAATGAAACTGTTAATTTTATCGCGAATCAAAACAGGGGCGCGCCTTATGGAAATGCGTATAATCCGGGTGCGAGAAATCACCCGAACTTCTCGTGGAATCAAAATGCACCGGGCCAACGATGGCAACCGGGGCAGCATCAAAATGATGCTTCCGCCTCCGGAAGCCAACCGCGGCTGCCTCACCCGAATTACCCCCAAGGGCCCCCCGCCGTAAAAACCAATTCATTGGCTGAAATGTTTGAAAAATTTGTTGAAGTTTCCCAGATGAACATGACAAACCAAGCTGCTTCAATGCGTAAGCTTGAGGCACAGTTGGGCCAATTGGCTCAAATGGTCTCCGAGCGCACTCATGGTACTCTCCCAAGCAACACCGAAAAAAATCCCCACGAACAAGGGAAAAGCCTTGGGGAGGAAAGGCTGGGGAATAACAACGAGCTCGTGATTAGTTGTATGATCAACAATGTTGAAACCACTGCTTTATGTGATTCCGGAGCATCTAGCAACATCCTCACTCTGCAGGATGTTGCGAAGATGCAATTGCAAATAAACACCGAAGACCGGAAATCTCTTATTTTAGCTAATGGAAATGTGGTTGATACTGAAGGTGGTGTGAGGGAAGTTGAGATAGAGGTTAACGGCAAACATTTTACCACTAATTTTTAGGTCATGGGACCAAAAGAAAATGACTCCATTCCGATACTTGGTGTCCCATTCCTGACGGCCAGTGGCGCATCCCTGGATTTTTCCAAAGGACGCCTCACCTGGCCGGCCGATGATTTCGCCCTCGATGATACTTCCGTACACCCCTCTCTTGTTCAAAACGACATTTTTCTGAGTAGTGCAGATTTCAAGGAAGATTCTAGAATCCAAGCTTTGAAGGCAACCCTTATGGATGAGAAAACAAAGGGAGGATTGACCGAGACGACTGATGAGAAGAATGACTTATTGACCACGAAGATGTTCGAGTGCACCAAAGACACGGCGACCGTACCATTTCCCACCGATGATGTTGTTGAGCATGACATTCCTAGTTCCATGCGGGAGAAATCCCTAGACATTTATTCTTGTAATAATATTCATGACTCTGCTAAGCGTTCTGTCGCTTGGGCTGATCCGATCGCCGTCGCGGTGCCGGAAATGACGCCATCGATCATAAAATCTGGGAAAACTGTGGAATCCACTCCTTGGAAGTCTCCATCGGTTGAGAAGCTGAAGGAGGCCAAGCGCTTGCGCAATAAGCGTTATTCTTCCTTCCGGCGCGAAGACACGCACCATCTGAGCAAGGGGAAATCCCCTTCTCAAGATGCTATGAAAAATTCTGCTTCTCCTTCGCTCTCCACCGGAAAGACTTACCACAAATCGACATATAGCTGATTGCTTTTTTGCCGCTCTGCCTCGCTTTTCCTTCTTATTTTCCTAGTTGCTTTGGGACCTTATTTCACTCTCTATTTCGTAGCTTTTATTTTGCTGCAAAAATATTATATACAACTGCTAATACAGGTATTTGGTCCACCTTAAGGACGGTAAACAAAAGGCTATTCGGGAGACAACCCAAGCTTGGACCTTTTGGTCCCCTCGTTTATGCTTTTTATTTTATGTTTTCTTTTTTTGTATTTTCTGTTGTTCGGCCTAATTCGCAGGTTCAGCTTATCTTTTGTGCGAAGCAGCAACTCCCGCGAATCATCACGCAATCTTCTGGCGTGCTCCCCTCTTTGGAGCATAGGTACTCTCTCTCGCTTCAGATTTCATTCCTTGGTTGAATGTCTATTTTTCTTGCTTATGTTTTCATTCGAGTCTGGGGGAAGAGCCGCTTGTGCACTCCACGAGCACATTTAATTTCGCATGCCAGTAGTTTTCCTTTTTGCTTCATTGTTTTTGACTCCTGCTGCACACACTTTGGCACCCACATGAGCGCGCACTTGACCATGCGTGCGGCTCGAGTTGATGTATTATTTCGTGAAAACTTTAAGATGGTGGTGCTGACGTAGGATTTTGATTTAGAGTAGTTCGAAACTCGTGCAGTGCTGCTAATCGAGTGCTCACGTTGTGTAGAAATTGTATAGATTTAGTTTTTCTTTATGCTTGAAATTTATATTTTTTTCTGCACTCGTAAATACTGTCTATCCTACTCAAATCTATGAATCCAGAGTAATCACTCTGTAGTGTAGGAATGTGTGTAGGGGTCGCTAGCTTTGTATTGCTCGAGTCGGGAGGACGGATCACTTTTCTCGGTGACTAAGAACTTGCCCCAGGCTACTTTCGAAGCATTGGTGCACGGTTAGTCGAGTGTGAGCGTGACGTAGGCCATCACTTTGGCCCGGTTGAGACTTGCACCCGTCCTAACATAGCCCTCGCTAGCCCCGTTGAGCCTACCTTCCTTTTGTTTCAGCTCCACACTCAATTCACCAATGCCTCAAGCTAATCCTAGTCGCACACCCGCGTCGAGCTCTAGTTCCAAGCATTTTCTCGTTGGGTTGTTGATTGGGAAGTGGTTTTGTGAAAACTGTGGATTTGCCATCTTGTTATATTTGCTGAAATTTAAGAATTTGAAAAAGAAAAATTTATAAAAGCAAAAATTGTGAAAAAGAAACGAAAAAGAGAAAATAAAAAGTATAAATGAAAATCTGTTTTTGAGAAATCTATTTTGGGGTAGGCGGTGCACACACCCATGTTGTAAAAACCAAGTCTAGGGGTGTGGTGCACTCGCATTCATTTTGCTAGTGGGAAATCTGTAATTGTGCAAGCTCCATTGGGTTGTGCGTAGCCTTCGTTTTCATCTTTTTTATCCATACCTACGTCTACACCCAAGCCCCAACTCTTCACCTAAAGTCCTACGGATTTATGCTCGAGTCGAACTAGCATCGTGGAGAAAGTGTGAACGGGCAAGCATATGGTCCCCGACATTGGTGGATTCCTTTGGAGGTGATAAGGAGCCCCGCTCTTTGGCAATGCTCCACCATCCGACTTGCCTATTTTCTTCCTACACATGACTGCGCGATTCTCCGAAAATTCAATCTTTGAGTAGTGACAGTATTTATTTACGTTTATCGAAAATTATAAATTGCATAGCATGATTAAAAACTCTTCTATTTTATTTTCTTTGCACTTGTGTTTCTCGATTTCTCGTCCTACTGTATTTTGAAATTACTACGTCAGCTAGCCATTTTTGAGTCCACAAGGTGATTATTTGCCCGTGACGTGTAAATGGTTAAGTCTGGGGGTGTGATGAGTCCCTATTCTATACCTTATTTTGGACTCATCTAGGCCTTTTTCCACAACTTTAAGCGCCAGCACTATCTTTAAGCGCCATTAGTACTCCTTTTGGTTAGCTACGGCATTCCACGCCCTGTGCACCTTTTTAGCCCATTTCTGATCTTGTGTGCATTTACATTCTTGCTATGATTATTATTGTTTGTTGTGGCTGCCACGATCGATTTCCCATGCAGTTTTCCTGCAGGTTTGGGGATCGTGAGGGCATTCGGGATAGGCGTTTCACTATTTTTGGCAAAGGAGTCGGTGGTCGTGCGTTTTTACCCACGCACGACCATCGACCTCCTGGCGCACGATCACTGATCGTGCGCAGTCCGGACTCATTTGTGAAATCTCTATCTTGAACCTTCCGCACGATCACTTGCCATACCGCGCACGACCACTGCTCGTGCGCCGCAGATCGTGCGCAGTCATACCCATTTTACAAAGTTCTTTCTGGCTATTTCCGCACGATCATCAGCATTGCCTCGCACGATCACTGATCGTGCGCTGCTGATCGTGCGCGACCATTGATTTTCTGATGCAGGTCTACAGGTTGCTCGCGCACGGGCGCTGACCTTGGTCGCGCACGACCACTGGTCGTGCGCCAGTAGTCGTGCGCCCTATTTATTCTGCAAGCTATAAAAAGCCCTGTTCCGCGAATTAGGGTACGGACGTTGTTACGAAACCTCTGCCAGTCCGCCATTTCGCCCTCCAGCAGTTCCATTCGCCTCCACCTTCATCCCTACCATCGGGAGGACCTTCTTCGGCGATTCCAAAGCATTCCGCATCCGCCGGTGATCCTCCCGGCCATTGAAGCATTCTTCTCCGAGCTTTCCACCAAGGAAGAAGACGAAGCATACCTAGAGAACGGAATTACAGGCCCTCTAGGTGACAGCTCGGTGGTACCGGAAGCCCTCCTCGGACTGCGCTTGGAAGCGGATTGACAACCCGCACCTCCGGCCAACAACCGCGGTGGATCTTCAATCTCGTGGTTTTGCATTTTCTATCTTTTCTTGTTGCATGGAATGTTTATGCATGTAATGAACATCAATTTCTAGTGTTAATTTGATCGTTTGTGTTTCATCTTGCTTATGAGAATTATTCTTTGATGCGCATCGCTCCATCTCGCTCCACTCCACATGTTCGTTTCACTCATTCTCACTCCGCACTAATCACCTCACTCGCTAGACTTCCGTCCACTCACCAATCGAAGTACGGCATCGCGGCCGCTACATCCATCTCGCCTTGAGAAGCGGTGATTGCGACCCGCATAGTTTACGTTAGTGTAATCAGTCGTAAGACCACCAACCAAAGCCCCTTCTTTTTCTGTTTATTTCAATTAACTCTCATAACAATAGTTTTAGAGTCTAAATTGTTCGACGCTAATTGCATTCCTCAAGAGACCTACATCCGGGGATTCATTCCCAACTTTATTACTTGTGCGACCGGTACGCTTGCCGTATTTTACGCGCATCACACAATGCTTGTGTACGCAGCGGAAGAAATAAAACATCAAGACCAACCCAAAAGAGATGGGATCGGTCCATGAATATTGAATCAAAGAGTTAACAAACAACTAGGCAAAAATTACCTTAGTGGCGTTGAGTCACAACTCAATAGAGATGCTCCAAGCTTTGAGTCCTTGTTGGTGGCGAGTTATACGTAGAATAATGTCTACGTCTCTGCAGAAATCCACATGAGCGGGAGAACACCGAGCTTCCTCGCAAGAAAGGTCGGGAAGGAGATCAACCACACCTTGCACTTCCACGGACTACTAGGTCTGCGCCAGGAATAGCAACACCGGTGACTGTCGCCGGAGAGAAGGTGATCAGCGGAGCGAACGAGGCGGCGGAAGCAGAACTCTTCCGTCGGAGGGGTTCGGGAATCGGCGGAGCGAGAGGCGAAATGCTTCCGTCGGGTTCGATCAAGCCACACGAGAAAAAGCCTGATGACTCTCTTCCCAAAACCCTAAGTCTCAATTTATACAAAAGGCATAAACAGACCTAAGAGTATCGCTATCCGCAGACCACCAAAAATAGGGTTTCAGAATCATTCGCCGAGAATCAATACGGGTTCGACGAGAATCAGTCGGCGGGATTTAGAAGACAGATTCGGCGAGAATCAACAGACAGATTCGGCGAGAATCAGCAGCCAGATTCGGCGAGAATCAGCAGGCAGTCTCGACGACTCTGTCCTCGATTCTCGATGAATCAGCAGATTGATTATCGACGACTTTTCATTAGTCGGAGAGACATACTCTATTACTCCCGTCGACTCTCGATGACTTTGCCTTAGTCGGCGAGTCATACTCGACGACTCTCGACGAAATTCATTTGGCAACGTTTGCCCTACCGAATTCTGTGTGGTGATTTGTTACCCTTACCAACACAGTCAATCTTCCAACTTCTCCACATGCTCTTATGTGCGACCCTGCAGGCTCATATCGCGTTGGCAGTGAGATTACATGTTTGACCACTTCTAGAATACCATGGTAACTCCAACAAACATTGCATAAGCACAATGTGCCAAGCTAAAGACTTGCAGGATGACATATGTACACACATAAATTTTCGAGTCAAAAATAATATAAAGTCATGCATTCTCGATCTAGGCACAAGAGTTAGTATGGTGGTGTTTAACCATCCTAGGTTAGGGCATAACATCAAATTTTCTATAAATGAACTCGCAGAGCAAGTTTAGCAGCTTTAATTTCATATTTATGTATGTATTGTCTTTACTTGTAGTTAGTTGAAGCTGTCGTTCTAGGATCTAGCTAAGGTTGCTATGATTTTAGGATAGCGAGACGCCCTTCGACTAGATCGACCCCCCTATCTGAGGGTGAGTCATCGGGAGTGCAGAATGATGTGATGATCGAGAGCCTGCGATAGAGTAGCGATTCCTTGAGCAGGCAGATGGTGGAGGTGCAAGCCCAGATCCAGTCTTTCGTGGCAGTTGTTGCAGGGCAGACTCAGGGAGTGCAAGGCCCTGCAGGGGGGTTACCTGTTCCTCCTCCTCCTGCACC
This sequence comes from Platanthera zijinensis, assembly GCA_039513925.1. Classification (NCBI taxonomy): domain Eukaryota; kingdom Viridiplantae; phylum Streptophyta; class Magnoliopsida; order Asparagales; family Orchidaceae; genus Platanthera; species Platanthera zijinensis. The sequence goes on from CM077088.1 coordinate 140,383,588, forward strand.
CCTGAGACCTCCAGTGGTGGTGCCAGCAGAGATTGCATTCATCTCGCAGTTTCAGAGACTTAGCCCTCCTACTTATGATAGGAAGACAGATTTCATGGTCATAGACGATTGGCTGATCTCCATGGAGGAGATGTTCTCGTACTCCAGTATTTCAGATGATCAGAGAGTGATGATAGCCGCCTATCAGCTCAAGGGTTTGGCGAAGAGTTGGTGGCTTAGAGAAAAGGAAGGCTTGGTAGCTGGTTGCTCTTGGGAAGTATTCAAGGAAATGCTGCTTAGGTAGTTCTATCCTTCGGTCGAGCATGATCGTCTTATGAACGACTTCCTCCACCTGAAGCAAAGGCAACTCACGGTCGATGCGTATGAGATAGAGTTCAGTAAGTTGAGCCGGTTTGCTCCTGGGTTGGTTAGTGTTGAGGATGATCGAGTCAAGCGATTCCTTGGTGGCTTGAGGAGCGATGTGCAGCAGTTGACTAGTGCTTATGGATCAGAGACTTATGTAGGGGTATTGGAGGCTGCTCTGAAGGTGGAGGCTATCGAGACTGCAAAGAGCAGAGGCCAGCAATTGAGGAAGGACAAGCGGAAGTCTTTTGAGGAGAAGAAACCCCAGGTACCCAATGCTGCTTCGGGAAAAAAGAGCAAGGTGGTGTGTAGCTTATGTGGTTGGTCAGGCCACCCTGTTGAGAGGTGTTTCAAAAAGGCAGCAGCTCAGAAGAAGGAGCAAGTTCATGCTATTCAGGGTGCTCCTAGGAGGGATATTTCTTGTTCTGTTTGCAAGCGACCCGGGCATGATGCTGCCTAGTGCTGGTCCAAGGATGAAGTCTGCTATCAGTGCGGGCAGAAGGGTCACATAAAGTCTAGGTGTCCTCAGGTCCAGCCTGCTCTTCATGAAGTTCCACTTCAAACACTACCTCCGCCTCAGCGTGTGGAGAAGGGTAAAGGAAAGCTGAACGTGATCTCTTCCGAGGAGGCTCAAGCTTCGACTCAAGTCATCTCAGGTCAGTTGTTTCTTCTTCCAGCTTGAAAGTTTTTTTTGCTAGAATGGTAACAGTTTGGTTTTGGTAGTTCCTTAGTTGTATATACTCCTATAGGGAAATTTAAGGTGAAGAACCGTTGGGCGCGCGTTCTGTTCGACTCCGGCGCTACCCACTCATTTGTGGCTAGAGCCTTTGTGGAGCGACATCAGTTAACTCTAGATCGAGTTCGTGATACCTTCTGCGTCAAGTTCCCTTCTGGTCAATCTGTGTTATCAGATTTGGGCATTTTAGATTGCCCTGTTTTGTTAGGGGATTTTCTTGCGAGGGCAGACTTGAAGATGATTGATCTGGACGACTTCGATATTATTCTAGGCATGGACTGGCTGTCTAAGTATGATGTGGTCATTCAGTGCAAAGGGAAGTGCTTGGACTTCATCAAGGACGATGGTCAGCCGGGAAGCGTGTATGCTGATCCGTGCCAAGATTCTCCTATCTTTTATGCGGTATGTGCTCAGAAGTTGTTTCTTTCTGATTGTTTTGCTTGTTTAGTCTCGATGGTTGGGACCGATGTTAGTGTATCGCGCTTAGAAGAGATTCCCGTTGTTCGTGGTTTCGCTGATGTTTTTCCGGATGACCTTCTTGGTCTTCCTCCCAATTAGGATGTTGAGTTTGTGATTGATTTTGAACTAGGTACGCGTCGTATTGCTAAGGCGCCGTACCGGATGGCCCCTCGTGAGCCAGAGGAGTTACGAGCCCAGTTAGATGAGTTATTGGCAAAAGTGTTTATCAGGCAGAGTTCGTCGTCTTGGGGTGCTCCTGTTTTGTTTGTAAAAAAGAAAGATGGGTCGATGCGGCTTTGCATCGACTATAGGGAGTTGATCAAAGTCACTATTAAAAACAGGTACCCTCTGCCAAGAATTGATGACTTATTTGATCAATTGCGTGGTAGAACAATGTTCTCCAAGATTGATCTTCGTTCTGGCTATCATCAGCTCAGGATCCGTGAGGCAGATATTCCACGGACTGCGTTTAGATCGAGGCATGGTCATTTTGAGTTCTTGGTGATGTCGTTTGGATTGACCAACGCACCATCAGCTTTCATGGATATGATGAACCGGGTGTTCAAGGATTTCCTAGACAAGTTCGTTGTTGTTTTCATCGATGACGTGTTGGTCTATTCCCGCGGCGCTGAGGAGCATGAACAACATATGCGCTTGGTTCTATCGGAGTTGAGGAATCATAAGTTATTCGCCAAGTTGAGCAAGTGCGAATTTTGGTTGCCTCAAGTCTCGTTTCTAGGCAACGTGGTGAACAAGGATTGGATCTCGGTCGACCCGGAAAAGATCGTAGCAGTGATGGATTGGAGAAGGCCGGGCACGCGCAAGGAGATCAGAAGCTTCCTAGGGTTGGCCGGCTACTACAGGAGGTTTGTGGAGGGTTTCTATACCCAGGCTGCACCTTTGACCAGGTTGACTCAGAAGAATGCGGCCTTTATTTGGAGCGAGAAGTGCGAAGAAGACTTCCTGGAGCTAAAGAACAGATTGTGTTCTGCTCCCGTCCTGACCCTACCTACTGAGGGTGTGGAGTATGATGTTTACGTGGATGCTTCGCATGTTGGTCTAGGTTGCGTGTTGATGCAAGCTGGAAAAGTGATTGTGTATGGGTCAAGGCAATTAAAGACTCACGAGAGAAATTACCCTACGCATGACCTTGAGTTTGCAGCGGTAATTTATGCGTTGAAGCTGTTGAGGCATCTACTTTATGGGGCTCAGTGCAAAATATTCACTGATCACAAGAGCCTTAGTACGTGTTCACACAAAAGGAGTTGAATCTGCGCCAGCGGCGGTGGCTAGAGTATGTGGCCGATTATGACGTAGAGATCCAGTATCATCCAGGCAAGGCCAATGTAGTGGCCGACGCCCTGAGCCGGAAGACGTGGAAGATTTTAATCTCTCCTCCGATCGTTTAGTGGAAGAGTTCCTCCTTATGGATATCTCGGTGGGATGCTGTGGCATGCAGAGTAGTTTGGCAGTGGCAGAGCCATCTTGGATTTCCCTTACTAGGTTGCACCAGAAGGATTATCCGGACCTTCTGCACTTATACCTCAGGACTGAGAGAGGGGAGTTGCCCGATTTTTCCATCGATGATATGGGTACTTTGAAGTACCGCGACAGATTTTGCATCCCCGCTGTCGGAGACATCAGGGGTATGGTATGCAGAGAGGCTCATGGATCCAGTGTTGCCTACCAGCTGGGATCTACAAAGATGTATCGTGATTTGAAGTAAATTGCCTGGTGGTATGGGATGAAGAGTGATATAGCCCGATTTCTTGCTGATTGCCACACTTGCAAGCGTGTGAAGGCCGATCACGGAAGGCCTGGTGGCAAGTTGACTCCACTAGAGATCCCGACTTGGAAATGGGAAAGTATTTCTATGGACTTCATCACGGGCTTACCGAAATCTCCAAGGGGATTTTATTCTGTTTGGGTAATAGTGGATAGACTTACGAAGTGTGCTCACTTTGTGCCGTATAAGATTGACTATCCGATGAACAAGTTAGTAGAGTTGTCCTTGAATGAGGTAATCAGATTGCACGGTGTGCCTGTTAGCATCATTTCTGATCGAGACTCCCGGTTTACTTCTCGTTTTTGGAAGAGTCTGCAGGAGGGTTTGTGTACAGATCTGAGGTATTCTACTTCTTACCACCCACAGACCAATGGGCAGACGGAGCGGGTGAACCAGATAGTTGAGGATATGATCAGATGCTACATTCTAGACCACGGTGGAGCGTGGGATGAGTGATTGCGACTTATGGAGTTTGCATACAATAACAGTTATCAAGAAAGTTTGCAAATGGCTCCATTTGAAACTTTGTATAGGAGGCGCTGCAGAACCCCCCTGTTTTGGGCTGGGGCAGGTGAGAGACCCTTGTTGGGTCTGGATGCGCTCAAGGAGATGGAAGTCGCGGTGAAGCTTGTTCGAGAAAAGCCTCGTATAGCTCGGGAGAGATATGAAAAGAATGCCAATCGGCATAGGTCGGACTTTGATTTTTCTGTAGGGGACCTTGTGTTTCTTAAGGTTTCCCCGATGGTTTGTGTTAAGAGGTTCGGTAAGAACCGGAAATTGGACCCTTGGTATGTTGGCCCGTTTAAGATTGTTGAACTGATTGGTGTGTCAGCTTATAGGTTGGATTACCAGCAAACTTCCCAGGTGTTCATAACGTATTTCATGTAAGCCAATTCCGGAAGTGTGTGCGCAGTAGTGGGCAAGTCTTGGATGTTGTGCCCCAGTTGGAGCCAAACCTCTCTTTTATTGAAGTGCCGGTCCGCATTTTGGATACTCAAGATCGGGTGCTGCGAAGGAAGTCCATCCCGATGGTCAAAGTTCTATAGAAGAATGATAGTTTGGAAAGCACGACTTGGGAGTTAGAGTCGGCTATGAGGGAGGCTCACCCTCAACTGTTTACTTGATTAGATTGGTTTGCTTTCTTCTTTTAATGTTTGGCTTGTTACTTTTCCTTCTATAGTTGAGGCGTTGTGCATAATGTTTCGGGACGAAACTTTCTTTTAGGGGGAGTGACTGTAATGCCCCCGATTTTTCTGTGATTATTTAATTCTTGCTTGGCGTTATGTCGACGCGTTTTCTTGGCTTGTGTCATCTGTGGAGTGTGGTCTTAACTCCTTAGAACTGGGTGGCCTATTTTGTAGCCTATTGGAAAGATATCCCTAGCAAGCCGAGTCGTTTTGGGTGACCCGGTGTGGCCTCTCGGGGGGATGCTTGTGTTTTGGCTTCGGGTGGGTATAACTCTTGTTCTGTTCATCGAAAATTAATTTTGACTTCGTCGTTGTGTTCGTAGCGTGGATATTTAGCTATGGCGCGAATTTCGTCGGATTTCGAGGTAGTTCGGTTTTCCCGTCGTTTTGTATTTTATGAAAAATAAAGCTATTTAATAAATATTATATTAAATATTATTTTTTCTGAAAGGGTGAGGATGCTTGGCGGTTTTTACTTGTCATTTTTAGCCTACATTAATTGATTAGTTAATTAAGATTAAGAGGATGTTATATATAGGATAGTTTAGACTTAGAGGAAACCGCTCCTCTTCTTCTTCCCGAAAGATCGAACCAGTCTGCGCCTATTCGCGGAAAGCAGAGAAACCGCCGGAACTGCTCCCCTTCGGACGCCAATTTCGGGAGTGTTTGTGGACGGAATTCAATTCCGAAAGCGGATTTGGATTGCTCTCGCCTAGACCTTCATTCCTACGGTAAGATTTCCAAGTTTCGTGGCATTGCTTGTGGTTTCGAATTTCGGGTTTGTTGACTTGTAATCCGCTGTCAATGTCCAGATTTTTGGCCTTGTGCTTCGTTGCCGGATTCGAGTGTGTGAGTAAGGGAGGCCGACCAAGCTTCGCTGGGAAATCGAGGCAAGTAGTGCTCCTAGCCCTTGCCAAGTAGAAATTTCTTGTTGTTATCTCTGTTTTCCGCCATTAATGCTTCCAGGTTCTTGTTAAAACCCGATTTAGCCATGACAAATGTTGCTTAAGCACGCTAATTATACTCTTGTCCAGATTTTTCCTTTCAGAAGTTCTTTCTTTTTACATCTTAATTTGAGATTTTTCTAATCCCTGCTCATAGAACTAGGGTTTGTTGTTAAACTTGTAGGATTACGTAGTTTCAGCGGCTGCTAAGTCTACTACCAGGTTGTCGATGAATATATAAGTCGAGTTTTTCTCGATTAGGCTCGGGATGAGTAGATTCGGCCTGAGAGTAGAGGTAGAAGCAGCAGGAAATTTTTCTCCTCTCCTAAGTCTTGTCTACTAAAAAGATTCTGGGCAAATAGTAGTGGTCTGATGTGATAGGATGAGTGTGAGAGTTAATTTTCAAGTTACTGTATTTCAGCGTTGAGAGGTTTGGGAAATGCGAAAGTTTTATTTTTAGCTAAGTAGTGTGGCGTTGAGTGAGAAATTCTTCTAAGTCAAAATCGACGGGAATCACTAAGTGATTCTAGCCGACTTCGACGAGAATCGTTAGTGATTCCCGCCGATTCGGCGAGAATCGATCTGCATTCCCGCCGATTCAGCGAGAATCGATCTGCATTCCCGCCGACCTCTTCCGGATGGCGTTGAGAGAGTGGGCCTCACTCAACGCCATGGCAGTTTAGGCACTGAGTGAGGAGGGATCACTCAACACCGAACCCCTTTCCTGTGGGTAAGTATTTTGGCATTGAGTGAGTCGACCTCACTCAACGCCAAAGCTGTTCTATCGTTGAGAATGGTGGGCACATTCAGCATCGTAGTTTGTTTTCGCGGCTAAGTACTTTGTGAAAGTCCACCTAGTGTCAACTACTTACACCTATGGGGGGGAATAGGTGTCTTTGCAGTGTATTTGCGGAATTAAAGTTTTACCTGCACATGAAAACAAAACAACACAGCACAGAAAGTACACAAGCAATTTATAGTGGTTCCCCGATTTGGGTACGTCCACTTTCCCCCTTCGACCTATCTCCCAACCAGGGATGACTCGGTTACTTCACCAACAGGATTGAAATCCAATCCTTGCACTAACGGAAGGAACCCTTCCACACGTAGGAGTCAACACTCCCACAACACGGGTTGCACCCAACCCTACAACTAGAGACCAATCGGTCCTTTACAAAGAATTGAAAATAGCTTGTAAGAAATACAAACAACGTATGGAGACTAAGGTGTCCCTCTTCGTTCGACGACGTGTTCTTGAAGTCAACGAAGAGTCCACAACCCTAGATCTCACTTGGAGAGAATCTCCCCGAGACCGGCGGCGGCGACGAGCGGCGGCAAGGCTCTCGGTGTTGGCGGCGGCAACTGAAGACAGAAGCAAAGCACTGGAGATCCAATCTTCTTAGCGAAGTCGGCAAGGTCTACCAACGGTCACACGAGGATCGATCGTCTCGATCGATTCAGACGGGGAAAGATTTCCCTATCTCAAATCAAGAGACAAAAGATCTTTGGATAGACACGTGAGACGCTGTGCAGGACTTGACTTCTATCACCGAGGATCTAGAGGAGATCGAGATCGGCTTCGGTGATCGGCGGCGGCGATGGAGGCGGAGCAAGTTCGCGAGATTAGGGTTAGTCGGCCGCTCGGTTTCGTATCTCATCTGTCTATTACTGTACACAAATACCAGAGTATTTATACAATAGGTCAAGAGATGACCGTTGTGGGCCCCACCAGCAGTAAGACCAAAGTCCGGTTCAAAATCCCGCAGATAACGTGGACCGGTCCAGACAGAGTCAGAAAAATACCCAAGTCAAATTCGGCGAGAATCGTGGGTGATTCTCGACGAATCGGCGAGAATCACTTACGATTCTCGCCGAATTCTACTTAGAGAATTCTGGCTGCATAGGTTATAGAGGCCGGGGAGAATTGGTGGGAATCACCTTGGATTCTCGCCGACTCGTCGAGACTGCAAAGTCATTCTCGACGAATCGGCGAGAATCACTTGGTGATTCTCGACGATTCTGCCTTAGATGAGTTTTCTGACTGCGTCGAGACAGCCGGCCCAACCCAGCAAGAATCAACTAGTGATTCTTCTCGAGAATCACTAGTGACGACATCGAGAATCACTAGTGATTCTCGACGAATCGGTGAGAATCACTTAGTGATTCTCGACGATTTACACTTAGACGATTCTCGACTCTCAATCTGCAAGCTGGTCTTTGGCCCATCCTTGCTCCTTGTCTGCTCTTGCTTTATCATAGCCCTGTACTTGAAATTAAGTACACCCCAATAGAGAGATTACACGTAGGCCAACACACTGATCTGCTCAACGAGGGATTACGTCGCGCAGACCCTTGTATATTGACCCACTGCACCCTAACATTGGTGTGTACTTAGCGTGGAATAACTGCAAGCACAACTTAAAAGATTTCATCAAACACATTGTCTATTTACCTTAGCTTGTTCAGGGGCTTCTTCAAATCAGGTACATTGTGGATACATTACCCAACAATCTCCCCATATTTGAAGAAGCCTAAACCCTATAAGCTATGGTGAATAGAGCAAATAGGAATGAAACTCATAAACTTAAAATTGAGTTGAGAGAGATATTCATTACCAATTACTTGAGAGCAAACTTGGAGCTTGGAGCCACCTTAACCTTAGCCGAGAGGGTAATCTCCCCCTTTTCGGCTTCTGCAAATCGGGGTCTGGTGCATATGACCCCATGCTCCCCATCAGTTCTTGCACCAATGCTTACACTTGAGTGCCTGACAGATGCTCCCCCTAGATGCACGAGCCATGAGCTTCTGTAGTCTTCATTCCTCATAGTTGAGCATCCCCAATTCAGTTTTGAAGAGACTGAACTTGGCCTCGTCTAAGGGCTTAGTGAAAATATCTGCAATCTGCTTGTCCGTGGGGACATAGCAGAGAGAGATGTCCTTGTTCTCCACGTGCTCCTAAATGAAGTGGTAGCGTACTTCAATATGCTTCGTTCTGCTGTGCGATACCGGATTGTTGGCAATAGCAATTGCACTTGAGGAGTCGCAATACATTGGTACTTCCTTGAACTGGAGGTCATAGTCGGCTAACTGGTTTCTTATCCATAGGAGTTGTGCGCAACAGCTGCCAGCCGAGATGTACTCAGACTCTGCAGTGGAGGTTGCTACACAATTCTGCTTCTTGCTGTTCCATGAAATAAGCCTTCTTCCGAGGAATTGACACGTCCCGGAGGTGCTTTTCCTGTCATCCCTACTTCCTGCAAAATCAGCATCTGAAAACCCTATTAGCTCGACATCATTGCTTCTCGGGTACCATAAGCCAAGATTAGGGGTACCTTTAAGGTATCTAAGAATTCGCTTTGCAGTGATATAATGAGATTCCTTAGTGTTCACCTGATATCTGGCACAAACACATGTGGAGAACATGATATCCGGTCTACTCGCAGTAAGATAGAGCAGAGATCCAATGATGCTTCTGTATTTGGTTTCATCAAAAGGTTTCCCTTTCTCATCCTTATCCAGAGACATGGTGGATCCCATTGGAGTCCTCATAGAGGTTGCATTCCCATTCCGAATTTCTTGAGGAGTTCATTTGTGAACTTCGTCTGAGAAATGAAGATTCCTTCCTCAGACTGTTTCACTTGAAGTCCCAAGAAATACTTCAGCTCTCCCATACTGCTCATTTCAAACTTTCCTTGCATAAGTTTGGAAAACTTTTTGCAAAGATTGTTGTCCGTTGAGCCGAATATAATGTCATCAACATAGATTTGCACCAGCAAAATCTTGCCTTTGACTTCCCTGAGAAATAATGTCTTATCTATTTTTCCTCTAGAGAACTTGTTCTCAAGAAGAAAACTAGACAATGTCTCATACCAAGCTCGAGGAGCTTGTTTTAGGCCATATAGCGCTTTATTAAGAAAATATACATGATTAGGATAAGTAGGATTGACAAAACCTGGAGGTTGAGCAACGTATACTTCCTCTTTCAAATCTCCATTCAAGAAAGCCGATTTCACGTCCATCTGATAGACTGTGAATCCTTTGTGAGAGGCATAGGCTAGGAATAGCCGGATTGCCTCGAGCCGTGCAACTGGTGCAAACGTCTGGTCAAAGTCAATCCCCTCCTCCTGTCTGTATCCTTGAGCCACCAGTCTGGCTTTGTTCTTGATGATGACTCCATGTTCATCCAACTTGTTTTTGAAGATCCACTTGGTGCCAATCACATTTTGCGTCTTCGGTCTGGGAACCAGCGTCCAGACTTCGCATCTTTCGAATTGATGCAGCTCATCTTGCATGGCCAAAATCCATGATGCGTCTTTGTTCGCTTCGTCGAACTTCTTTGGCTCCACCTGCGACAGAAAGCTAAGATGCAAGATCTCGTTAAGAGTACCTCGGCGAGTTCTGACACCGTCTCGGGGATCTCCAATGATTTGATTTCTGGGATGATCCCTCACGTGTCTGAGCTCTAGAAGTCTTGCATCAGGAGCTTCGACTACTTCTTGGGCATCTCCTTCTTCTAAAGGATTTGCCTCATTTTGATCTTCAACTTCTCCGATCGGCGTTGATGTGGAGACCTTGACATATTTTGGAGTTGCATCTTTCTCGGGATCATCCAGTTGTAACTTTTCGAGTCTGGCACCTGCAGCTTCAGGAAGATAACTAGAAGTCTTGCAATTAAGCAAGCTTCCTTCATCAAATACAACATTTATTGATTCCTCTACCACTAGGGTTTTCTTGTTGAAAACTCTATAAGCCCGGCTGTGGCTACTATAGCCCATGAATATGCCTTCGAAGCATTTTTCACCAAACATAGTACGAGGGTACTTCCCATTATTCAGTACATAACATTTGCAGCCAAAGATCCTCAGATAGGACATGGTTGGTTTCTTGCCTTTCAGTAGCTCATAAGGAGTCTTACGATGGCTCTTGTTGATTAACGCCCGGTTTTGTACATGACAAGCCGTATTGACAGCCTCGGCCCAGAAGTATTCTGGAAGAGAAGCGTCATTCAACATTGTCGTGCACGCCTCAATGAGTGTTCTATTCCTCCTCTCTGCCACTCCATTTGGTTGAGGAGTGCGAGGGGAGGAGAACTCATGAAAGATACCAAGCTCTTCACAGAACTCTGTCATAGCCCCAGACTCAAACTCTGTTCCGTGGTCACTTCTGATTTTGACCACTGAGCAGTTAAGTTCGTTCTGTATCTGCTTGACAAAACTGGTGAAGATGTCAAACGTATCAGACTTGCGCTTTAAAAAGAACACCCACGAAAACCGAGAGTGATCATCTACAATTACTAGCGTATACGACTTCCCTCTTAAGCTATGAACTTGAATTGGACCAAACAGGTCCATATGCAGAAGATAAAGACATCTGGAGGAGTCTTTGTCTGGGATGCCCTTAAAGGTAGCCCGAGTCTGCTTGCCCATCTGACATGCAGGACATGGACTATCTTTAACACACTTAATAATGGGAGCATCCCTTACTAAGTTTTTGGAAAACAACATATTAATTGTCTTGTAATTAATGTGTGCCAATCTCTTGTGCCATTGTTCACAAAGAGATGCACTACCTTTAGTAACGAGGCATACTGGGGTAGAAGAATCTAAACTAAGAAAATCTAAATAGAAAATATTTCTGCTCCTAATGCCAGTTAATACAGTTTCCGAAGAATCACATGATATTATCAGGCATTTATCCTTGCAGAACTTAACGTCATACCCTTTATCACATAATTGGCTTACGCTGATCAGGTTATGATTTAATCCTTCAACATAAGCTACGTTAGTGATAGAGAGTATACCGTTGGAAATCGTACCGTAACCTCTGGTGACTCCCCGATCAGATCCCCCAAATATGACTTTGGGTCCATCCTCGACTGGAGAGTACTCCCTCAGCAGGCTTCTTGTCCCGGTCATGTGACGGGAGCATCCACTGTCCAAATACCAAATAAGAGTTTTGTTGGCCTTTGGACATTCCTGCAAAACAGAATTAATTTTGCCTTAGGAACCCAATCGAACTTGGGTCCTAGATTCCTTGTTAGCATACTCCCCCTCAATTAGTTAGCCCTACGAGTGGTCGGCCTCGCATTGCTAACATAAGGAGTCTCGTTATACCTTGGATTAAACCAACAATCCACGGCAAAGTGACCAACTTTGCCACAACACCAACAGTCAAATCTGTTGTACCTCTTCCTAGGCTCCTGCTTCACCCTGGGAATGGTGGGTACACCTGGGGCCTTGGATCTGGAGGTGGAGGCATCATAGTGATTGCAGTCACATGATTTCTTCACCTTCTGTTCCTTTAGTATAACAGGCTTGGCTTTTGGTGCCTGTTTTTTATTATGGCCGCTAGTGAATTGACCATAATTTCCTAAGTGGATTTCCTCATAAGGTGCCTTGAAGACACTCTCACCGAAGTTGCGGGGAAAAGTCCAACTATCATATCGGCTCTTAGGCTTTGCAACCGAGGGCCTGAAGTGATGCCCATATGTTGACTCAAAGTCATGTTGGTTACAGGGAAAGCTGGGCTTTCTGAACTCAACAGGGCTGAGTGGGGCCTTTCCTTTCTCATCAGCAGAGGCTTTCTTGGCAGCCTTATTCTTCCTCGTGTTCCTGTTTCTCCTGGATGAGGAGCGAGATACCCCTACATGCCCCAAGCCAGCTCCTTTGGCTTGAGCAGAGAAGGTATCAACTAATGGAAGAACAGTTTTTGGCATAGAGAAGCTCTTGACGATCTTTCTTTCTGCCGCAAGTAGTTCTTCCAACTTGTCGACTTCCTCCTGCTTAAGATCAAGGAGCTTAAGAGACTCTGAATGCTTTGAAGTCAGGTCCAAGTGCTCCTGTCGGAGGGAGATCAAACTGGTGATCTCTTTCCTCAGGAATACACTCTCACCTTTAAGGAATTTTACTTCCTTCTTCTCAGCCTTTAGTCTTTTTCGACACTCCAGGAAAGTATTGAGCAGAAGCTCATACTTATCGAGGAGCTCAGCTTCACGGGCAGAAGAGCTATCCTTAGGGTCATCATCCTGAGACTCAGAATCAGAGTCAGAGTCGGAGAGAGGGGTGTGAGCTTTTACCTTCCCCGTAAATGTGGGGCAATCTCCTTCCGAGTCACAGTGACCCATTAGCCCAAAGTAGGCTTCCTTGTCATCGCTGGTATCTGATGTGTCAGATTCACTCAGCGTCTTTGGCTTCTTCGCGATGTAGCTCCTCTCCTTCTTCCTGTCTTTTGAGGACCTGTGCTCCTCTCCCTTTCCCTTTTCCCTCTTGCCTTGATGGCAGTCGGCCACGACGTATCCTGGCTTGTTGCAACCAAAGCAAATAATGTCAAATGTGCGATGTTTGTTCGGTTTGGAAACATACCTGTCGGAAGAATAGTTCTTCTTCTGATCCCTTGACGAGGAGCCGTTTCTCTTTCTCTGATTCCTCAGCTTGAGGAACTTCTTGAACTCCCTTGTGATAAGGGATAAGTCTTCCTCAAACAATTCTGAGTCGGAGGAGCTTGGCTCAGAGTCTTCCTCTTCATCCCTCTTCCACGCACGGGAAGAAGTGGCACCCTTGCCCTTTCTGGATTGAATGGCTTTCAGGGCCACCGTTTTTTACTTGGCCGCGGCTTTCTCTGCTTCCTCTTCAGCCTTCCTTGTGTTCAACTGAAGCTCATAGGACATGAGCTTCCCAAACAGAATCTGTGGATCAGTTTCCGCAAGTCTGCCAAACTCGCGGATGGCGCAGATCTTTGTGTCCCATTCCTTAGTGAGGGACCTAAGGAACTTATCATTGAGTTCACCGTCAGTGAACACTCTTCTATATCCTTTGAGTGCATTGACGATCTTGAGGAAGTTTTCGAAGGTAACTCCGATCTCCTCCTTTGGCCCTTGTCTGAAGGCCTCATATTTCTGATTGAGGAGGGATCTCTGATCGTCCCTCACTTCATCTGTGCCCTCCATTAGGACAATCAGACAGCTCCAGAGATCCTTGGTTGTCCTGCAATTGCTGAAGTTCTGCATCATAGAGTCGTCAACTGCGCTTACCAGGATGTTCTGGGCTTTCTTGTCGAGTCCGAATAGCACCATTTCGTCCTTGTCCATTTCTGAAATTTTCTTGGGTACTTTCTTGGTAGGATCAATGGTGGAGGCCTTAGTGGGAATGTAAGGTCCCTCCTCCACTATCATGAAGAGCCGGGGGTCAACTGCTTCCATGTAGAATCTGATTCTTTCCTTCCAGATAGGAAAGTTCAGTCTGGTGCATACTGGGATCTTGCCGGAGTGCTTGAGTCCGTCCATGGAAGATATCGGTCTTCTTCTTGACACTGGTGGCAGGATTCTACTCAAGGTGTGAACCTTTTTGATGAGTAACGTCCCTCTGATACCACTTGAAAGTCCACCTAGTGTCAACTACTTACACCTATGGGGGGAATAGGTGTCTTTGCAGCGTATTTGCAGAATTAAAGTTTTACCTGCACATGAAAACAAAACAACACAGCACAGAAAGTACACAAGCAATTTATAGTGGTTCCCCGATTTGGGTACGTCCACTTTCCCCCTTCGACCTATCTCCCAACCAGGGACGACTCGGTCACTTCACCAACAGGATTGAAATCCAATCCTTGCACTAACGGAAGGAACCCTTCCACACGTAGGAGTCAACACTCCCACAACACGGGTTGCACCCAACCCTACAACTAGAGACCAATCGGTCCTTTACAAAGAATTGAAAATAGCTTGTAAGAAATACAAACAATGTATGGAGACTAAGTTGTCCCTCTTCGTTCGACGACGTGTTCTTGAAGTCAACGAAGAGTCCACAACCCTAGATCTCACTTGGAGAGAATCTCCATGAGACCGGGAGCGGCGACGAGCGGCGGCAAGGCTCTCGGTGTTGGCGGCGGCAACTGAAGACAGCAGCAAAGCACTGGAGATCCAATCTTCTTAGCGAAGTCGGCAAGGTCTACCAACGGTCACACGAGGATCGATCGTCTCGATCGATTTGGACGGGGAAAGATTTCCCTATCTCAAATCAAGAGACAAAGATCTCTGGATAGACACGTGAGACGCTGTGTAGGACTTGGCTTCTATCACCGAGGATCTGGAGGAGATCGAGATCGGCTTCGGTGATCGGCGGCGGCGACGGAGGCGAAGCAAGTTCGCGAGATTAGGGTTAGTCGGCCGCTCGGTTTCCTATCTCGTCTGTATATTACTGTACACAAATACCAGAGTATTTATACAATAGGTCAAGAGATGACCGTTGTGGGCCCCACCAGCAGTAAGACCAAAGTCCGGTTCAAAATCCCGCAGATAACGTGGATCGGTCCAGACAGAGTCGGAAAAATACCCAAGTCAAATTCGGCGAGAATCGTGGGTGATTCTCGACGAATCGGCGAGAATCACTTACGATTCTCGCCGAATTCTACTTAGAGAATTCTGGCTGCACAGGTTATAGAGGCCGGGGAGAATCGGTGGGAATCACCTTGGATTCTCGCCGACTCGTCGAGACTGCAAAGTCATTCTCGACGAATCGGCGAGAATCACTTGGTGATTCTCGACGATTCTGCCTTAGATGAGTTTTCTGACTGCGTCGAGACAGCCGGCCCAACCCGGCGAGAATCAACTAGTGATTCTCGACGACTCGTCGAGAATCACTAGTGATTCTCGACGAATCGGTGAGAATCACTTAGTGATTCTCGACGATTTACACTTAGACGATTCTCGACTCTCAATCTGCAAGCTGGTCTTTGGCCCATCCTTGCTCCTTGTCTGCTCTTGCTTTATCATAGCCCTGTACTTGAAATTAAGTACACCCCAATAGAGAGAGTACACGTAGGCCAACACACTAATCTGCTCAACGAGGGATTACGTCGCGCAGACCCGTGTATATTGACCCACTGCACCCTGACATTGGTGTGCACTTAGCGTAGAATAACTGCAAGCACAACTTAAAAGATTTCATCAAACACATTGTCTATTTACCTTAGCTTGTTCAGGGGCTTCTTCAAATCAGGTACATTGTGGATACATTACCCAACACTTTGGCATTGAGTGAGTCGACCTCACTCAACGCCAAAGCTCTTTTGGCGTCGAGAGAGGTGGACTCACTCATCGCCACAGTTGGGTTTTGCGGTTAAGTGCTAAGGCGTTGAGGGAGTGGACCTCACTCAACGCTATAGATGTGTTGGCGTTGAGTGAGGTTAGCTCACTCAACGTCACAGCCTGCTTTGTTGAAGGCATTGAGGGAGTGGACCTCACTCAACACCATAGATGTTTTTGCGTTGAGTGAGGTTAGCTCACTCAATGCCACTGCCAGTGTTGCAGAAGGCGTTGAGTGAGTGAACCCCACTCAATGCCATTGCTGTTTTTGCATTGACTGAGGCTAGCTCACTCAATGCCACCATCTGTTTAGGCGTTGAGTGAGTGGGGCTCACTCAACGCCATGACGTGTTGAGTCATCTCAACGTTTTTTCCCTTACCTTGATTTTCTCCCCCGAGTGAATTCCTTTATTTTGAGGTTCCTTGTCAACTATTTTCTTTTTTTCCAAAAGGGCCGAATCGTGTTTCGTGGTTAGTAGTGGTGGTTTGAAGCTCTTAATGAGGGAGGTGTTGTGTAATTTCGCCAAGGACACCCTTTTTCTTTTATCTTACTCCAGGTACGGGCTGGGAAAGGGGGTGGGAGGTCCCTAGTGCTTTCACATGTAGACCCCTAAGCTTTGTTTCTTGGAAATGGTGATTGGGGGACTAAGTTTGCCTCCAACCCGGATCCGCGTTGTTTTTTGCTACTACCATATCTCACAGCTTAGGGTGTTTGACGTTTCTTCCTTTGTAAATTTGCAACATTTGGGTCATGGTAGCCAGGTAAACTCTGCAGGACTTATTTTTGGGCAGGGTTGTTGTTGTTTCCTCGCATATTGTGCATTTCTTTTTGTCTTGCCTTGGACAGTGGTGCTTGTTTCGGTTTGCTTACTCTTCTTGCTTACCTTATAACTTAAATTTTCCGTACAACTTTTTTACTTGTTTAGCATATTTTCTCCTACTACTCGACGTGGCATCATGACGCATGTTTTCTCCTACTCTGATAATCCATTTTCCTCGAAGAAAATGCGGGTTGTGACACTATACCTAGGGCATGTAACCAAGTGGAATGAAGCCACCGGTCCGAAGATAGAATCCAGGAATTTCCACCCGCTGCGCCCGAGACACGGGCGTGTCACTTTATTCACGGGCGTGACAAGGGGCGTGACCCGCATGCACACAAAATTCTATGCTTCAGGTGCCATTCCATCCTTCACCAACAAGTCACGGGCGTTTCATCTTAGTCACGGGCATGTAAGTTGGGCGTGACCTGCAAAAATTCACAATTTCGGCGCCAACAGCAACTTTGAATTATCTGCCGACAGCCACAGTTGACACGCCCCCGACACGGGCGTGAATAGGGGCGTGTCGTCCCAAGTTTCGAAAAAAAGCTGTCAGCAGTTTTTTCCGGCCAGAGTTATTACGACGATTTCTTACCTAACCCGACACGCCCCCGACACGGGCGTGACAGGGGGCGTGACTCGGCCGTTAAAATTTCTATAAATAGCGCCCCTCTCCTTGAGTCCGGCATGCAGATTTTGAGAGGGGAGGTGCTACTATTTTAGAGTTGTTCATGTCTGAAGCTTTTCTTCCCCCTTCTCATTTCAAGTCTTTATAATTTTAGTTTTCATGCAAATCCTTGTAGTGTTCCTGTACTTCCTTTTTATAGCACTTGCAATCATCGTGGAAGGTTTTCTTATACTATCTGTGTGCCCTTGTTGTGACAACTTTGCATTAAGAAATAAAATAGCTCGTTATTCTCTTTCCCTTCTGCTTGGTATAAGTTTTCATATTCTTAATATGATTTTCATTTTCTACACCATGAGTAACTAAATCCTCCTTGTACTCGATCTTGATGATCCAAGGTTCGAGTGATTAAGTTATGATGCATTAATTTTACCTTTTCTTTTTAGGGTTTTGCCTTGAATTACTCTTGACTTCTTTTGGGTTGGAGATATATCATCGATATATACTCTCCACCTTAGCTTTCATTCTTGGCTAGCCGATAGGCCGATTGTTTGAAGTGAGCACTCAAGAGGAAATGGATTTGTATGCACCCCTCGAGAGAGGCAGACGTCCAAATCTCCTGGATTGGAGTAAAATCTAATAGTGGGGTTCATAGCGTAAAGCGAGCTTTTGGCCTCCGATTTAGACGAAAGTCGGTCGAATCTTCCTAAACTCAATTGGGCACGACTTCGAGAGAAGCGTGTTTAATCTTTAGGAACCTCCACTGTCAAGGAACTTTTCCCTATTAAGTTTATGTTTTTTATTGAATTTCTTGATTAACTTTTGCCGAGGTGATTCTTGATCGAGTGCATTTTCATCTCATTGTTCTAACCATTTATCGTAATTGCTTCTAATAGCTCTTTAATTTACTGCAGTAGTTCTTTTTCTAGCTTTAACTTTATTTCCTTTCTTAATTGCAATTTTCTTTTTAACCCTAAAGATTTTCCTTCGATAAAATAATAGTCTTCATGTGAGTAAGTGTACTCAACAGTTCCCGGATTTCAATACGACACTTGTGTCCGCTAGCTACAATTCGATAGGTATACTTGCCTAGATGTATTGCTAGTTCGGTTGCTTTCATTTTCTTCGAAGCTTAGACTCCATCAAGTTTTTTGCGTCGTTGTCGGGGATCAACTCTTGTTGATATATTGAAAACACGAACCTATTACTTTTATACTCCTTACAAATTAAAATTAAAAAAAATATATATATATATATATATTTATTACCGTTCTTAATAGAAACCCACATCACAAGTTTCCTACACCAACAAATTCTTTCAAAAAGGGCAAAGCGGCTTTAAGTACCGCTATCTTGTCTAGTACCTTGCGAACCATTTATCGGGTAGTCCTTGGGAAGTTTGGGAGCTAAAACATCGAAAAAAAATCTATTTTAAAAAAAAGAGAAAAAAAAACCCCAATACTTCTCTCTTTCTTCTTCCAGTGCATGACCCGGGGAAGTCCGTCGGTTATTTTGGACTTGGACCATGAAATTGAGCGTACTCTTCGGAGAAGATTGTGATTTCAAGGCCCTACTCTCCAAATACCGGTTGAGCATTCCAAGTCATATTCTACATTAAGAATGGAAATACCCAATGCAGAGGAAGTCTTGCAAAGACCCAACCAAGAGGAAGCCATGTAGAGGACTATGTCCCATTATGCAAGACCAAACCTGGAGGGTACAGAATCTAGCATAGTTCGCCCCGCTATTGCTAACAATAACTTCAAACTGAAGCCTAGCATAATTCAAATGGTGCAGCAGTATGTGCAATATGACAGACTTCTGGACAAATATCCGAACGCACAAATAGCTAGCTTTCTTGAGATCTGTGACACCTTCAAAATTAATGGTGTCACAAATGATGCTATTAGGCTAAGATTATTTCCTTTCTCTCTTAGAACTAAGGCTAAGCAGTGGCTGAATACTCTACCTAAAAATAGCATCACAACCTGGAATGAATTAACTGAAAAATTTTTGGCGAAGTATTTTCCGCCAGCTAAAACTGCAAAACTTAGGAACGACATTTCCGCTTTTGGACAAATTGACTCTGAAACCTTATACGAGACTTGGGAAAGATTCAAAGAATTATTAAGACGATGCACACATCACGCGCTGCCGGTATGGTTACAAGTGCAGACGTTCTACAACAGGCTAAATCAAAATACAAAGAAAATGATATACGCAGCTTCTGGCGGTACTTTAAACCATAAGACCCCGGAAGTAGCTCTTGATCTTTTTGAGGACATGGCCATGAACACTTATCAGTGGAATGTGCCTAGGTCCCGCCCGAACAAACCTGAAGGTATCTTTGAAGTGGACAACGTCTCCCAGCTCGGTCTGCAAGTTGAAATATTAAACAAAAAGATAACGGAGATGACTTCTGCCTCCTCCCCTCAGGTATTGGAATCTGCAACTCCCCCTCCCTCTGAACAATTAGACTATGTTAATAATATGTCTAGAAACACTATGCATAATTTTTCTGCTCCGAATTATCCTGCTCCTGGTTTTTCTTTTCCGAATAGCTATAATCCTAGTTTATGTAATCATTCGAACTTTTCATGGAGTAATCCCTCCAATGCAATACCTCTGCCACCACAAAATGATTTTTCTACACCACCACCACCACCTACCCAAAATTTTCAAAAACCTCCAAGTTTGGAGGAAATGTTTGCTAAATACATGAATATAAATGACGCTAACATAAGAACCTTTGCCGGGACCGTTAAAAGTTTCGAAAATCAAGTAGGACAACTCGCAAAAATTATTTCTGAGCGACCCGCCGGGTCTCTTCCTGCCAATACCGAGCCCAACCCAAGAGAGCAAGCGAAAGCTATAACTCTTCGGAGTGGGAAGCAAAGTTCTGGCATGGTTTGCACAGAGCCCGAGGCAAGCTCCGCCCCCATTTCAAAAAATCCACCCTCTGCTAAAGAAGTTATCACCCCTATTTTAGAAAAAGATCTCACTCCACCATCCATCTTTAAAAATAATCCAACCACGCCATACCCTTCTGAACTTAATAAACAACGTCAGGATGATCAGTACTCCGCTTCCTAAAGATGTTCAAGCAAATCCACATAAATCTGCCTTTACATTAAGCTATTTCCCAGATGCCGAAATACGCCAAGAATCTTAAGGATCTCCTCACCAACAAGAATAAGTTAGAGAACCTTTCGCACGTCACGCTAAATGATGAATGCTCTGCTGTTTGACAAATGGTTTGCCGAAGAAGATAAGTGATTTGGGTAGTTTTTCTATTCCGTGTGTCTTCGGTGACCTTTTTGTCAAACACTCAATAGCCGACTTAGGTGCGAGCATAAACCCGATGCCCCTCTCATTGTTTAAAAAGCTAGGAATTGGTAGCCTCAACCCCACACGCATGAGTATCCAGCTCTCTGATAGATCCGTCAAGTACACATTAGGAATAGTGGAGGATGTCTTAGGAAAAGTCGACAAGTTCTTCTTCTCGGTGGACTTTGTCATTTTGGACATCGAAGAAGATGTCGAGATTCCCCTGATCCTTGGCCGACCCTTCCTTGCCACTTCCCGAGCCATCATTGACGTAAGCAATGGTAAGCTCTTCCTTCGAGTAGGCGACGATGAAGTAACTTTCTCTATCACCCCTGTAATGAAAAACACCCTAGCAAATGATGACTCCTGCTTTTTCGTAGATGCCGTAAGAGATGAATCCTCTAATGGCCTCTCCAAATTTAAAAAGGAATTTTCTGATTTGTGTTTCTCCTCTTCTCTTCCAACTGAATCGATGCAAGAAAGTGAAGAATCCTCTGCTTGCCTCTCTAAATTTGAGATAGAATTTTCTGATTTTTGTTTCTCCTCTACTCTTCCAATGGAATCGCTGTATGAAGATGTCATGGCCGCTAGCCCCACCCCTTTTAATTTTCCGTTTAAAAAAGTCTACGAAGATATAGTATTTCAAAAAGAAAGAATTTCTAAAACCTCTTATGAAGAACCCCCTACGCTAGAACTTAAAGAACTTCCTGAACATCTCAAGTATGCTTTCTTAGAAAAAGATTACAAGTTACCAGTTATAGTTTGGCCTACCTCACGGATGCGTAAAATGATAAACTTCTTTTAACTTTACGTAAGCATCGCCGAGCTATTGCTTGGCAAATTTCCGATATCAAGGGCATAAGCCCATCTTTCTGCACTCATAGAATTTTAATGGAAGATAATTCGCGTAACTCCATACAACCTCAGCGTCGTATAAACCCAAACATGAAAGAAGTAGTTAAGGGCGAGGTTATGAAATTATTAGACGCAGGAATTATCTACCCGATATCAGATAGTAAGTGGGTTAGCCTTGTTCAGGTAGTACCAAAGAAGGGAGGGATAACTGTTGTTAGTAATGAGAATAACAAATTAATCCTCACACGGATGGTGACGGAGTGGCGCATGTGTATAGATTATCGTAAGTTAAATGATTCCACTCGCAAGGATCACTTCCCCTTGTTGTTTATCGATAAGATTTTAGAACGATTATCTGGCCATAGCTTTTATTGTTTTCTCGATGGCCTCTCAGGGTATTTTCAAATCCTCATTTCTCTCGAGGACCAGTAGAAAACTATGTTTACTTGTCCCTTCGGCACCTTTGCCTACCGAAGAATGTCGTTTGGATTGTGCAACGCACTAGCTACATTCCAGCGATGTATGCTTGCTATCTTTGACAAATACGTAGAAAGCATTATGGAGGTCTTCATGGATGATTTTTCCATGTTCGGTGACACATTTGATAGTTGTTTAGAAAACCTCGAAAAAGTCTTAGAACGATGCAAAGAAACTAACCTTGCCCTAAACTGGGAAGAATGTCATTTTATGGTAAGGGAAGGATTAGTTTTGGTTCATAAAAATTCTGCGAAAGGTATTAAGGTAGACATAGCAAAGATAGAAGTTATAGAAAAGCTGCCACCACCTACGAACATAAAAGCTATAAGAAGTTTCCTAGGGCACGCTGGTTTCTACCGTCGTTTCATAAAGGACTTCTCCAAGATCACCAAACCCCTTACCCATCTCTTAGAAAAAGATGCCCCATTCATTTTTGATGACTCTTGCCTTTCTGCCTTCAATTCAATTAAAGAAAAGTTAATTAACGCACCCATTATGATAGCTCCGGTGTGGGACATTCCTTTTGAGGTAATGTGTGATGCGAGAAGTTTTGCGGTGGGAGCCGTATTAGGTCAACGTATATCTAAAAACTTTCACCCCATCTATTACGCTAGTAAAACGCTCACATCTACACAGGAAAATTACAGCACGACCGAGAAAGAGCTCCTTGCTGTAGTATTCGCTTTTGATAAATTCCGCACCTACATTTCACTTTCAAAAATTATTATTTTTACGGACCACTCGGCCTTCAAATATCTTCTTTCTAAAACGGATGCCAAACCGCGCTTGATTCGCTGGATCTTACTGCTCCAAGAGTTTGACTTAGAGATTCGTGATAAGCGAGGAGCCGAGAACTTGGCCGCCGACCATCTCTCCCGATTGGATAATCCGTTTATTGAAAAATTAGATGAAAAGTCTTTTAACGATTATTTTCCCGATGAAAAGCTTCTTTCAATTAACACATCAACTTCTCCTTGGTTCGCACACATCACCAACTATCTAGTGGCTCGTCTGCTCCCAAAAGAGTTCTCCTCTCAGCAAAAGAAGAAATTCTTTTCTGAGTTGAAGAACTATTTTTGGGAGGACCCGCACCTTTTTAGAATCTGTGCGGACCAAGTAATAATGAGATGTGTTTATTTAGAAGAAGGCTTCGATATTTTAAAACACTTACATGAAGGGCCGACAGGTGGGCACTATCAAGCTTCTCGCACCGCACATAAAGTGCTAAGCGCAGGTTTTTACTGGCCCAGCCTGTTTAAAGACACGCAATCTTTTGTGAGTAGGTGTGATAGTTGCCAACGGTCGGGCAACATTTCCAATAAAAATGAAATGACACAAAATTATTTCCTTGAGTGCGAAGTTTTCGAACTCTGGGGAATTGATTTTGTTGGCCCTCTTCCTTCTAGCTTCGGGAATAAGTACATTTTAGTTGCCGTCTATTATGTTTCACGTTGGGCCGAAGCCCAAGCTCTTCCTACAAACGACGCCCGAGTCGTAATTACGTTCTTAAAAAAATTATTTTCTCGATTCGGTACGCCGCGCGCCATCGTTAGCGATAGGGGTTCCCATTTCTGTAATGCCCAATTTTCTAAAATCCTTACTAAATACGGCGTTACACATAAGCTTTCAACTACCTACCACTCCCAAACAAACGGACAAGTCGAGGTAGTGAATAGAGAAATTAAAAGAATATTAGAAAAGACTGTTTCAATATCTAGAAAAGATTGGTCAGCCAAATTAGACGATGCTCTATGGTCCTACCGAACAACATACAAAACCGCCCTCGGATGTACGCCGTATCGGTTGGTTTATGGAAAATCGTGCCATTTGCCAATAGAACTTGAACACCGCGCTTTTTGGGCCTTAAGATTTTTAAACTTCGATCCCCACTCTGTCGGCAACTTTAGAAAATTTCAACCCAACGAACTTGACGAGTGGCGCTCTTACCCCTATGAAAATAACAAACTTTATAAATAGTGAACGAAGCATTTTCACGACAAACATTTAAGGCACCCTAAAACCTTTAAGCTGGGCGACCAAGTTCTTTTGTATAACTCTCGTTTACGTTTATTTCCGTGAAAATTAAAGTCGTGATGGTCTGGTCCGTTTTTTGTATTAGAAGTTTTTCCTTATGGTGCTGTTTTAATTTCACACCCTGAAAAGGGAAATTTCAATATAAATGGTCCGCGTCTTAAACTCTATTTCTCTGGTGATGATGATGTCAGTCCAAACATTGTTAAGTTTCTTCTGCACGAACTTTGAACTGTAACTTTTAACTATTTTTTTTGGTAAAACTTTATCTTTTATTTGGGACAAAATATTCTTGGAAAATATTTTTGATGCGTTGAGCTCAACTACGCCTTTAATAAAGGGTGCTCTTGGGAGGCAACCCAAGTTATCTTTTTTTTTTTTTTTATTTTATAATTTTTACCCCGGACGGCTCCGACAAGTTGAAGATTCTGCGATCGCCTGCTCCAACGTTGCTGAATCCATCACGAAGTCCAAAGAAGACATTTCATGAAGTTCCAAAGCGCAAGCATGGGGGAGAAGCATCAATCAGCATTCACGATGCATAAAACCGGGGAAGTATCTATTTTTCAATTCTGTACTTTCATTTATGTTTCATTTTCTCTCTCTCTCTCTAACCTCCTTTGTCCATTGAGGACAATGTCCATTTTAAGCTTGGGGGAGGATTTCCTCTTTCATTTGTCTATTCGTATATATATTTGTTTTTTTTACTTTAATAGTCCAAGAAATAGTACCCCTCGCTTTTTGTTTTGTTTTTCCCAAAATCCCATATAAACAACTTAGCTAATTATAATATTTCGAAATCATTTTTTTTAATTATGTTTCACAAGAAAAATATTGGTCATGCTGTGTTTCTAATTCACGGTAGCATGTTAATATTGAAACGTTTTTTCTAAAAACTTTTTTTTATGGTTTTCATCCTTTATTTTCTTTACTTTCTCGAAAATTCGTCATCCACTATTTTACTTTTTCATAATTTTTGTAATATCAACCTCTGATTAGCGTAGTAGATGTGAACGATCCAAGTCGCCTTTTATTTCTATTTTCAAGATAATTTCATCAATCTTCTTTTATTATCTAGGACTTGCTTTTTGAAATTTTCAAATCTGTGCTTTAAATGAATTTAAAAAGCATGAAAATGATTTAGGCCGTTTTTTGTTTTCGTTTGAGCTTTCTTGCCAACCTAATTTTTTTTCCCTAGTAAGTCACTTTTGCGCCTTTTTCTAATTTCAATTGATAGCTCCACTTATCAATTCATTTTCACCAAAGCCAACTTTTCCAACCTATCTAATCGCACTACACTTTTTTGAGTTTCAATAAAAATTTTCATAATCATGATAGGTTGTTTTGTGATATTCTTGGAGAAAATTTTGAAAAAAGTATGCTCAAAAGAAGTGTTTGATTTTAATTGGCCAATTTCACAATGAAAATAAAAACATTATGGCCTTTGTTTTGAAAAAAAGAGAAAAAAAAAGAAAAAAAGAAAAAATATTTTGTAATTATAAAATTTTTGAAACTCGTTGTTTTGATTTAGTGTGATTTTTAAGCTTCCTTGTTTATCTTTGAAATTCCACTCCTAATCATAATCCTAAACCAAACATTTCGGTCCTAATAAGTCCTTTTGATTCATGCTTTTGATTTCTTGTTTATTAGCTAAGTAAGAGGAAAAGTAGACTAGTAAAGTTTTGGATTTAAATCTAGATTTTTGTTATTTGATTGATATGGTTATAATTTGCCCCTTGGACCTAGTAACAACTCAATGCGTTTTTTTTCATTTGGTTGATTTGCTTAAAGGATTTTTTTTGAAATTTTGGATGATGTATTTTCGTTAGTAAAGCCTATAAATTGTAAACCATGTTTAAGTAATTGTTTTAGGTTTACGTTTCACGTTCTCCCTCTTGGAATTTTGTATGATACTTGTGTTGACATAATTAGAATTCTCCTGATTAGTCACCTGTTATTTTAGCTAGTTTTTATAACTTTGCTTGGGGACAAGCAAAGCTTAAGCTTGGAGAATTTGATAGTTCGTTTTGTAGCCTAAATTATTATGGTATTTTCTTGTTTTTAATTTACAAATCATGTCTTGTATGCGTATATGTTGGCCTCTTTTTGTATATATTATTGTCACTAACATTTTTCCTTCTTTTTGCAGGTTTTTGCCAAGTTTTGCTATTACACGCCCCCTGGACACGCCCTCCTAGGGCGTATACCTAGGGCGTATACCTAGGGCGTGTAACCCAGTGTAATGAAGCCATCGGTCCGAAGACAGAATCCAGGAAATTCCACCCGCCACGCCCGAGACACGGGCGTGTCACTTTAATCACGGGCATGACAAGGGGCGTGACCCGCATGTCCTCAAAATTCTACGCCGCCAGCGCCATTCCATCCTTAACCAACAAATCACGGGCGTGTCATCTTAGTCACGGGCATGTACGTCGGGTGTGACCTGCAAAAATTCACAATTTTGGTGCCAACAGTAACTTTGACTTATCTGCCGACAGCCACAGTTGACACGCCCCCGACACGGGCATGACAAGGGGCGTGTCATCGCAAGTTCCGAAAAAAAATCTGTCAGCAGTTATTTCCGGTCATAGTTATTACGGCAATTTCGTACCTAACCCAACACGCCCCCGACACGGGCATGACAGGGGGCATGACTCAGCCGATAAAATATCTATAAATAGCGCCCTCTCCTTGAGTCCGGTATGCAGATTTTGAGAGGGAGGTGCTACTATTTTAGAGTTGTTCACGTCTTAAGCTTTTCTTCCCCCTTCTCATTTCAAGTCTTTATAATTTTAGTTTTCATGCAAATCCTTGTAGTGTTCCTGTACTTCCTTTTTATAGCACTTGTAATCATCGTGGAAGCTTTTCTTATAGTATCTGTGTGCTCTTGTTGTGACAACTTTGCATTAAGAAATAAAATAGCTCGTAATTCTCTTTCGCTTCTGTTGGGTATTAGTTTTCATATTCTTAATATGATTTTCATTTTCTACACCATGAGTAACTAAATCCTCCTTGTAATCGATCTTGATGATCCGAGGTTCGAGTGATTAAGTTATGATGCTTTAATTTTACCTTTTCTTTTTAGGGTTTTGCCTTGAATTACTCTTGACTTCTTTTGGGTTGGAGATATATCATCGATATATACTCTCCACCTTAGCTTTCATTCTTTGCTAGCCGAGAGGCCGATAGTTTGAAGTGAGCACTCAAGCGGAAAGGGATTTGTATGTACCCCTCGAGAGAGGCAGACGTCCAAATCTCCCGGATTGGAGTAAAATATAATAGTGGGGTTCACCGCGTAAACGAAGCTTTAGGCCTCCGATTTTGACGAAAGTCGGTCGGATCTTCCTAAACTCAGTTGGGCACGACTTCGAGAGAAGGGTGTTTAAGCTTTAGGAACCTCCACGGTCAAGGAACTTTTCCCTATTAAGTTTAGGTTTTTTATCGCATTTCTTGATTAACTTTTGCCAAGGTGATTCTTGATCGAGTGCATTTCCATCTCATTGTTCCAACCCTTTATCGTAATCGCTTCTAATAGCTCTTTAATTTACTGCAGTAGTTCTTTTTCTAGCTTTAACTTTATTTCCTTTCTTAATTGCAATTTTCTTTTTAACCCTAAAGATTTTCCTTCGATAAAATAATAGTCTTCATGTGAGTAAGTGTACTCAACAGTTCCCGGATTTCAATATGACACTTGTGTCTCCTAGCTACAATTCGATAGGTATACTTGCCTAAATGGATTGCTAGTTCGGTTGCTTTCATTTTCTTCGAAGCTTAGACTCCATCAAAAGCGCGGGATGGAGGTCGATGAAAAACCTAGTTATAAGGTTTTTCAGAATATGAACCGACAGACTCCGTCCTGCGAAATAAGAGAAATCTTTGATCTGAGGTCGACGAAATGTTTTATATTCAAAAGAATTCGTCGATCTCAGTCAGAAGAGGGGATAACTTGTCATCGTACTCAGGTCGATGAAAACATTTCTGAAGCCA
Organism: Platanthera zijinensis; assembly: GCA_039513925.1. NCBI lineage: Eukaryota > Viridiplantae > Streptophyta > Magnoliopsida > Asparagales > Orchidaceae > Platanthera > Platanthera zijinensis. The sequence goes on from CM077088.1 coordinate 140,411,246, forward strand.
GATCGTCGATCTCAGGTCGACGAAAAATGACTTCCACAGAGAGTTCGTCAATCTCAGGTCGATGAAATATCTCAAGAACTTCCCTTTGTCGTCGATCTCAGGTCGATGAATTTTGGCAAGTTCTTCGACCACAGACAGATAATTAAATTAAAGTATCACCATTCATCATGCCAAGCTTATTCATAAAGGATAGATATTTCTTCTCATCCAAGGATTTGTTGAAGATGTTTGCCCTTTGCAAATCAGTGGGAATGAAGGTAACATTAATTTTCTTCTTGTCCACACATTCTCTACTGAAATGATGTCTAACATCTATATGATTGGTTCTTGAATGATGCACTGGATTCTTTGCTATAGATATAGCACTAGTACTATCACAAAATAGAGTTGAATAATTTAAGTTGTTACCATAATCCAAGATTTGATTTTGTATCAATAGCATTTGTGAGCAACAACTACCAGCTGCTATATATTCAGCTTCTATAGTTGATGTAGACACAGATGTCTGCTTTTTACAAAACCAGGGGGCAAGTCTAGCACCAAGAAACTGGCATGTGTCTGAAGTTCTTTTCCTGTCCACTTTGCATCCATCAAAGTCAGCATCTGAGTATCCAGTTTACTCAATTTCTGATTCAGTTAGATACCAGAGTCCTAGATCTGGGCAACTCTTTATATATCATAAAATCATTTTTAATAAAATTATGTGAGATTCTTTAGGGTTCACCTGGAACCGAGCACAAAGGCATGTAGCAAACATTATATCAGGCCTACTTGATGTGAGATATAGAAGGGACCCAACAATGGCCCTATACAATTTCTGATCAACAGTTTCCCTTGTTCATTAGAATCAACCACAACATTTGTAGCCATAGGTGTTCTCTTAGCTGAGACATCAACCATCCCAAACCTTTTAATAAGCTCTTTAGTATATTTGGATTGAGAAAAGAAAATTCAATCAGGAGTCTGCTTCACTTGGAGGCCAAGGAAGTAGGAGAGCTCACCCACGCTACTCATCTCAAACTTGGAATGCATAAGGTTAGAAAACCTTTTAAATAGTTTGGGATCTGTAGAGCCAAATATTATATCATCTACATATATTTGTACCAAAAGAATTCTATTATTATGATGCTTGAAAAACAAAGTCCTATTTACCATGCCTCTAGAAAACTTATGTTCTTAAAGAAAGCTAGCTAAGGTTTCATACCGAGCTCTTGGAGCTTGCTTTAGACCATAGAGAGCTTTATGCAATCTAAAAACATAGGAGGGATGGGTTGAAGAGATAAAACCTAGAGGTTGTTCAACATAAACACCTTCTTTTAGTTCTCCATTCAGAAATGCACTTTTTACATCCATCTGGTAGACTTTGAATTTCTTTAAAGCAGCATAAGTAAGGAAAATCCTTATTGCCTCTAGCCTGGAAACAGGTGCAAAGGTTTGATCATAATCAATCCCTTCCTCTTGCCTATAGCCTTGAGCAACAAGCCTAGCCTTAGTTTTTACAATCACACATTGAGCATCAAGCTTGTTCCTAAAAACCCACTTGGTCCTAATTTCTAGATAGCCTTTAGGCCTTGGAACCAAGTCCAAAACTCTACATCTCTCAAACTTATTGAGCTCCTCTTGCATTGCAATAATCTAATGGGGATCTTGCTCTGCATTTGTTAGGGATTGAGGCTCAAGTTAAGAGAGAAAACAGGCATGCATCACATCATGGTTGAGTTGATGCCTTATCTGTACACCTATTGACATGTCTCCAATCACTTGAGATCTAGGTTGATACCTTAGTGTGAGAAGATCAGATGGTGGAGTTTGTTCAGAAACAACATTTGGAATGAATTCCTCTTGTGGAATTACATCTGCTGTTGGAGGAAGTTCAACTGCTTCCACAGTTTCTTCTTCACTTTCTTCATCACATTGTGGAGGAGGATGTGATATAACCTTTGGTGTAAGGTTTAGTTCATCCATTTTATCACACAAGTGAGGTACCTGCAATAGCTCATTGGTAGAAATTTATTTCTCCTTATAATATATATTAGCTTCATCAAAAGTTACATGCACAGATTTCTCAATTTTTAAAGATGATTTATTAAACACCCTATAAGCTTTGCTGACTTGGGAATATCCTAGAAAAATTCCCATTACTGCCTTTGCTTCAAATTTTCTAATATATTTCTTGTCATTGTTTTGAATATAGAATTTACAGCCAAATACTTTAAAATAGGTGACTTTAGGTTTCTTACCTTTCAGTAACTCATAATGAGTCTTATTCTTAAGTTTGTGTATAAGACTTCTATTCAGCACATAATTTGATGTGCTTACAGCCTCTGCCCAAAAGGATAGGGGCAAATAAGCATCTGCAAGTAATGGGCCTGCAGATTCAATTAGTGTTCTATTCTTCCTTTCAGCAACTTCATTTTGTTGAGGTGTTCTAGGAGCTAAGAAGCAATGTCTGATACCTTTTTTCCTACAAAACTCTTGCATAAGAAGAGACTCAAACTCAGTACCATGATCACTTTTGATCAATGCAACTGGAGTAGAGCACTCAATCTGTATGTTTTTGAGAAAATCTGTAAGAACCTTGAAAGTATCTTACTTAGATCTCAGAAAGAATACCCAAGTGAATCTAGAAAAGTCATCTACAATCACTAAAGTATAATATTTCCCTTCAAGTCTTGTACTGCTATAGGGCCAAAACGGTCCATATATAGTAAGTATAATATCCTAGGTGAGTCACTTTTATTTAATGATTTAAAACTAGATTTAGTTTGCTTGCCTAAATGAAAAGCCCTGCAAAGACTTTCCTTCTTATAGGGGTAAGAAGGCAATCCTCTAACAAGGTTGTCTTTAAAAAGCCTAGCTATGTTTCTCAAATTTACATGACCTATTCTTTTATGCCACATATCATTTTGATTGCTAACAAGATTAAATAAACAAATTTCTGAACTGACAGATTTAAAGTTTACAAAGTATATGTTACCTTGTCCAATTCTAGTTAAAACAGTTTGATTGTTTGCAGAAATAATACATTGAGATTCCGAAAAGCAAACCTGATAACCTGAATCTTATAACTAACTTATGGATTTTAGGTTATGCTTAAGATCATTAACATATGCCACCTTTTTGAAAGTGATATCTCCACTTTTGAAGTCTCCATAACCTTCAGTCTGTCCAAAACTTGAATCTCCAAAGATGACTCTTGGACCAAATTTAGCCTTGAAGTTGATAAGGCTGTCCTTGCATCCAGTCATGTGCTTAGAGCACCTACTATACATATACAACTTATATTGAGTGATAGGATTGGTATTTACTTGCAATGAAACAAATTAAAAGTTCTTGACCCAGGTAACCTTGGGTCCTTGTTTCTTCTCAAATGAAAAACTGGATATAAATGAAGATTAAGGTTGGCTCTTATAACCTAAGGGGTGAAATCTTCTGGGAAGAATTATAAATTGGGTGAATGGGATGATGTTCTCCCTATGTTGGTTAGGTTTAATGTTACAGTTTCTGTTGGAATTTAAGTTTCTGTAATTATGATCTGGGATCGACGAATTTTGGTGAGTTCGTCGACCTTAGCTCGACGAATTGGAATGAGATCTACGATCTCTGCTCGAAGAAGGAAAGTATTCATTCTCAGGGAACCAATATCATCAATCTTTGGTTGACGAACCGTATTGTTTCGTCGATCGTAGATCCAAGAATTTTTATTATTATGGTTTGTGTTCAGAGTCGTCATTCTGAGGTCGACGAACTGTTCACATTTCGTCGATCTGAGTTCGACGAAAATTGCTGAACATTGTTATATCTATTATTTTTCTTGTTCTTAGATTTTTGTTTTAATTCCATTTGCTTTATAACTTCATTAACTTTATTAACCTGTTCAGTGTTCTTCTTGCCTTTATCTAAAATGAAGTTTACAGGTTTTGATAGATTGTTCTTCTGGATTAGAGGTGGTTCACTAGATGAGGCACCTAATCCTAGTTAATAGTTATTAGTCCTAGCATTTAAGGTAGTAGTTATATCTAGTAATTCCATGCTCCTGCCATTTAGAAATTCCTCTGGTTTCTTGGCCTTACGTAGTTCAATTTTTAGAAAAACTATTTGTTCATTAGCTGAATTTAGTTCAATTGATAATTTAACATTTTCAGCAAGATATTTATCTTGATCAGTAAATTTCTCTATAAGAAGTTTGATTTCCTTCTCAGAGCTTATTAAGTCTTAGCAAAGATTTTTAAATTCAGATTTAAATTCTTATGATTCAAAATAATAATAAGTAATTACCTGGTCTTCAGCAGACATTGATTCTTCATTATCTGAATCTTCAGGATCTGATTTGCTGCTACAGGCATCAATTGCCATTAGGCAAACTTCCTTTGCCTTTTGCTCTTCTTCATCATCACTGGAGCTGGAAGAGGATGACGCTTCTTCTGTATCACTCCAGGTCTCAGCAACAAAACCCTTTTCCTTCCTCTTGTGCTTTCTTGAGGAGGGTTTGCTGTGATGAGTTCTTCTTGACTCTTTTTCTCTTCTCTTATCTTTCTTCTGAGCTTCTGGACATTGAGAGATGTAGTTTCCTGGCTTCCTGCAACCAAAACAGACAATTTCTTTAGAAGATGTTTTGTCATACCTTGGTTTGTCATCTTATCTAGATGACTTCCTTCTGAAGTCCTTTGCCATTTTAAAAAATCTTTTGGCAAATAGACTCATCAGTTCTTCATTGACTGGAGTCCCTTCAGAGTCCTCAGTAGCCTTTAAAGCAATGTTATGCTCCATCCTGGTAGGTGTTGGTGTCTTTATTTCAGTTGTTGCTTCTCTTGTCTTCATCGGTTGCTCATATGATTTGAGCTTTCTAAGGAGAGACTCAGTTGATATTTCAGTCATGCTTCTGGCTTCTTTGATAGGTCAGATCCTTGAATCCCATGTGCTGGAGAAGCACATAAGGATCTTGTCATTCACTTCAGTCAGAGTAATTTCCTTATCTAAGGTCCTTAGCTCATTGATGATTGAGCTTAGCCTATTGTACATGTCACTGATTGACTTAACTTCTTCCTTCTTGATGTTCTCATACTGAGAGATGAGATTGGATCTTCTGTCCTTTCTCTCATTAGCAGATCCAACCACCATATGGTTTAGGGAATCACAGATGGCTTTGGCTGAAGTACACTCAGCCACTTTCTAAAAAATGTCATCAGACATAATCTAAGCTAAAAATGTTCATGGCTCTTACATCTGCAATCTTGGCTTTCTTCTGGGCATCTGTCCACTCAGGTGGTGGAACAGCATGAGTTCTTGAAGTAGAAATTGAAACAGTTGCTGCAGTAGGAGGTCTTGTCAAGATAGAGTTTAATATATTATTGGGTACATTAGAAAATGTGTACTAGACTTGGAGAAGCCACAACTTAGTCAATGATTTGCATCAATTTGTATTTGATAGGAGTTTGAGTTTCATTGTGCAAGTTTAAGTATTTGAAGGAAAATTTTCTAAGTACAAGTGTCGACACTTGTGAAGAAACTGTGTCGACACTCAGGAAACTTGTGTCGACACTCAGGCAAGCTGTGTCGACACACAGGCAAATTGTGTCAACACTCAGGAAAGTTGTGTCAACACCGAGAATTTGTGTCGACACTTATAATGAAGCTGTGTCGACACTCAGAGCTTTGTCGACACCTAAAGAAGCAGTTGTGTCGACATCTAGAAATGTGTCGACACTTAAAACTGAAGCTATGTCAACATTCAGGAGATATGTCGACACCTGAAGCAATTATGTCGACACACAGGACTTGTGTTGACACACCAACTCTCAAAAGGCTGTGTCGAGTTGAGAAGTAATTGTGTCGACACACAGGACTTGTGTCGACACACACTCAACGCCATTTGACAAACACTCAACACCAACTATCTGCAATCGAAATGTCGAGACAAGAAGCTGCTGTGTCGACACACAGGACTTGTGTCGACACATACAACATAAGCAGTGTCGAGAAGCAGAAGTATGACTGTGTCGACACTTGGAGTAATTGTGTCGACACCATGAAGACTTGTGTCGACACTTAGTCTATATGTGTCGACACAAGTAAAGCAGTATTCTGTGTGTTGTATGCTGAGTTGAAAAGACATTGAAGAACCTGGTGATGTGACTGGGGACTTGACAGTTGTCATAACTTGCCGGTCTGACACCACTATCAGAACTGTCAGAAGTTTGTTATGAACCGGATCAGCCGATAACCATGAAGCAAGCTCTATATAAGAGACAGATCGGAAACGACAGAAAATAATGAACAATAACGTGAGGCATCAATAAGAAGAACTCTGATAGATCAAGGGCTGTCTGTAAGAAAGATTCAGAGTTCTATCTGAATTTAAGGAAGAAGCTGATTGAAGATCATCTTCATCAACAGAGAAGATCTAACTTACTTTGTTCTAATCAAGAAGCATTGAAAAGCTAAGTTAGGTTGGATCAGAAGGATCAGTCAATCCAAGAACTGATCAAGAATACTACATCAACAGAGAAATCTAGCTGGTGAAGTTTTCAGTTACTCTTTACTCATAAATTCTTGTAGGATCTTTTGTTAGATTTGAGATTGTAAGCCTAAAATTATAAAGGCTGAGGTAGGGCTGTGTGCCTGAGGTAGGACTTGTGGAAAGTCTGAGTTGTAAGCCTAATTATAAATACTGAGGTAGGGCTGAGGCCTAAGGTAGGATTCTGGAGAAGAATCTGAGGTAGGACTTGTGTTAAGTCTGAGGTGTAGGAACCATCTTTGGTTCTGAGATAGTAAGATCTGAGGATTTGAGCCAGTGGAAGGAAGTTAGGCTAAATCAAGTTATCTGCTGGATAGGCGAAGGGGGAAAGTGGAAGTACCCATATCTTGGGGAACCACTATAAGTCTGGTGTTTACTGTGATGTGTTTATTTTCTGTAGATTGATTAATCTTTGCTGAAAGAAGTCTTATAACTATTTACCTAACAATTGAAAACACACAAGAAGATTAGAACCTATTCAACCCCCCCCCCTCTAGGTGTTTAGGCCCTTGAAATAAAGTCTTTCAAGTGGTATCAGAGGGAGGTTCCTCAAAATTTGACCTAATAGTTAGAAGATTTCTCCAAGGCAAATAATAGATAACAAAAATGGGAAATCAAAAGGAATTTGGATCTATGAAATTGCCCATATGCAGGAAAGAATCTTTTGGCATTTGAAAAGAAAGTGTAAGGCTATTTATGGAAGCATCTGATCTAAGAATTTATATCACAGTACAGAAAGGCCCCTTCATCCCAATAAAGGTTTCAGTTCTTGATGCAAACATTCAAACTCCAAAGAGTTATTCAGAGATGACTAAGGATGAAATCATCTTGGCTACATTAGATAAAAGAGCTCAGAATATAATTGTAAGTGCCATAGATGATGCAACATTCCAGAATCTTATGCACTGTAAAACTTCCAAAGAAATGTGGGATACATTGATTGTCTATATGGAAGGCACAGAAGAAGTCAGAGAGGACAGAAAGTCTATTCTAAATCAGGAATATGAGAGCATTAGGCAGAATAAAACTGACAGCATAGCTGAATGCTATAAAAAGTTTTTCAGAATAGTGAATAAATTGATGACATATGGAAAAGTCTTCAGTACTTATGAATTGAATGACAAGTTTCTAAGGTCCCAAACAAAGGATTGGGACACTAAGATATGTGCCATCAGGGAAGTGGCCAAACTGGCTAACACACCACCACCTACACATTTTGGAAAACTACTTTCATATGAAATGCAGCTTACTACTAGGAAAGAGGAAGAGAAGGGCATCACATCTAAACATAAAGAAAAGTCAGTAGCCTTCAAGGCTGAGGGCTCATGGAAGGGTAGGAGAAAATCTCCTTCTCCACCTAGAAGGAGTACTGAAGAAGAAGAAGGTATTCCTGAAACAAGTACATCAGATAGTCATACATCTGATGAAGACTTTGTTGCCCTCATAAGACAATTCCAAAGGTTCATGAAGAAAAAGAATTGGAGAATCAGGCCTTCATCTACATCCTATTCCAAGGATGAATACTACAGGAAGAAGAAAACACCTAAGGAGGACAGGTATGCTTCTAAACCTGGTAAACAATCTAATTCTAAGATTGTGTTATTGCTGCAACAGGTCTGGGCATATCATAGCTGACTATCCTGACAAAAGAAAGGAGTAAAAGGATAAGAAGAAGAAGCTGGTCAAAGGCAAGAAGGAGAAGTCTCTAGTGGCTCAGAAGGAGAAGAGTTGGACAGACTCTTCTGAATCTGAATCTGAAGAAGAAGAAGCAGAAGCATATGTTGGACTCTTCTCAACAGAAGAGGATTCTAGGGAACTAGAATTCCTACAGATGCTGGACTTCATAAATGGAGTGGAAGAATATTGTTGTAAAGGACTGATGGCTCAATCTGAAGAAGATAAGTTCCAGGATCATCCTGGACCAAGTAAGGAAAATAATTCACCCCTAGTCTCAGATTACTTTACTGGATCAGAATTAGAAGCATCTTCTTCAAAAGAAGTGGATGGATCTGAGTCTGAGGGGGATGTTCACCAACTCATTAATGAGTATGGTGGGTTATTGCATGCTCTAAAGAAGAGAAAGTTTCTTGTTAAAGAGCAAGCCAAAGAGATTGAGTCTCTTAAGCTGGCTACAGCAGTTTCCGCAAAACTGCTGGATCAAAAACTTAATGAGGTTGCCAAATTGAAAAATATTAGAGTTTTTCAGATGGGCACAATCTCATTCAAAGAGAATCATATAAGAAACTGGAGGGAAAACTTCAGCAAGAGAGAGCTAGTGGCAAAATTCTCTAAGCCAAAATCAGTCTTACCTTTGATAGATAATTTTGTTTCACAAAAAGGAAAGACTGGTCTAGGCTTTAAGGGAAGAACTAGGGCTACCAATTCTCATAGAAAAGGTAAATCCTCAGTTCAGCCTCTAGTTGTTAATCCCCCTATTTTCTTTAAGAAAGTAGTGAATCATACTAACAGGTATGATCATGACATTACACATGGTCACTGTGAGCATGAATATTTAATGAGCAAGGGTGCTAATGCCAATAGACCAATCTATAGGCATGCCCATCATATTCAAGAGGAGTTCTTGAAGAATGTTGTTCCAGAACCAACACTTAATAAGTCTACTGACAACAAAGTAAGAAGGCATGAACCTAAGAATAGGTATAATAGGTTTGAGTGTTGGTTTTGTGGCAAGGTGGGCCACTTTGCCATGGATTGCAGGTTTAACTTAAGTGTTAAAACCAAAAGTAGGATTCCTGTTAGATCAGTCACAGGGTTTCAAACTAACAAGGACCTAGGACCCACTAGCAAGTTGGGTTCTAATGGTAAGTGATTCTTTATTTGTTGCACGTAAATCCAAGTGACTATACCCCTATATAGTACTTGGATAATGGCAGTTCCAGACATATGACTGGAACAAGGAGAATGTTGAGGGACTATGTGCCCATAAAGAATGGACCAAAAGTTATCTTTGGTGGATCACAAAAGGGAATCATCAAAGGATTTTGTAACATATCTTGTGATTCAATTACAATCACTAAAGTGGTAAAGGGTCTAAAACATAACCTGATTAGCATAAGTCAACTTAGTGACCTAGGTTTTGATATTTCTTTGTTCAAAGGGGAGTGCCTAGTAAAAAGTTCAAGTGATCAAGAGATCATTTTGACTGGCACTAGGAAAGGAAATGTGTATTGCCTTAACCTAGAGTGTGAGTCTAACAACTCACCTATTTGTTTGGTTGCAGGAGAGAAAGCTGCTCTATGTGTCAAATGGCACAAGAGGCTAGCTCATCTGAACTATAAGTTAATTGGACTGCTGTTCAGCTTGGGATTAGTGAGGAATGTTCCTCAAGTTCAGTGCATAAAAGAGTGTGTGTGCTCAGCTTGCCAAAAAGGCAAGCAGACTAAGTCCTCTTTTCAGTCACTTGACATCAAAGATTCAAAGAGATGTTTGTATCTCATGCATATGGATTTTTTTGGTCCAATGCCAGTCCATAGTCTTTGTAGGAAAGCATACACACTTGTTGTTGTGGATGACTATTCTAGATTTACATGGGTTTTCTTCTTGAGGCAGAAATCTGAAACCCTAACTATTTTTCAGACTTTTGTCACACAAATACAGAATGAATACAACAGCTCAGTGGTCAAAATCAGAAGTGACCATGGAACTGAATTTCAGTCTGAATATATGACAAAATTCTGTTAAGAACTTGGGATTCATCAGGAATTCTCTTCACCTAGAACCCCTCAGCAAAATGGTGTTGCTGAAAGAAAGAATAGGACTCTAATTGAAGCCAATAGAACTCTACTGAATGACACTACTCTCCCTGAATACTTATGGGCTGAGGCAGTAAATACTGCATGTCATGTGCTCAATAGGGCCTCCATCAACAAGAAATACAAGATGACTCCCTACCAGATTTTAAAAGGCAGAAAACCAAACATAACTTATTTCAGAATCTTTGGTAGTAAGTATTTTATACTAGTCAATGGTAAACACTACCAAACTAAGTTTTCTTCCAAATCCCTAGAAGGGATATTTGTTGGGTACGGCAACCATAATAGAGCATACAGGATCTACAACTTGATTACTCAAGTTGTAGAAGAATCTGTGCATGTTGTATTTGATGAGTCAATGTTTATTAACAGTGAATTGTCTAGTTCTTCAGTTAGTTCTACTAGTCTAACAGATAAGCTGGACAAGCTGACCATCAATGAATATGTTCCTGCTAAACTAGATGAGGATAAAGATTCCAGCTATCCAGGGGGAGATCAAGTCCCTCTGGGTGAAGAAGAAAATGTGGAGCATCAAGATGAGGAAACTAGAGATAGCCATAATGCTGACAGAATTCCTCCAGCAAGGAGACACCTGAAGGATCATCCAGCTCACCAGATCATTGGTGATGCAAGTCAGGGTATTCTAACAAGGAGCAGGAGCATGAATACATTTTTATGTTCTAGCTTCCTGTCTTTGATAGAACCTAGGAAGATTGAAGAGGCCATGCAAGACACTAACTGGATTGATGCAATGCAAGAAGAGCTCAATCAGTTCAAAAGGTGTAAGGTCTGGGAACTGGTGCCAAAACCTAAGGATCACAACATAATAGGTACAAAATGGATCTACAAGAACAAGCTTGATGATAATGGCACTATAGTCAAGAACAAGGCTAGACTGGTAGCAAAAGTCTACAGGCAAGAGGAAGGTATTTATTTTGATCAAACCTTTGCTCCAGTGGCATGGCTGGAGGCAATAAGTCTATTCTTAGCCTATGCTTCCTATCAAGGGTTCAAAGTATATCAAATGGATGTGAAATCAGCATTTCAGAATGGTGATTTAAAAGAAGAAGTCTATGTAGAAAAACCCTTAGGTTTTGTAGACTCTCACTTTCCTGATTATGTATATAGGCTTAGGAAAGCTCAATATGGTTTGAAACAAGCTCTAAGGGCTTGGTATGAAACCTTGTCTGCCTTCCTCATTGAGAATAAATTCTCTAGAGGAAAGATAGACAAAACTCTATTCTATAGGGAATCAAAAGGCAAGATAATACTAGTACAGATATATGTGGATGACATTATCTTTGGTTCTACTGAAAACAGCCTTTGTAGGAAGTTTGCCAAACTTATGCAAGGGAAGTTTTAGATGAGCAGTATGGGTGAGCTGAAGTTCTTCTTGGGACTTCAAGTTAGACAGACTGAGAGTGGGTTGTCCATATCCCAGTCTAAGTTCACCAAAGAGTTGATTAATAAGCATGGTTTGGACTCAGCTTCTACAATGAAAACTCCAATGGGAACAAGTATGTCTATATGCAAAGATGAAGCAGGGAAACCTGTTGATGAGTCTTTGTATAGAGGGATAATTTGCTCCCTACTATACTTGACTGCTAGTAGACCTAACATCATGTATGCAATATGTGTCTGTGCTAGGTATCAAGCATGCCCTAAGGAATCTCATTATACTACAGTTCAAAGAATTTTGAGATATCTTTAGGGCACACCTAATCTAGGCCTTTGGTACCCTAAGAATAGAGATTTTCTATTAACAGGTTTCTCAGATGCAGATTTTGCTGGATGCAAAGTAGAGAGAAAAAGTACCACAAGAACCTATCAATTCCTTAGTGGGAGGTTGGTGTCATGGAGCAGCAAGAAGCAAACCAGTGTAGCTATATCAACATCTGAATCAAAGTATATAGCTGCAGGTAGTTGCTGTGCACAATTGATGTGGATGAAGCATCAACTAGAAGATTATGACATCCAGGTAAGTAGAATACCACTATTTTGTGATTCTACAAGTGCTATTTCTATTTCTAAGAATCAAGTATCACACAGTAGGACAAAGAATATAGATATTAAGTTTCATTTTATCAGAGAACATGTAGAGAAGGAAAATATTAATCTAGAGTATTTAAAAACTGATAATCAAATAGCTGATCTTTTTCCAAAACAACTTGATGAAACTAAATTCAATAATTTCAAAATTGAATTAGGTATGTTGAACCTAGACAAGGTTAACACAAGTTTCCATTAGTAGCATATGTAAGCGCCAAATTTCTGTTGAAATTTGCCTAAGTACAAAGTTTGTGTCGACACAAGAAGTTTGTGTCGATACACTCAGTCTGTTGTGTTGACACAGAACAAGGATATGTCTACACAGAAACAGTATCTGTGTCGACAGAAGAATAGGTGTCGACACAAAAAGTCTCGACACAACCATATCGAGACTATATGTCGAGAGGATATTTGTATCGACACAAAAAGTTATTGTCGACACAACTCTGTCGAGACTAAAGTGGTCAGTGTCGACAAAGACTCAAGTATGTCGACACATATATGTGTCGACTTGAAATACATTTTGTCAACTTAGACATTAGTATGTTGACACATAGTCATGTCGACTTAACTTAAGTTCTGTCAAGACCGAGGTCATTTTTGTCGACACAAAAACTGATTTGTCGACTTAAACACAACTTTTGATCTTCCCTTGAGTCAAGTATTATAAATAGGTGAAGCCAAAATTTGGTCGACTACTCTATCATAATTTTTGACTCTACACCTTCTGTCTACATAGACCTTCTCTTCTCTTCTCCTCTAGCACTTACATCAATGGCGCCAAACCAAGAAGATAAGGTTAATGAAGGTTATGAACTGGTTCGCGAAGGATTCACGACTTCTTCTAATGAAATTAAGGGAGTCATTGCCCTAATTTCTGAAAATGGATTAGAATTTTTGGTCTCTGAATCGACCAAAATATGGAAAAAGGAAGTCAAGGAGTTCTACACAACCGCTACTGTGAACACAGAAGGACAGAAAATCAAGGCGTCTATTCAAGATACCCGGGTGAAGCTCACATTGAAATCAATCAGGAAAGCACTACATCTACCGTTGATCAAGGATACAGACAAAATAAATCCTTCCCAGATAACTGAAGCTTTATGCTGGTGTTGACTGAGTCCCAGTATTAAGATTGGATCATCTATCAATAGAAAAGGGATGAATTCCCAAGGAAAATTTCTTTCAGAAGTTGTGGGCAAAGTGATAATCTGCAAGACTGGTGGACATGATAGGATTTCTGCCCATATGTTCAATCTTATGGTGAGGATTATATTCAAGATAAACAATAACTGGGCAGCAGTAGTGTATAATAAAATACAAGAAGGATTTAAGAAACCTAACCTGGGAAGGATCCTTAGTTTATGCTTAACATCAGTAATTCCAGATGTTCTGAAACAAGCAAATGGCTCTAAGATAAATTACATGAGGAAAATGGATGTGAGGATACTGTCAAGATGGGACAGAGTTATGACCAAGGAAGTCCCTGCTCCCAAGGAGCAAACTAAGAAAGATAAGAAGAAAAAGAAAGTAATTGTACAGGCTGATTCCTCCAGTGATTCTGAAGAGGAAGTGGTCTTTAGTTCTGATGAAGACCAGCACCAACAGGAAGCACATGATCAAGTAAAGGGCAGTGAGCCCTAGGGGAAACAAGTTGACTCCACTCAAGGGGGAGAACACTTTGAACAAGGAACTGAGCTGCATGCCAAGGGAGAGGTATTGATGATGCTGTCCTAGATAGTGATTTAGCTGCAGATACAATCATGAAGGTAGTATTTGAAACCAACACTACAACTGAAGAAAATGATAAGATAGATGCTCAAAATGAGCCAGTAAGTATCTTCTCAATAGTCTAGTAATATATGATAGTATTCTTCTCAATAATTGTTCAGGGGGGATACTTTTGTGTTAAAAGAAAGTCTTTAAAGTCATTAAACCAAATCTAACCTTATTCCTTCTGTACAGATTATGAAGGAATTTACAATGGAAGACTTGTTTCATGATCTTCCTCCAGATAGAACTGAGGGGGAGAATATTTGAAAGGAAAAGATATTCCAAGGACTGAGGGGGAATTATCAAAGGATACTGAGAAGGATACCCCAGCTGAAGAGAATACTGTTAATATTAATAGTACAACTGACTCTTCTGAAGATAAAGAAGCCACATTGGCTAAGAAAAGGTAGTTAACTGTTTTAAAGAAAAAGAGTTCTGGATACAAGAAGGCTTTGCAAGTGGGAACAGCACCATCTAAATCAACTGTAGACTTCAGTTCTTTACTTGTCCAGATGGCAAATAAAACTTGATAATCAAAAACAGACTATAGAGCAATATGTGGATGAAACTCATAAGGAGTTACAGTCTCAATTGGCCCAGGACATCAAATCCATTAGATTTGAAGTGAATCAACATAAGAAGGAGATGAGAAATTGCTTCCATAAAGGAGGTAATGTTGTGGTGTTCCCTGCCAAGCAACAGCAAAATATCCAAGCTAAAGTGGATGAAATTGAAGTGAAGCAGGGAAATGTACTGGAGAATCAGTTAAGGATGAATGAAAATCTCAAGGATTCATATCATGAAATATTGACAAAGCTCACTAATTCTAGCACTACTCTGAAGGCTGAAATCTCCAAGCAAATCCAGTAAGATATATCTGTTATCAAAGCCACATTTCAAGAATCTCAGGAGAAAATTAAAACTTTCCTGACAAAATTCAGAGCTTATTTTAAAGAGGGAACTGAATATATAGCTGATCAAGTCAGATTCCAGAAATAAGATATAAGAGATTGAAGGATCAAGCACATACCCAACTGCACCAAAAGCCCGGACTGTTGGAGAGGGAACTACTTAATTTCTTAAATAAGTAGCAAAGTGCCACGAGTCAAGTGAAGGAATGCCAGACCCAACAATCCCCCCCGGCGTCCAGCACAACCCGTCGGCTCAGAGGGTGGGTTACCACATGGCCCACATTTCTCAGAGGTGGGGTTACCACATGTCCACGATTTGCCTGACCCGTCGGACCCACACATGTAGAAGGGAAAAATCAGGATTTAATAGCGCCCCCTGGTATTGAACCCGTGACCTACTCTGATACCAATTGAAGGATCAAGCGCATACCCAACTGCACCAAAAGCCTGGACTTTTGGAGAGGGCACTACTTAATTTCTTAAATAAGTAGCAAAGCACCACGGGTCAAGTGAAGGAACGCCGGACCCAACAGAGATAATGTTGCAAGAGAAGTCATAAAGGGGGAGAGATTACTAGTCAAAGCCAGCTCTAACCATGCTAAATGGACTACCAATAGCATCAGAGCTACTCTTGAATATCCTCCTCTTTGTAATGATGCTAATGTAGCTGAGTCTGGGATACAACCTAAATATTTTGAAGGAGATCAACCTGAAGTTGCTCAGGTGATCTACCCCCCAGCTGATTTTGAGATGGTTCAAGAAGAAGTGCTGAAAATATATAGTCCTCCACCATAGGCACAAAATGTAATTCTAGAAAAGGTTGAAATGTCAGAAGCTGCATTAGAAGCTCAGAAGGAAGCTCAACTTTCCAAGAAGAGATTCAGAGAGCAGGCTAAGCTGAAGCCAGATTTTGAGCAGTGGAGCCCAACTTCTAGAAACATCATACTTACTGCCTGGAAAGCTGTAAAGGATAAAACCCATGACAAGGGTAAGTGGTATTCTGAACAAGAGTGGAATAAATATCAAGCAGGACAAGAAGCAATTCTTCAACATAGAAGAAGTGCTAAGGCTGGGAAGCTACCTGCTAATGCTCAAGAGCCAAGCAAGTACTTCCCCAAACCTTTCCACTATTTTGAAAGACAGAAGATCAAGGCTGAAGAATTAAAGAAGAAAGCTCTAAAAGGGAAAAAGCCATCTGAGGTTGCTGAACTTTCTGTGCAGGCTAAAATCAAGTCTGGCAAAGGAATAATTATTAAGGAGCCTAGTCAGTAATAGGATTGTTAGGTTTTTGTAATAGAACAATGTACTAATTTGTTTCTTTTGTTCTATAAGAAATTCATGTAAACCAAAGTTTTTCTGATTAATGAAATCTATTTCACTATTAAGTGTTTGTTGTTTACAATGATTATGTAATAACCTGCTCTGAAATATTTTTTCTTCTATTACAATTTTGTTTTATCTTAAGAGATGTATGTCTTTGACTAAGGGTTATGACTTCTCCAAATAGGGGGAGATTGTTGGGTACATTGTAAAATGTGTATTACATTTGGAGAAGCCACAACTTAGGTAATGATTTGCATCAATTTGTATTTGATAGGAGTTTGAGTTTCATTGTGCAGGTTTAAGTATTTGAAAGAAAATTTTCTAAGTACAAGTGTCGACACTTGTGAAGAAACTGTGTCGACACTCAGGAAACTTGTGTCGACACTCAGGCAAGCTGTGTCGACACACAGGAAAATTGTGTCGACACTCAGGGAAGTTGTGTCGACACCCAGAATTTGTGTCGACACTTATAAAGAAGATGTGTCGACACTCAGAGCTTTATCGACACCTAAAGAAGTAGTTGTGTCGACATCAAGAAATGTGTCGACATCTGAAGCAGGACTTTTGTCGATACTTAAAACTGAAGCTATATCGACATTCAAAAGATATGTCGACACCTGAAGCAATTGTGTCGACACACAGGACTTGTGTCGACACACCAACTCTCAAAAGGCTGTGTCGAGTACAGAAGTAATTATGTCAACACACAGGACTTGTGTCGACAGACACTCAATGCCATTTGACAAACAATCAACACTAACTGTCTGCAACAGAAATGTCGATACAAGAATCTACTGGGTCGACACACAGGACTTGTGTCGACACATACAACATAATTAGATTCGAGAAGCACAAGTATGACTG
This sequence comes from Platanthera zijinensis, assembly GCA_039513925.1. Lineage (NCBI taxonomy): Eukaryota > Viridiplantae > Streptophyta > Magnoliopsida > Asparagales > Orchidaceae > Platanthera > Platanthera zijinensis. The sequence goes on from CM077088.1 coordinate 140,428,456, forward strand.
TGTCGACACTTGTAGTAATTATGTCGACACCATGAAGACTTGTGTCGACACTTAGTCTATATATATCGACACATGTGAAACAGTCTGCTGAGTGTTGTATGCTGAGTTGAAAAGACATTGAAGAACCTGGTGACGTGACTGGTCACTTGACAGTTGTCATAACTAACCGGTCTGACACCACTATCAGAATTTTCAGAAGTTTGTTATGAACCGGATCAGCCGGTAATAATGAAGCAAGCTCTATATAAGAGACGGATCAGAAACAACAGAAAATAATGAACAATAACGTGAGGCATCAATAAGAAGAACTCTTACAGATCAAGGGATGTCTACAAGAAAGATTCAGAGTTCTATCTGAATTTAGGGAAGAAGACGATTGAAGATCATCTTCATCAACAGAGAAGATCCAACTTATTTTGTTCTAATTAAGAAGCTTTGAAAAGCTAAGTTAGGTTGGATCAGAAGGATCAGTCAATCCAAGAACTGATCAAAGACTACATCAATAGAGAAATCCAGCTGGTGAAGTTCTCAGTTACTCTTTACTCACAAATTCTTATAGGATCTCTTGTTAGATCTGAGATTGTAAGCCTAAAATTATAAAGGCTGAGGTAGGGCTGTGTGCCTGATGTAGGACTTGTGGAAAGTCTGAGTTGTAAGCCTAATTATAAAGGCTGAGGTAGGGCTGAGGCCTGAGGTAGGATTCTGGAGAAGAATCTGAGGTAGGAATTGTGTTAAGTCTGAGGTATAGGAACCATCTTTGGTTCTTAGATTGTAAGATCTGAGGATCTGAGCCAGTGGAAGGAAGTTAGGCTGAATCTAGTTATCTGCTGGATAGGCGAAGGGGGAAAGTGGATGTACCCATATCTTGGGGAACCACTAGAAGTCTGGTGTTTACTGTGATGTGTTTATTTTCTGTAGATTGATTAATCTGTGCTGAAAGAAGTCTTATAATTGTTTGCCTTAAAATTAAAAAGACAAAAGAAGAATAGAACCTATTCATCCCCCCCTCTAGGTGTTTAGGCTCTTGAAATAAAGTCTTTCATATATCCTCATCAATAGAATTCATATACAACTTAATTCTTTCTTTCTAGATGGAAAACTTATTTAGGTTGCATACTGGAGGTTTGGTGCTTGCATAATCCTTGTTTTGTGCCATTGTGATAGAGAATAGTTGGGAAGAAGAAAATATGATCTAACTCGATCTTGGTTACAGTGTTAACTTGTACAACCAAACAAAAACAACCTCTGATATAAATTGAAAGGAGTGTGTTAGATCAGATTACTCAAGAGGGGGGGTGAATAGAGTATTAAAACTTTGGCACTTTTTCTTGATTATATCAGAGTAAATATAGTGATACCATATATTAGTTAAAGAATAAGAAAACTAAGCTAACAATTCAAGCAATTACAAGAACAGCAAAAACAAATGAAAAGGAGCAACCAGACGACACAAGAAGTTTATAGTGCTAAACCTAAACTTGGGTACATCCACTCTTCTACCACCCTTGGTAGGAATCCACTAGTAGGTTTTGATCAGGCTACTGCCACCACAAGATCTGGTTCAGGTAGATCAGGAAACCCTTCAGGCTTTTGATTAGGTGCCCAAAAACAAACTTCAAGTCTTTTGGAGGGAGACTTGTCAACCAAACTAAAATTTTAAGGGTGTTATAACCCTGTATAATGGGATGGAAGATGTTGATGGAAGTCTTCTCTTTTCTCAATAAAACTTAGAAGACTATGTGGATTCTTGAGTTGTCAAAGCTCCCCCTAAGAAGTAGAATGCTTCGGGAAGAAAAGAGCTTTACTAAGGGTGAGTAGATCTTCAGCTTGATCTGCTAATGTCCAGGAAATCCAGTAACAGATGATGGATAGAATGTCTCTGAGGATTTCTGGAACAGAAGTTGAAGAAGACACTTGATCTTGATGATTTGTTCTCCTTCAAACTATAGTGTTGGCAGAGAATGAGAGAGTGTTGAGAGCGTCGAGTGCTCGTTCAGTATTTTTGTGCAGTGCTTCTCGATTTCTTTTTTCTGTACCTCTGACTGTCTTGTTGTCTTTCTCGAAAAGGAGAGAATCACTTTTATTCCATAGTTGAAAATTATTCTTGAATTTTTGAATTCTTTCCATAAATGTTGGCTGCTGTGGGGAATAGAAAGCGCCTAGAATAATAACATTAATGAGTTTCCCAACTGTTCATGATAGAATAAGCAAATATTTATTCTCATGAATACCACATTTAATGCAGCCAAATAATGGCTATATTCAGATGAATATTTACATTAAATGCTCAGAATAATACTGCTAATAAGGAACAAAAGAGGGAAGGACCCATTCTCGAACTACACAGAAAACTTTAAACACAGAACAGAATTCATCGACCTGAGATCAAAGATCGTCGACCAGGGAATTCAAGTTTGTCGGTCTGAGCTCTGCGATCTGCTAACTGAGAATAACTTTCCAAAACAACACTCTGAGTTCGTCGAGCTGAGAAACTGACAGAAGAAAACTAAGTGTCGACCTGAGCTATGAGAATGTCGAGCTCAGCTCAGAGAATTAACTCTGAGTTCGTTGATCTGAGATTGACGATCATTGAGCTGAGTTCGAAGAATTTCAAACTAATCACTGTCTTCTGAAAGGTTCTTAATCTGATTCTCTGAAGTCCACTTCTGGCTTGTCCAAGGAGGTAGCACTAATCCGGACTTAGCCTAAACTCTAGGACTACTACACATGACCCTAGCTATATAATGTTGGGTCATACTCAGCCTAAGTTAATGAACCTAGCCCAAATCCTACTAGGGATCCAAAAGGGTCTTGAAGAGTTAGAAGGAATAGATGTTTCTATAAAGTATATTCGAGAGAAGCTATTATGTTTTTCTTATGGTTTCCCCAATGTCTGGTGTTAAGAGGTTTGTTAAGAACTATAAGTTGGATCCTAGGTATGTGGGACCTTTCAAAGTTATTGAGCGGATTGGTGTATCAGCCTATAGACTTGATTTGCCAGCAAATTTTGCGGGTGTGCATGATATTTTTCACGTGAGCCAATTGCGGATGTGTGTGCCGAGCGACAGGATAATTCTTGATGTTGTGCCCCAATTGAAGCCTAATCTTTCATTTGTGGAAGTTCCCGTTCATGTACTGGATACTCAGGATCAGGTATTTCAAAGGAAGACTGTACCTATGGTTAAGGTTTTGTGGAGAAACCAAGACGTAGAGAGCACAACTTGGGTGTTGGAGTCAGCTATGAGGGAGGCTCATCCTCATCTATTCTCCTGATGCTTTGGTAAGTGTTTTCTTTGTTAGCCTATGATTGCTTTTCTTCTGTTTTGTATTTGATCTTATTTATGTTAAGTTTCGGGACAAAACTTCTTTTAAGGGGGGTGGCTGTAACACCCCTGATTTTTCAAGACTTATTTTAATTCCTGTAGTAACTTAATTTTGGCGTCAGGGCGTTACGTTGACGTGTAGTTAACTAGTGTAGTTTGTTGGAGCATGGGTTTGCTTAGTGGGTTTTCCTGTGTGGTTGGTTTTTGTTTGGTTGCTTCCCTCACAAGCCGGGTATGTTTTCGTTACTCGGTGGAGCTTTTATAGGGATGTGGTGGCGCTTTATCTTCGGGTGGTGTTTTACCCAAGTTTGGTTTGTCAGATTTGCTTTTGACTTCGCAGTTAGATTCATAGCGTCGGTATATATTTACGGTCCGATTTTTGTAAGATTTCGAGTTAGTTTGGGTTTCTTTTCATGTTTGGACTATGGATTATTATATTATTTTATGTTATAATAATTAATTATGTATGTATATATATAAGAACGGTATTAGGTCGTGTCAAACCCTATTCATCTTCTTCCTAAACCCGACGGCGGACTGTTTTCACAAAATCTGAAGAGGGGCGGCGGACGGGCATGCATTCGTCCGACGATTGAGAGAGCTCTGGTGGTGGGTTTTGATGAAGGAGTAGAGATTTGGAGAGCTCTCAGCGAGGGCTACGTGATCGTGGTAAGATCTTCCCGTTTCCCCTAATTTGTGTGAGTTAGGGTTTGAGGTTTTAACCTCTTTTCTCCTCTAAAAGTTTAAGGAAACGTTGTTAGGATCATTTGGAGGCCTATCCTTATCGCGGTGCGAGCGGAAGGCGCCTTTTCCGAAGTTTTCAATGCAAGTGGATTTTCCCCTTGCATGTCCATTTTCTTGTTGTTTTATTCCCTTCTTTCCTCCTCCATTAGAGAGTAGGACTTGTATAGGTTAATCCATGAATAGAATCCCTAGGTTAGGGCAGATTTTCGGCCAAGGATTGGAGAATAGGAATAGAGACTAAGTGTAATTCGACGAGTTTAGGTTAGAAAATTCATCGAGTATTTTCGGTAGGTTTCGTCGAATATGGTAGGTTAGCCGGGTAAGAATCCATCATAAGTCGTTAAGTAGAATTTGGCGAGTATTGCTAGCCTAATTCATCGAATATCGGTAGGGTAGAATTCATTGTGTTTCACCAAATTTTCTTAGGGCATTTCCTTCGGGTAAGGTAATCCAAGGTAGATTCGGCGTGTATCGTAGTGTTGAATTCGTCGAATATCGTAGAAATACCAAGGAAATTTCAACGTATATCATAGGAATTCATCGAGTATCGTTAGTTCATTTTCGTCGAGTAATGTAGAATTCGTCGAGTGTCGCTGGTCCTTTTCGCCGAGTGTTGTCAAATTCATCGAGTATCATCATAATTCGTCGGGTATACTCACCGAATTTGGCAAGGACATTGAATATTTTTGTCGTTTCGTGTTGGATTCATCTTGTATGGTCCCTAAGATGGTTTTAGGGATTGTTTAAGGTTTGCATTTAGGTTTAGACTTAGGTTTTTGTTGGAGTGTTCGGTTATGATGTTTCTTCGGCTAGGTAGGTTGGCAGTGGATAAAGGACCACCAACTTGATGCCGGTTTGTGGTCATTACACTTGGTGGTTTGGTTTGGTCTCTGTTTTTTTTGTGGACTGTTGGGTTGTGTTTTTCTAGGTGGCCACCACCGCATTACCCTTTTTGAGACGTTTGGGTTTGGTAGTTCGGGATTGGACATTTTGGTCAACGACTCCGACCCGATTGTTTTACCAAGTGTTAATGATTCAAATTTTCGAGCTGTTTTGTGCTCAGTTTTCTTTTTAGATCAATCAATGTTGTTTATGATAATCCTTGCAGATTTTCTTGCCGAAGCATGGCTTCCTTCCGCACTCGGTGCATATGTTCATTTAACTGCTTTTTTACCAACTTTTACTTACCTGCTTTATTTGACTAATTAGCTGTGGTTTTCATCATTTTTAATAGTCGAGTTTGGTAAACCCTTCCTTTACTTTGTACTTTTTACCTATTTATTTCCTTTGCCACTTGTATTTTCCTGTTGAGGTGTTCTTATTTAGAATGCCTGAGGTTCAGGGTTGTACCCGATGGAGCGGTTGAGTTGGGTAGTAGCTTGTGGACTACAATTATTGCAGTGGTTTTCCTCACCGTCGTGAGGTAGTTGTTTTTTCGTTTTTTTTAGTTAAGACTTGCATACTCTCAGTGGGTTTGTGTCAGGTTTTTGACGCCCAGTAGTAGTTTCTTTGAAATATTGAATACTTTTTTAAGCTATTAGTTTACCTCTTGTGGTTTTTTTACTTGCTCTCTGGGAAGGTTTTATGCTATGTTGCATGTTAGATATTTTAAAGTATAAAAATTACTATTACTTCTTCATGCATACCATATTTGAAATCTAAATCACTATATTTAGCGACCGTAACAGCTACTTTCACTACTATTATAAATCTAGAGTGTTGCATACCATGAGTTGGCCTCTAGAGATGTGTATACTCATGTAGGACGTCTAATATTGTAAATAAAGTATTTTTCCGCAGTGTATACCTATCTTTTCTCATGGACTAGATGAGCCACTAAGCCGAGGGATACAGCTAACCCTTTAACTTAAATTGGATTTTCTATAAATAACTTATAGTTCTTTCATAAAGTGTTTAGTTGGAGTTTTGCATGAGCGTCTGCAGTTATCCCCTACAGACGTGGCATCATGACGCATGTTTTCCCTTACTCTGATATATCATCAAATGCAGGGAAAATGCTGGTTGTGACAGTTGGTATCAGAGGTAGGTTGTATGACAATTGGTCGAACAACTGTCTCATGTTTGTGTTAGTTGTCTATTGTCATTTCATACAGCAAGGGGGCGGCATGCTATGTGACCTCGCTATGATAGCATTTACCATTAGAATGTACTTAAGTTAAGATATGTACCCACGCAGAGACCCTGAGATCTCGCCACCCCTTAATGGTGGAGCCAGGCTACTCTCTGAGCTAGACCTGCGACCATCCAGCTCGCTTCAGGAATCCTTCCATTTAGAGGCTTGTTCTAAACAAAAATTTCCAAAGTAAAATCTCGATAGGATGGAGTGTAGTAGTCAAGAACAGCCTCGGCTCGCCCTTCTTTAGTAGAAGCTGAGCTCTCGGCTTTCCCTATTCAACCCTGCCTTGCTTAGATAATGTCATCCCATGGTAGTTGATGATATCCTAGCTCATCATTACCTGCTCTTTTAGGGATTGTTAGGTCGAACCCCTTGTTTCCCTCGTGACCTTTCCCCCTTATATGTTCCCCAAATTCAATTTCGGATACCTTGTGTTAATTGGCAAGAGAAGCCCAAGACTCAGTTCTGGAGCAACAATTTCATCCACCGGGGACCCCTGCCCTATCAGCTAGGTGAAAGACTGACAGCGGGTGCAGCTCAGGACTTAGCTCCAGAGCAAGAACAACGTCCACCGAGTAGCTCTGTCATGCCAGCTTGTTGAAAGCCTTATAGCGTGTGTAGCTCGGGACTTAGCTCCAGAGCAAGAACAATGTCCATCGAGGACCCCTGCCCTGCCATCTAGGTGAATAATGACAGCGGGAGAAGCTCAGGACTTTACTCTAGAGTAAGAACAACATCCACCGAGGACTCATGCCCTGCTAGCAAGGTGAAAGACTGACAGTTGGTGCAGCTAGGGACTTAGCTCTAGAGAAAGGACAATGTCCACTTAGGACCCCTGCCCTGCCAGCTAGGTGAAAGCCTGACAGCGGGAGTAGTTTGGTACTTAGCTCCAGAGCAACCACCTGGCGCTATCACCGACCCAATCAGCTAGGTGAGATCCTGACGGTGGGTGTTGAGCATCAACCGTACTATCCTTTGGCCAACCACCGGGCGCTACCACTAGCCCAATCAGCTAGGTTAGAGCCAAACGACAGGTGTTGAGCATCAAATGGACTTTCCTTTATCCAACCACCGGAGATACGACCGGCCCAATCAGCTAGGTGAGAGCCTGACGGTGGGTGTTAAGAATCAACCGGACTTTCTTTTGGCCAACCACCGGGCAATACCATCGGCCCAATCAGCTAGGTGAGAGCCTGACGGCGGGAGTTGAGCATCAACCTGACTTTCCTTTCGCTAACCACCGGGCCCTACCACCAGCCCAATCAGCTAGGTGTGAGCCTGATGGAGGGTGTTGAGAATTAACCGATCTTTCCCTTTGCCAACCACTAGGAGCTACCACGGGCCCAATCAGCTAAGTGAGAGCCTGATGGCGACTGTTGAGCATCAATCGAACTTACAACCATCGGGCACTACCACCGGCACAATCAGCTAGGTGAGTGCCTGACGGTGGGTGTTGAGCATCAACCGGACTTTCATTTGGCCAACCACCGGGCGCTACCACCGGCCCAATTAGCTAGGTGAGAGCCTGACGGAGGTTGTTGAGCATCAATCAGACTTTCCTTTAGCCAACCACCGGGCATTACCACCAGCCCATTCAGCTAGGTGAGAGCCTAACGGTGGGTGTTGAGCATCAACCAGACTTCCCTTTGGCCAACCACTGGGCGCTACCATCGGCCCAATCAGCTAGGTGAGAGCCTGACGGCGGGTGTTGAGCATCAACCAGACTTTCCTTTAGCCAACTAACGGGTGCTACCACCGGCCCAATCAGCTAGGTGAGAGCCTGACGGTAAGTGTTGAGCATCAACTGGAATTTCCCTTTGCCAACCATCAGGTGCTACCTCAAGCCCAATCAGCTAGGTGATAGACTGATGGCGGGTGTTAATAATCAATCGGACTTTCCTTTAGCCAACCATCGGGCGCTACCACCGGCCCAATAAGCTAGATGAGATCCTGATGACGGGTGTTGAACATCAACCACATTATTCTATTCAACCAAGTCTCATGGGGTTCTGCCAAGCAAATGAATCATTAGAAAATAATAAGAATGTGAAAAAAGCTATCTCATTACTTTGATGGGTAGAATCGTTTTAAGTCATCATCACTCTAGGAATGACTGAGGGGTTCCCTCTCTATATCTTGGAGGTGATATCTTCCTGTATTCATGGCCTATCGAATCACATAGGGACCTTCCTAATTGGGATTCAGCTTGCTGATGGATGCCGACCTTCAGGCCGTGTCGACCTTCTTCAGGACCAAGTCCCCTTTTGTAAATTGCTTTATTCTTATATGCTTGTCAAAATTCTTGGCCATTCGCCACTTGACCTCTTCTTGCAAGATAGTTAACAGGTCGCGCAGCTCCTCCACCATATCAATAAAGAGCCGAAGCTCGTCCTCAATCTCGGCCATCCATTCTTCCCTTCCTTCCTCTGCTGCCACCACCTATGGTGTCCGTACATCGAATTATATAAGGAGAACTACTTTGCATCAATGGGAGAGATTGAAGGGGGTCGCACCCGTAGCTTTGTATGGGGTGGTCCTCATGTCCTAGAGGACTGAAGGAAGTTGCTCTTTCCAGCTCCCCTTCAGGTTCTCCACCTTCTTCTTAAGGAGGTTCATGATCATATTGTTTGTCACCTCAACCTGCCCGTTGCTCCTAGGATGATGGACTGACCTTAACCTGAGATCAATCCCAAGTTGCCCGTAGAAACTGATGAACTCGGCGCTAACAAACTGTGGCCCATTGTCCGTGACAATGGCATGGGGCAGTCTATACCGGCAGATGGTCTCTCCCCATACAAAGATCCTGATTAACTGGGAGGTCACCTTTGTCTGCGCCTTCACCTCTAAACACTTAAATAAATAATCGATCATGACCAACAAGAACATCCTTTGCCCACTGGCCTGAGGGAAGGATCCTACCAGATCCATTCCCCAAATGGCGAAGAGCTAGGGTGACGTGATGCTTCTAAGCGCTGAGCCGACAGTAGCTGGAGAGGGGCAAACAACTGACACTTGTGGCACTTCTTTGTGAATTCAGCGGCATCCTGGCCAAGGGTGGGACAGAAGTACCCTTGTCTGACTATCCTTCCTTCCAAGGTCTTGCTCCCTGAGTGACTCCCGCACTCTCTGGAATGGACTTCCTCCAAGATCCTTGGTACTTCCTGAAAGTCTTTAATTCAAGGATAGCTAAATCACCTAGATGGGGGTGAATAGGTTATTGGCCACTTTTTAAGTTATTTTTTGTTATTTCCTTAATAAGTGATCTAGAGTTGTCCTTAGTACCTGCAATATAAAAGAAGAATAAACAACACATCAAAGCACAATGATATTTATAGTTGTTCCCCAACAAGGTACATCCACTTTCCCTCCCACCTATCCAACTATCTTGTTGGACTAGACACTTCTCCAAAGCTTGCTCCAAAGATCTTACACCTAAATCCATCAGGATCTCTAAGTCTCCTCCAAGACTTACTTCTCATCCACAAGGGCCTACAACTTAGTGGTCTGCAAACAACCTACCTCAGTATTTTAAGCCCTACACTCTGGCTGGGAGGACAACCCTACCTTAGATCCACTAAGGATCCTTCCTCAGAGCTCTGCAGTGCTCCTACACTCAGTGACCCTCAAGCCACCTACCTCAGCCTTATCTCTAAGGCCTACAGCTAAGGCTTCTTAACCCTACAACTTCAGGCACACGGCCATACTCTCAAAGTACTACAACGCTCCTACATCTCAGTACCCTTCCAGGTACCTACCTCAGTGCCCTTCAAGGAACCTACAGCTCAGTGACAAACTTGTCACCTACCTTAGGCCAAAATGCCCTACACTTAGATCCATACTTGGATCCTACCTCAGAGAGCAGCACTCTCCTACCTCAGGCAGTTAAGCCTTACAGCTCAGATACACACTTGGATCCTACAGGATGAATGTGGGTTGGTGGTAACTCTTGACACAAGAGATATTTCCTCTGTGTCAAGCTTCTTGACTGAGGTAAACTCAGCCTAACTTAGGACTACAGGAATTTAGGTCCTCAGTCTACCTTTACTAAACTAAGAAGTACTTAGTCCTAACTACTTCTATAGTAATAAGTGTATATTTACTGTAGCTGGAAGTGACTTGTAGAAAAATGTTCTGCTTCTTTCTGAACTTAGCCTGAAGCTCAGTCCTAACAACTACTTCACAGAACTAGGAATTTTTCCTACTGGAATTGAGAAGTTACTGTAGCTAATTGCTGCTACCTGAGCTGAGAAAATCTCATCTCTAACTTTGCAGACTAAGATAGCTCTGCCTCTTCTTCCTATCCTGGGTTGAGGTGATTCAGCCCTATCTTTGACTCCTGAGGAATAGTCCCCTGAGCCTTCTTTTAGATTTGTACTTCTTCAAGCTTCTTCTCTTCACAGCTTCCAGATTAAGATCTTCAGGATATTGCTTGTATAGCTGAAACGGTGAAGAACTTGCAGCAAGGGTCGGCCCTTGGCTGCTTCCTCTTTCCTCAGAGAAAATACTTTGAACTGCTGAAGTCGATGAGGAAGACAACAGCTAACTTATTGTTGAAGATGTTGATACCAACAGCTACCTTGCTCTTTATCTTGCTGACTTGATCTTCCTGTTCTTCAGCTCCATAACAATGGCGGAGAAGAAGAACTAGCTTGTTCCTTTTTCCTCAAAGTTGTCTTCCTCTGTAAAAGCCTTTTCCTTTTATTGATTTTGACCCAACGACTCTTGAGCAGTGGGACCCACATAATTAATGGCCAGCATCGACCTTGCTTTAATGCCAACTGTCGTATAGTAGGTCAGCAGTAACATTTGTCGCGTACTGTAGCCATCCCGCCACTTATTTGAAATATGTTGACTTGTTGACTTGTTGACATCACCAGCTATGGACTTAGCCAAAAATCAAGCAACATTAGCTCAGGCGTTGGGTGAGTAAGCATCACTCAATGCCAAAATACTTGGACATATTTACTGTCTCTTGGCGTTGAGTGAGTAACCTTCACTCAATGCCAAACTACTTAGAATAAAATCTATTTCTAGGCGTTGAGTGATTCAGCTTCACTCAACGCCAACCTTGCTTTATTAGCTTTCTATTACTTGGAATTGAGTGAGTGAGCATCACTCAATGCCAAAACACTTAAACAAAATTCTGCCTCCCCTAGATGTTGACAGCATTGAGTGAGCAACCTCAAGTCAATGCTTTTTTCCTTTACCATATTTCTGCCTTTGTAGCATCTTAGGCATTGAGAGCGTTGAGTGAGTAACCTTTACTCAATGATTTCTGCCTTAGGAATTTTCCGTCCTAACTGTCTCAGCGCTTTCTTGTTCTCTACTGAGATAAACACTTGTCTCAGTGGTTATGCTGAGACTAACACTTGTCTCAGCGGTTATGCTGAGACTAACACTTATCTCTGTAGTTTTTGCTTTAGACAAAATCTTCCTGCTTCTCTGGCATTGAGAGCGTTGATTGTGTCTTCATCACTCAACGCTTTTTTCCTTAGCCATTTTTTTATTTAAAAAAACACTGGATTAGACTATCTTACTTTGAACAGAGATTGAAGAATGTTGAACAGAGCTCGATGAATGGTGAGCTCAGCTCGACGAACTCTGAACTCAGTTCGACGAATTCTCAACTGAGCTCGACGAACTAAGAATCTCAAGCTCTTAATTTATCTCGACGAATGGTGAGTTTAGCTCGACGAACTTTGAACTCAGTTTGATGAATTCTGAACTGAGCTCGATGAATTCTTTCTCAGCTGTCTTAGCGGTTATGCTGAGACTATCTTCTCAGCTGTCTCAGCTATCTCGACGTTTTTGCCTTAGTCAAATTAGCTGACTTCCATCTTAGTCTTTTTGTTCATCTCAGTGATTATTCTGAGACATTCTTCTCAGGTATCTCAGCTGTCTCGACGTTTTTGCGTTAGTCAAATTATCTGACTTCTAGCTTATTCTTTTTGTTCACCTGTCCAATCTCCCCCTATTTGAAGAAGGAAGAACACCCAGCAATACTAAGAGGCATTATCATGATAGGAAGAATAATTTCATGCAGCTGTAGAAATTTCTACACACCTACAAGCTTATGTTGTATTAATACAATGTGCTATAATTAATTGTACTGACTTAAAAGTTAAGTCAATGCATCCTCAAACTACTTGAGCAATTGCTCAAGTAATATAAACTCTCCTTTATACCACTTAATATTTAAATGGAGCACCACTAGAAGCACTTGTCTCAAAATATATACTGACACAATCATGGTATGACATGTAATCAGTCATTGCATTTCTCATACTACTTGAACCTTTTTAAGTAATATGCACTGACACAACATGACCTAGTCATATCAAGTATTGTTTCTATATCTCCCTCTTATGTATTGTCATACATCTCCCCCTTTCTGTCTTCTTCAATAGGCATATCTATTGAGGGATTAAAAATATCATGGGAGAGATTATCTCTTGATACTAGTCAAAGTCCTATATTGATACTACTAAGGAAATCATCCTAGTGACCAATCTACTTGATTAGGAGTCATACATTGTGTGTTAATAAATTGATACAACACAACACTGCACCAGTCGAGCTTGATGCACACATAGTTCCACTTGCTGATGTTGTATCTACAGAATTAGCATCCACCTGTGGTGATATCATTGATACACCACATTACTGCAGCCCCTTTGCACTTGAGTGACCCATGGATCCACTTGAGCTGGTTGGTAGTTGTCTCTCTTCTCATGATCTCCCTCTTAGTCTGTGAATTATCCTTAAGACAATTTGATCAGCAGTTATGACAGTTGATCTACTGAAGCAGCTGCCTGCTCCCCCTCAACTGAGGCATCCTTTATTAGATTCCTGGTAGACATTCTAGTCTATGCCATTCAGGATACCACTTGATGGTCTTTATAGTCTTGATGCCACATCAAGGACTTATCTACCTGCAAGAAAAGTAAATCCTGCAACACAAACTTGAGTTTGGAGCTGCTGATGCTATCCTAAGTTCCACATACCCAAATCAACAAAGAGGGTGTTGAACTTGACTTTATCTAGTGGAATGATAATCATGACATCCACTTGTCAGTCAGGGCAAACTCAGGATTGAGTTCTTCCTTTTGCTCCCTAACTTATTGATACTTAATCTATATATGCATCGTTTTGCTATGATCGTCAGGATTCCTAGCAACATAGATTGCACTACTAGAATAACAATATAAAAGAAATTCTACTTATCTGGAGGTTATGGTTCTGATGCCATAAAATTTCTGTTTGACAATCTTGAGTTCGACGAATTACTCAAATTTTGTCGAACTCCGTTCGATGAATGAAGGTGAATTCGTCGAGCTCCGTTCGACGAATGAAGGTGAATTCGTCGAGCTCCCTTTGACGAATGAAGGCTATTTCGTCGAGCTCCATCCTGTTGATGCCTAGCAAATCTCTTGCACCTTGAACAGTCTCTTTTTGCAGAGCTAATCTTCTCCCCTTCTTTAGTAACAGACTTGTGTTTGGCTTCAGCTTTTTGATTAGCAGTACAAGAGTGTTTAGCCCACTAAGTACAATCTTGATCATCACATTGATCTACACACCTGATCACCACTTGATCAATCCCTCCTTGATTTCTGAATAGATAAGGAGGAGCTGGTCTGCTATGCTTCTCTTCTCCCCCTAGCTGATTGCAGATGATACCATTGGTGAAGCTGTCATCTTTTTATTCTCATGAGGACGAATTTTCTCCAACAGTTGCTAGACTTTAAGACCACTTGAACCTTGAATGATCTTTCCATGATCCATCCTTTCATCCTAATACCAAGTCTTTCTTTATTCTACTATTCCAATAGGAATGAACTGACTTATATCAGCAATAGCTGGAGCAATCCAGCTATCCTAGTAAACGGATTGGCTTGCCTTCTTCCAGTAGGTTCCACCACTTGGTAGTTTCCCTCTCAGCTTCTACAATGTCCATGGGGGCAAGCTGATCCTCAGCAGTAATGCTGATCTATTCTGTGCTTGGGAACTTTGGGTAAGATTCAAGCTTGTCTAGTAAACTTGATTAAACATGCTTCCCATTAGCATTTGCATAGATCATATCCTTATGACTGTCAGTCATCATTTCAGTTGATGATACCACTTGACTGTTTGTCCATTCTATATAGTGATTTTTATCAACTGAGTATAGTATGCCTCATCCTTGCTGCTCACAGAGGATCTACTTATGTTTTCTCAGAGATGAGTACAGCCTACTTGCCCTTTCCATATTTACTAGTGTGGTAGCAAAACTTTGTCCAACCAGACATTCCTGCTGGCTGGATCCAGCAGGACTTCATCCATGATCATGGAAAGTTACCACTCCCATAGTGATTGTACCACTTGACTTGAGAGCATATCTCCAGAGTAGATACAACTGACCCAGCTCTCCCATGCCACTTGATACAACTTGTATCTTTCTTTACAAATTCACATAGCATCCTTATCCTTGGAGAATGATCCATAGTATAACTTCCTTGTTCCAATCCTTGTTCTAGAAGATCTTCTATCCAAGTACCACCTGGGGGAATGGCACTTAGACAAACCTGAAAAAAATAATTAACTTACCTTAGGACCCCAATAAGTAATGGGTCCTAGGTTCTAGTTAGACTGAAATCTTACTTGCCTACCTACAAAATTTTTGACAGGTAGGAAAACTCTTGCTCTAGACACAAAAGGATTGGGCTAGTAATCTAGGGCAAAATGTCCCACCTTACCACAACACCAACACTCATGAATATTATATCTTCTTTTTTGAGTAGGTCTTGCAGTGTGGTTAACTACTGAGCGAACATAAGGAAGAGGAGAAGCAACTTTCTTCAGGTTCCTTTCAGGAAGGATCTAACTGAAGGTTATTCTTCCAGCAGGCTTCCTTTGCTTGCCCTAAACTGTATTTATAGCTTTCTTCTTTGAAGAAGACAAGCTGTTTATATCATCAGAGCTAGCCAAGTTAGGTTTACTAGTAGACTGACCCTTGGTCTATGTCCTTGCTGGATGGGCTTGAGTGAAATCCACTGCCTTTCCCTTGTGAGTTGGGGCTAAGGTACCAAATATAAATGGTCCAGCATAGGTCATTTTTACTTTTTCATGGGGATCCTTAAAGGCACTCATTCCCCTACCCTTTCTTCTTCCATTGGAAGATACTCTTGTATTCTTACAAGAAGAATTCCATTCTTACAGTGACCATACATATAGTCCTTGTCATACCTTTTTGAAGGGAGGATTACCTTATGAAAGGTTGACTGTAGCACAACAGGAGCTTGGCCTCTCCTCTGAGATTGGATTACTTTAGAAATCCACTCAGATTCAAATTTTCTCTTTATAGCATCTATCTTAGAGAAATTTTCCACCATCCTCTCCTCCCTTTCAAGTTTCTCTTCAAGAAGCTTAATAATAGAGTCCTTATATTTTATGGACTTAACATGGATATCTACCATGATCTTCAAATGAGCAACTTCCCTCTCTTTCAGAGATCACAAGGATGAAGTCTCATCTTGCTGGGAAGCAGCTGACTAAAGGGAGGTAATATCCTCTGCTTGTTTCTTAACAAGCAACCTACTTTCCTTGAAAGCTTTCAGAAATACAGCTTGATTCTCAATCAATTGATTGATATCATCTTATGATAGAGGACTCTCATCATCACTTGATGAGGAAGCATTAGAGTCTGAGCTGGACTCATAACTCGGGCAATAAGAAGAACTAGACAGAGATTGTAACTGATCTGGACCAGGCTGATCTTGGCTGAATTCTTCTTTTTCTGGTGTAGCAATCAGCCCATAGCATCTGCATTCACCTTCCTCAGCTTCATTCACCTTTGAGTCACTATCTGAGTGTGACACAGGGGCCCTTATATCCATTCTTGCATCTACATAGGCATCATCATCTACAAGAGCGACCAATAGTCCAATGTGGTCCCTGCTCTCACTGCAGACTTGAAACTTCATTGAGCTCCACTCCATATGGTTCTCTTTTGAACCCACAAATGCAACCCTTTTAGCTGTCCTTTGAGGTCCACTCTGACTATTAAGTCCTTTTCGAATAACCTCCCTCTAATACCACTTGAAAGTCTTAAATTCAAGGATAGCTAAATCACCTAGAGGGTGTGAATAGGTTATTGGTCTCTTTCTAAGTTCTTTTTGTTGTTTCCTTACTAATTGATCTAGAGTTGCCTTAGTACCTACAATATAAAAGAAGAATAAACAACACAGCAAAGCACACAGGTATTTATAGTTGTTCCCCAACTGGGTGCATCCACTTTCCCTTCAACCTATCCAACTATCTTGTTTGAATAGGCACTTCTCCAAAGCTTTCTCCAAAGAGCTTACACCTCATATCCCTCAGGATCTCTAAGTCTCCTCCAAGATTTCTTCTTATCCAAAAGGGCTTACAACTCAGTGGTCAGCAAACAATCTACCTCAGGTTGTTATGCCCTACACTCAGGCTGGGAGGACAACCCTACCTAAGATCCACTAGGGATCCTACCTCAGAGCTCTACAGTGACCCTACACTCAGTGACCCTCAAGCCACATACCTTAGCCTTATCTCTACGACCTACATCTCAGGCTTCTCAGACCTATAACTTCAAGCACAAGGCCCTACTCTCAAAGTGCTGCATCACTCCTATAGCTCAATACCCTTCTAGGTACCTACCTTAGTGCCCTTCCAGGCACCTACAGCTCAGTGATAAACTTGTCACCTATCTCAGGCCAAAAGGCCCTACACTCAGATCCACACTTGGATCCTACCTCAGAGAGAAGCACTCTCCTACCTCAAGCAGTTAAGCCCTACAGCTCAGATCCACACTTGGATCCTACATGATGAATGTGGGTTGGTGGTAACTCTTACACAAGACATGTTTCTCTGTGTCAAGCTTCTTGACAAAGGCAAACTCAGCCCAACTTATGACTATAGGAATTTAGGTCCCGAGTGTACCTTTACTGAACTAAGAAGTACTTAGTCCTAACTACTTCCACAATAACAAGTGTATATTTACTTGATCAGGAAGGGACTTGCAGAATAATGTTCTGCTTCTTACTGAACTTAGCCTAAAGCTCAGTCCTAACAACTACTTCGTAGAACCAGGGATTTTTCCTGCTAAAACTTAGAAGTTTCTACAGCTAATTGCTGCTACCTGAGCTGAGAAAATCTAAGCTCTAACTTTGCAGACTAAGATAGCTCTGCCTCATCTTTCTTTCCTGGGCTGAGGTGATTCAGCCTTATCTTTGACTCCTAAGGAAGAGTCCCTTGAGCCTTCTTTCAGATTTCTTCTTCTTCAAGCTTCTTCTCTTCACAGCTTCCAGATTAAGATCTTCAGGATATTGCTTGTACAGCTGGAACTGTGAAGAACTTGCAATAAGGGTCAGCCCTTGGCTACTTCCTCTTTCCTCAGAGAAAATACTTTGAACTGCTATAGTCGATGAAGAAGACAACAGCTAACTTGTTGTTGAAGATATTAATACCAACAACTACCTTGCTCTTTGTCTTGCTGACTTGAGCTTCCTATTCTTAAGCTCCATAATAATGGCGGAGAAGAAGAACTGCCTTGTTCCTTTTTCCACAAAGTTGTATTCCTCTGTAAAAGCCTTTTTCTTTTATTGATTTTGACCCAACGGCTCTTGAGCAATGGGCCCCACATAATAAATGGCCGGCAGCAACCTTGCTTTAATGCCAACTATCATACAGTAGGTCCGCGATAACATTTGTCGCGTAATGCAGCCATACCGCCACTTATTTGAAATATGTTGACTTGTTGACATATTGACTTCACCATCTGTGGCCTTAGCCAAAATTCAAGCAACATTAGCATAGGCGTTTATTGAGTAAGCATCACTCAACTCCAAAACACTTGGACATATTTACTATCTCTTGGCGTTGATTGAGTAACCTTAACTCAACGCCAAACTACTTAGAATAAAATCTATTTCTAAGCGTTGAGCTATTTAGATTTACTCAACGCCAACCTTGCTTTATAAGCTTTATGCAGCTTGGCGTTGAGTGAGTGAGCATCACTCAACGCCAAAACACTTAGACAAAATTCTATCTCCACTAGGCGTTAACAGCATTGAGTGAGCAACCTCCACTCAACGTTTTTTTCCTTAACCATATTTCTGCCTCTGCAGCATCTTAGACGTTGAGAGCGTTGAGTGTGTAACCTTCAGTCAATGCTTTCTGCCTTAGGCATTTTCCTGTCTAACTGTCTCAGTGCTTTCTTGTTCTCTACTGAGATAAACACTTGTCTCTGTGGTTATGTGATAATACGTTTTGTAGCCTAAACTATTATCGTATTTTCTATTTTATAGTGTACA
This sequence comes from Platanthera zijinensis, assembly GCA_039513925.1. Classification (NCBI taxonomy): domain Eukaryota; kingdom Viridiplantae; phylum Streptophyta; class Magnoliopsida; order Asparagales; family Orchidaceae; genus Platanthera; species Platanthera zijinensis. The sequence goes on from CM077088.1 coordinate 140,446,980, forward strand.
AATCATGTCTATTATTAGTTTATTTGTGTAATTTTTATGTAAATATTATTGCCGCTGACTTTTTCTTGTCTTTTTGCAGGTTTCCAGAAAATTGTCCAAAATGACCTGACACGCCCCCCTGTCACGCCCTCCCTAGGCATGACCTAGGGCGTGTCACCCGATCCCGAGGACTCCTGCTGGAAGGGACAGAAAAATGGTCAAAACCGCTGTCACGCCCCCAGACACGCCCTCCCTGGGCGTGTCACCAGGCGTGACTATGGGCGTGTCGCCCTCTGCCGCAAAGCCTGCCGCCGTATTAAATGACGTTTCTCCACAGCACGCAAACAGTACTGTCACGCCCCATATCATGCCCGTGACATGGGCGTGACACCCTCCTTTTTCGGTGACTGACGGATTTCCGACCAATGATTTGGACATGACGTGCCTGTCACGCCCCCCTGTCACGGGCGTGACCTAGGCGTGACCACCGACGTACCGAAGCAATCATCCCTCCCGCCAGAATCCAGAGCCCGAGGTCAACATAGTACTGTCATGCCCCCTAACATGCCCCCCCTAGGGCGTGTCGGAGGGCGTGACCAACCCGAGAAAAATTTCTATAAATTGAGACCCCCCTCTCCATTTCAGAAAGCTTTTGTTGAGTGAGGGAGGTGCTGCCCCTTTGGTTCTTGAGTTTTTTTTATGCTTTCTCTCTCTCTCTCTCTCTCTTTGTAATTTTTGTTTAACCCTAGTTTAATCTTAGTTTGTTCTAGCTTTTATTATAATTTTGTTCTTTCTTAGTGCTAATTGTAGGGCTAGAATAGGATTTCCATTTCATGCACTTGTAATTTTATTTTCAATAGTGTAGCTTGCCCCTTTTAATTAATAAAAGTGTTCTTGTTTAGCTTGTGTTTAGCTTGTGTGCTTGTTTAGCTTGTGTTGTTCTTATGCTTTACTACTCATCCCCCTTCCTCCATTCCATAATGATTAACTAATCCTCCTTGTACTCGATCTTGATGATCCGAGGTTAGAGCGATTATGTTATGATGTTTTAATTAATCTTTTCTTTTTAGGTTAGGGCCTTGAATTACTCTTGATTAATCACGGGTTGGAGGTATATTTTTGATATATACTCTCCGCCTTTGCTTTCATTCTGGGCTAGCCGAGAGGCCGAAAGAATGAAGTGAGCATTCAAGAGTAAAGGGAGTTGTACGCACCCCTCGAGAGAGGCAGACGTCCAAATCTCCCGGATTGGAGTAAAATCCAATAGTGGGGTTCACCGCGTAAAGCGAGTTTTAGGCCTCCGATTTAGACGAGAGTCGGTCGGACATTCCTAAACTCAGTTGGGCACGACTTCGAGAGAAGCGTGTTCATGCTTTAGGAACCTCCACGGTCAAGGACCTTTATCCTATTAAGTTCAGATTTTTATCGCATTTTCTTAATCGTCTTTAGCCGAGGTGAATCTTGATTGAGTGCATTTCCATTTCATATTTTCTACCTTTCGTAGTAATCACCTATCTTGTGCTCTTTAATAAACTGCAGTAGTTTCCTTTCTAGCATAGTTCTTTGCTTAATAGCTTTACTTAATTGTGGTAGTTCTCTTTCTAGTATAGCGTACTTCCTTCCTTGCAATTAGTTTTTCTCTAAACCCTAGTTTTTCCGTCGATAAGATAATAGCGTTCGTGTGAGTAAGCATAGCCAACAGTTCCCGGATTTCAATACGACACTTGTGTCCCCTTGCTACAATTCGATAGGTATACTTGCCTCATCGGGTTGCTAGTTCGGTTGCGTTTATTTTCTTCGAACCCTAGCGCGCAACAAGTTTTTGGCGCCGTTGCCGGGGAACCAACTTCCGTTGATATTTTGAAAACACGAACCTATTAATTTTATCTCTTCTCTTTCTCATCCTCTTTCTTTAAAAATTTTAAAAATAAAAAAAAATTTTATCACCGCTCTTAATAGAAACCAACCTCACAATTTTTCTACGCCACCTAATTCTCTCGAAAAGGGCAAAGGGCTTTAAGCGCCACAGTCTTGTCTAGTACCTTGTGAACCCTTCACGGGGTAGTCCTTGGGAAGTTCGGGAGTTAATCTATAAAAAAAAATCTATTTCAAAAAGAAAAAAAAATTTCTAATCTTTTTTCTAGTTTATCCTTTTTCTCTTCCTCTTCTTCTTTTCTGTTCTTTTAGTGCATGACCCACGGGAGTCCGTCGGTTATTTTGGACTTGGACCACGAAATTGAGCATACTATTCGGAGAAGATCGCGATTTCAAGGTCCTACTATCCAAGTGCCGGTTGAGGACTCCGAGTCATTTGCTACTTTAAGAATGGAAGAACCCAACGTAGATGAGGTCGTGCAAAGGACTATGTCCTATTATGCACGACTGAACCTCGAGGGAACATAATCAAGTATAGTCCGACCTGCTATAGCAAATAATAACTTCGAACTAAAGCCTAGCATAATTCAAATGGTGCAGCAATATGTGCAATTTGACGGACTTCAAGATGAAGATCCGAACGCACATATAGCTAGCTTTCTTGAAATTTGTGACACCTTCAAGATAAATGGTGTCACAAATGATGCGATCAGGCTGAGACTCTTCCCCTTCTCTCTAAGAACTAAAGCTAAGCAGTGGCTGAACACACTTCCGAAAAATAGCATAACCACTTGGAATGAATTAACTGAAAAATTTTTGGCGAAGTATTTTCCGCCAGCTAAAACTGCAAAACTTAGGAACGACATCTCTGCCTTCGGACAAATAGACTCTGAAACCCTTTACGAAACCTGGGAGAGATTTAAAGAATTATTAAGACGATGCCCACATCACGCGCTGCCTGTATGGTTACAAGTGCAGACGTTTTATAACGGGCTAAATCAAAGCACGAAGCAAATGATAGACGCAGCTTCTGGCGGTACTTTAAATCATAAGACCCCGGAAGCCGCTCTTGAGCTTTTTGAGGGCATGGCCATGAACACTTATCAGTGGAATGTGCCTAGGTCCCGCCCGAACAAGCCTGCAGGTATCTATGAAGTGGACAACGTCTCCCAGCTCGCTCTGCAAGTAGAAATCCTAAGCAAAAAGATAACGGAGATGACTGCTGCCTCCGCCCCTCAGGTATGGGAATCTGCAACCCCTACTCCAGAACATTTAGATTATGTTAATAATATGCCTAGAACTGCTTTTAATAATTTTTCTGCTGCGAATTTTCATCCGCCTGGTTTTAATTTTCTCGAATAATTATAACCCCGCTTTAAGAAATCACCCGAACTTTTCATGGAGTAATCCATCGAATGCGATGCGCCCACCCCCGCAAAATGATTTTTCTGCACCACCACCACCACCACCACTTCTTCAAAATTACCCAAAACCTCCAAGCTTGGAGGAATTACTTTCTAAATATATCACCACAAATGACGCTACAATAAGAACTTTAACCGGAAGCGTAAAAAGTTTAGAAAATCAGGTAGGACAGCTCGCGAAAATAATTTCTGAGCGACCCGCAGGGTCTCTTCCTTCCAATACCGAACCCAACCCGAGAGAGCAAGCGAAAGCTATAACTCTTCGGAGTGGGATGCAAGTCTCCGGTATGGTAAGTGAAGAGCCCGAGGCAAGCTCCGCTCTCGCCTCTAAAAATCAAAGCTCCGCTCCCGTTTTAAAAATTCCGCCATCTGCTGAAGAAGTAATCACCCCTATTTTAGAAAATAATCTCACTCCACCACCCATCTTCAAAAATAATTCAACTCCTCCATACCCCTCTGAACTTAATAGACAACGTCAAGATGATCAGTACTCCCGCTTCTTAGAAATCTTCAAACAAATCCACATTAATCTTCCCTTCTACGAGGCTATTTCGCAGATGCCGAAATACGCCAAATATCTTAAAGACCTCCTCACAAACAAGAAGAAGTTAGAGAATCTTTCGCACGTCACGCTAAACGTCGAGTGCTCCGCCGTTTTAACAAACGGTTTGCCGAAGAAAATCAGTGACCCGGGTAGTTTCTCTATCCCGTGTGTCTTCGGTGATCTTTTTGTTAAACACGCGTTAGCCGACTTAGGCGCGAGTATAAACCTGATGCCCTTTTCGTTGTTCAAAAAGTTAGGGATTGGTAGCCTTAACCCCACGCGTATGAGTATCCAGCTAGCCGATAGATCCGTCAAGTACCCGTTAGGAATAGTGGAGGACGTTCTAGTGAAAGTCGACAAGTTCATCTTCCCGGTGGACTTTGTCATTTTGGACATCGAAGAAGACGTCGAGGTTCCCCTGATCCTTGGCCGACCCTTCCTTGACACCTCCCGAGCCATCATTGACGTAAGCAATGGTAAGCTCTTTCTTCGAGTAGGCGACGACGAAGTCACATTTTCTATCACCCCTTCGATGAAGAACACCTTAGCGAACGATGACTCATGTTTTTTCGTAGACGCCGTGAGTGATGATTCTTCTTACTGCCTCTCCGACTTTGAAAAAGAATTTTCTACTTTTTGCTCCTCTTCTCTTACAACTGAATCACTGCAAGGAAGTGATGAATCTTCTTATTGTCTTTCTGAGTTTGAAAAAGAATTTTCTGATTTTTGTTCTTCCTCTATTCTTCCCACTGAATCGCTACAAGAAGCCGTCTTGGCTGCTAGCCCCACCCCTTATTACGTTCCTTATAAAAAAGTTTATGAAGATATTATTTTTGAAAAAGAAAGAATCTCAAAATCCTCTTATGAAGAACCCCCTACCCTAGAACTTAAAGAACTTCCCGAACACCTTAAGTATGCTTTCTTAGAAAAAGACTCCAAGTTACCAGTTATCGTTTCGGCCTACCTCACGGATACGCAGAACGATAAACTTCTTCTAGTTCTACGTAAGCATCGCCGGGCTATTGCTTGGCAAATTTCTGATATCAAGGGCATAAGCCCATCTTTCTGTACCCATAAAATTTTAATGGAAGATAATTCGCGTAACTCTATCCAACCTCAGCGCCGTATAAACCCGAATATGAAAGAAGTAGTTAAGGGCGAGGTTATGAAACTATTAGACGCAGGAATTATCTACCCTATATCAGACAGTAAGTGGTTAGTCCCGTTCAGGTAGTTCCAAAGAAGGGAGGGATAACCGTAGTTAGTAATGAGAATAATGAATTAATCCCGACGCGGACGGTGACGGGTTGGCGTATGTGCATAGATTACCGTAAGTTAAATGACGCCACCCGCAAGGACCACTTTCCTTTACCGTTTATCGACCAGATTTTAGAACGTCTCTCCGGCCATAGCTTTTATTGTTTTCTCGATGGCCTCTCGGGGTACTTTCAAATACCCATCTCTCCCGAGGACCAAGAGAAAACTACGTTTACTTGTCCCTTCGGCACCTTCGCGTACCGAAGAATGCCGTTTGGATTATGCAATGCGCCAGCTACATTCCAGCGATGTATGCTCGCAATATTTGACAAGTACGTAGAAAGCATTATGGAGGTATTCATGGACGATTTCTCCGTGTTCGGCGATTCCTTCGATAGATGTTTAGAAAACCTCGAAAAAGTCTTAGAACGATGCGAAGAAACTAACCTTGCCCTAAATTGGGAAAAATGCCATTTTATGGTGAGGGAAGGGTTAGTTTTGGGTCATAAAATTTCTGCTAAAGGTATTGAGGTAGACGTTGCCAAGATAGAAGTTATTGAGAAGTTGCCGCCGCCTACAAACATAAAAGCTATAAGAAGTTTCCTAGGCCACGCTGGTTTTTATCGTCGTTTTATAAAGGACTTCTCCAAGATCACAAAGCCCCTCACCCATCTCTTAGAAAAAGACGCTCCATTCATTTTTGATGACTCTTGTATTTCTGCCTTTGAATCAATTAAAGAAAAGTTAATTAACGCACCGATTATGATAGCTCCGGTGTGGGACCTTCCTTTCGAGATTATGTGCGATGCGAGTAGTTTTGCGGTGGGGGCCGTATTAGGTCAACGCATATCTAAAAACTTCCACCCCAGATATTACGCTAGTAAAACCCTCACATCTGCACAAGAAAATTACACCACAACCGAGAAGGAGCTCTTAGCTGTAGTATTTGCGTTTGATAAATTCCGCCCTTACATTACTCTTTCAAAAATCATTGTTTTTACGGACCACTCGGCCCTCAAGTACCTTCTTGCCAAAACGGATGCCAAGCCTCGCTTGATTCGCTGGGTCTTACTCCTCCAGGAGTTTGACTTAGAGATCCGTGATAAGCGAGGAGCCGAGAACTTGGCCGCCGACCATCTATCAGACTAGATAACCCCTTTATAGAAAAATTAAATGAAAAATCTTTTAATGACTATTTTCCTGACGAGAAGCTGCTTTTAGTTAACACATCTACTTCTCCTTGGTTCGCGCACATCGCCAACTATCTAGTGGCCCGGGTGCTCCCAAAAGAGTTCTCCTCTCAGCAAAAGAAGAAATTCTTTTCTGAGCTGAAGAACTACTTTTGGGAAGACCCGCATCTTTTCAAAATTTGTGCGGATCAAGTGATAAGGAGATGTGTTTCTTTTGATGAAGGAATTGATATTCTAAAACATTTGCATGAAGGTCCGACAGGTGGGCACTATCAAGCTGCTCGCACCGCTCACAAGGTGCTTTGCGTGGGCTTTTACTGGCCTAGCCTGTTTAAAGACGCGCAAGCCTTTGTGAGCAGGTGTGATAGTTGCCAACGGTCGGGCAACATCTCTAATAAAAATGAAATGCCGCAAAATTATTTCTTAGAGTGCGAAATTTTCGACCTCTGGGGAATTGATTTTGTTGGCCCCCTTCCTTCTAGCTTCGGAAACAAATATATTTTAGTTGCTGTTGATTATGTTTCACGATGGGCTGAGGCCCAAGCTCTTCCTACGAACGACTCCCGAGTTGTAGTCACGTTTTTTAAAAAATTATTTTCTAGATTCGGTACGCCTCGCGCAATCGTTAGCGATAGGGGTTCCCATTTCTGTAACGCACAATTTTCAAAAATCCTTACCAAATACGGCGTTACACATAAGCTTTCCACTGCCTACCACCCCCAAACTAACGGTCAAGTCGAAGTAGTTAATAGAGAAATAAAAAGAATATTAGAAAAGACTGTTTCAACTTCTAGAAAAGACTGGTCAGCCAAACTTGACGATGCCTTATGGGCCTACCGAACAGCGTACAAAACCGCCCTCGGATGTACGCCGTATCGGCTGGTCTATGGAAAATCGTGCCATCTGCCCGTAGAGTTAGAACACCGCGCCTTTTGGGCCTTAAAATTTTTAAACTTCGATCCCCACTCAGTCGGTGACCTTCGAAAATTTCAACTAAATGAACTCGATGAGTGGCGCTCTTATGCTTATGAAAATAACAAACTTTATAAAGAGCGGACGAAGCGTTTACACGATAAACACTTAAGGCACCCTAAAAACTTTAAGCCGGGCGACCAAGTCCTTTTATATAATTCTCGTTTACGTTTATTTCCGGGCAAATTAAAATCTCACTGGTCTGGCCCGTTTTCTGTTTTAGAAGTATTTCCTTATGCAACTGTTTTAATTTCTCACCCTGATAAGGGTAATTTCAAAGTGAATGGTCAGCGTCTTAAACTGTATTTCTCTGGTGATGATGATGTCAGTCCAAACATTATTAAGTTTCTGCTTCACGAACTCTAATCTTGAGCTTTTATTTTTTTGCTAAAAACAATTTTATTTCGGGATACAATATTTTTGGACAAAATTATTTTTTTGATGCGTCGAGCTCAACGACGCTTTAACCAAAGGGCGCTCTTGGGAGGCAACCCAAGTTATTTTTTTCTGTTTTCTTTATTTTACAATTTTTGCCTCGGACGGCTCCGACAAGCTGAAGCTTCTGCGATCGCCTGCTCCAACATTGCTGAATCTATAACGAAGTCCAAAGAAGACATTCAGAGGAGCGGCATCACTCAGCTTTCGCAGCAAATAAATCCGGGGAAGTACCTGTATTTCAATTCTGTCTTTCAATTCTGTACTTTATTTTTCTCTCCTTCTCCAATCCCCTTCTTTAGCCATTTAGGACAATGTCTGTTTTAAGCTTGGGGGAGGATTTCCTCCTTCATTTTTGCGTAGTGTAAATAATCTTCTTTTTGTATATATTGTAAATATTTCCAAAAAAAATGAATATCTTAAAATTCCAAAAAAAAAAGAGAAAAAAATCCAAAATCCAAAAAAAGAGAATATTTCACAAAATTAAATTTAAAAAATATATATATATATGTGTTTTTGAATTGTTTAGACATTTTGGTATTTCAATAGTACCCCTAGTTTTTAGTTTTGTTTTACTCAAAATCTCCTATAAACAACTTAGTTAATTATAATATTTCTAATCGTCCTTTTTAATTATGTTTCACAAGTAAAATGTTGGTCATGCTGTGTTTCTAATTCATGGTAGCATGTTAAGGTGAAATATTTTTCTAAAACTCGCATTTCTATTATGGATTTTTGTTGTTTATTTCCTTTACTTTCTCGAAAATTCATCATCCACTATTTTCTTTTTCGTTTTTGAATAATTTTTGTAAAGTCAACTTTTGAATAACGTAGTAGATGTGAACGATCCAAGTCACCTATTATTTCTATTTTCAAGTTAATTTCATCAATCTTCATTTATTACCTAGGACTCGCTTTTTGAAAAATTTTCAAACCTTTGTTTTAAATAAATTCAAAAGCGTGAAAATGATTTAGGCCGTTTTTGTTTTCGTTTGAGCTTTCCTGCCAACCTAAAAACTTTTACCACTAGTTAGCTGTTTTTGAGCCTTTTTCCGATTTCATTTGATAGCTCCTCCCTTCATTTCAGTTTCACCAAAACCAAAATTTCCAACCTATCGAATCACACTAGCCTTTTTGAGTTTCATAAATTATTTTGACGATTTTGATAGGGTATTTTGTGATTTTTGTGGGAGAAAGGTTTTCGAAAAAAAAAGGATGTTCGAAAGTGATGTTTATTTTTGTTTGGCCAACTCAAAAAGGAAAATAAAAATATTTATGGCCTTTGTTTTGAAAAAAAAAGATGAAAAAAAAAGAAGAAAAAAAAATGTGTATATATTTTTATGAAAGTTTTTGAAACTCTTTGCTTTGGTTTAGTGTGATTTTAAAACCTTCACGTTTATCTTTGAATTCCACTCCTGATCATTTTCCTAAACCAAACGTGTCTGTCCTATTTAAGTCCTTTTGATTCACGCTTTTTGATTTTTATTTAACAACTAAGAAAAGAAAAACAGTAAATCAGTTTTAGTTTTGGATTTAAACCTAGATTTTTGTTAATTAAATTGATATAATTATAATGCGTTGCTTGGATCTAGTAACAACTCAATGCGTGTTTTTCATTTTCGTTGCTTTGCTTAAGTCCATTTAAAAAAAAATCTCGTTAAAATTTTGGATGATTTGTTTTTATTGAATAAAGTTTATAAAAGTTTTACCATACCTAAATAATTGTTTTAGACTTACATTTCACCTTTTCCCTACTAAGAATTTCGCATAGTACTTGTGTAGGCATAATTAGAACTTTTTGATTAGTCCTTTTTATAAATATCTAGTTTTTATATTTTTGCTTGGGGACAAGCAAAGCTTAAGCTTGGGGGAATTTGATAATACGTTTTGTAGCCTAAACTATTATCGTATTTTCTATTTTATAGTGTACAAATCATGTCTATTATTAGTTTATTTGGGTCATTTTTATGTAAATATTATTGCCGCTGACTTTTTCTTGTCTTTTTGCAGGTTTCCAGAAAATTATCCAAAATGACCTGACACGCCCCCCTGTCACGCCCTCCCTGGGCGTGACCTAGGGCGTGTCACCCGATCCCGAGGACTCCTGCTGGAAGGGACAGAAAAACGGTCAAAACCGATGTCACGCCCCCTGACACGCCCTCCCTGGGCGTGTCACCAGGCGTGACTATGGGCGTGTCGCCCTCTGCCGCAAAGCCTGCCGCCGCATTAAATGCCGTTTCTCCACAGCACGCAAACAGTACTGTCACGCCCCATGTCACGCCCGTGACATGGGCGTGACACCCTCCTTTTTCGGTGACTGACGGATTTCCGACCAATGATTTGGACATGACGTGCCTGTCACGCCCCCCTGTCACGGGCGTGACCTAGGGCGTGACCACCGACGTACCGAAGCAATCATCCCTCCCGCCAGAATCCAGAGCCCGAGGTCAACATAGTACTGTCACGCCCCCTGACACGCCCCCCTAGGGCGTGTCGGAGGGCGTGACCAACCCGAGAAAAATTTCTATAAATTGAGACCCCCCCTCTCCATTTCAGAAAGCTTTTGTTGAGTGGGGGAGGTGCTGCCCCTTTGGTTCTTGAGTTTTTTTTATGCTTTCTCTCTCTCTCTCTCTCTCTCTCTCTCTCTTTGTAATTTTTGTTTAACCCTAGTTTAATCTTAGTTTGTTCTAGCTTTTATTGTAATTTTGTTCTTTCTTAGTGCTAATTGTAGGGCTAGAATAGGATTTCCATTTCATGCACTTGTAATTTTATTTTCAATAGTGTAGCTTGCCCCTTTTAATTAATAAAAGTGTTCTTGTTTAGCTTGTGTTTAGCTTGTGTGCTTGTTTAGCTTGTGTTGTTCTTATGCTTTACTACTTATCCCCCTTCCTCCATTCCATAATGATTAACTAATCCTCCTTGTACTCGATCTTGATGATCCGAGGTTAGAGCGATTATGTTATGATGTTTTAATTAATCTTTTCTTTTTAGGTTAGGGCCTTGAATTACTCTTGATTAATCACGGGTTGGAGGTATATTTTCGATATATACTCTCGCCTTTGCTTTCATTCTGGGCTAGCCGAGAGGCCGAAAGAATGAAGTGAGCATTCAAGAGTAAAGGGAGTTGTACGCACCCCTCGAGAGAGGCAGACGTCCAAATCTCTCAGATTGGAGTAAAATCCAATAGTGGGGTTCACCGCGTAAAGCGAGTTTTAGGCCTCCGATTTAGACGAGAGTCGGTCGGACCTTCCTAAACTCAGTTGGGCACGACTTCGAGAGAAGCGTGTTCATGCTTTAGAAACCTCCACGGTCAAGGACCTTTATCCTATTAAGTTTAGATTTTTATCACATTTTCTTAATCGTCTTTAGCCGAGGTGAATCTTGATTGAGTGCATTTCCATTTCATATTTTCTACCTTTCGTAGTAATCACCTATCTTGTGCTCTTTAATAAACTGCAGTAGTTTCCTTTCTAGCATAGTTCTTTGCTTAATAGCTTTACTTAATTGCGGTAGTTCTCTTTCTAGTATAGCGTACTTCCTTCCTTGCAATTAGTTTTTCTCTAAACCCTAGTTTTTCCGTCGATAAGATAATAGCGTTCGTGTGAGTAAGCATAGCCAACAGTTCCCGGATTTCAATACGACACTTGTGTCCCCTTGCTACAATTCGATAGGTATACTTGCCTCATCGGGTTGCTAGTTCGGTTGCGTTTATTTTCTTCGAACCCTAGCGCGCAACATTATGCTGAGACAAACACTTGTCTCAGCGGTTATGCTGAGACTAATACTTGTCTCAGCGGTATTTGCTTTAGACAAAATCTTCCTGCTTCTCTGGCATTGAGAGAGTTGAGTGTGTCTTCATCACTCAATGTTTTTGCCTAAGCCAATTTTTTGTGTTTAAAAAAACACTAGCTTAGACTTTCTTACTTTGAACTGAGTTTGACGAATGGTGAACTGAGCTCGATGAACGGTGAGCTCAGCTCGACGAACTCTGTACTTAGTTCGACGAATTCTCAACTAAGCTCAACGAACTCAGAATCTCAAACTCTGAATTTATCTCGACGATTGGTGAGTTGAACTAGACGAACTCTGAACTCAGTTCGATGAATTCTAAACTGAGCTCGACGAATTCTTTCTAAGATGTCTCAGCGGTTATGCTGAGACAATCTTCTTAACTGTCTCAGCTGTCTAGACATTTTTGCCTTAGTCAGATTAGATGACTTCCAGCTTACTCCTTTTGTTCATCTAAGCGGTTATGCTGAGACATTCTTCTCAGCTGTCTCGACGTTTTTTCCTTAGTCAAATTATCTGACTTCCAGCTTACTCTTTTTGTTCACCTGTCCAATCAAGGACAACCTGCTTGCATGAACTTAAGCACACATCAAATAAACTATGCTCTTAGTCTTGATGGTGATGCCTCTTCAAATCCACTCTAAAGAACATTATGGGCAATGGAACCAAAAATCTCCCCCTATTTGAAGAAGGCAGAACACCCAGTAATACTAAGAGGAATTATCATGATATGCATAATAATTTCATGCAGCTGTATACATTTCTAAACACCTGCTAGCTTATATTGTATTAATACAATGTGCTCTAATTAATTGTATTGTCTTAAAAGTTAAGATAATGCATCCTCATACTACTTGAGCAATTGCTCAAGTAATATGAACTCTCCTTTATACAACTTAATATTTAAATGGAGCACCACTAGTAGCACTTGCCTTAAAATATGTACTGACACAATCATGGCTTGACATGTAGTCAGCCATTGCATTTCTCATACTATTTGATCTTTTCAAGTAATATGCACTGACTCAACATAACCTAGTCATGTCAAGTATTGTGTTTATATCTCCCTCTTATGTATTGACATACATCCCCCCTTTCTATCTTCTTCACTAGGCATATCTATTGAGGGAGTAAAAAATATCATGGGATAGATTATATCTTGATACTAGTCAAATTCCTATGTTGATACTACTAAGGAAATCATCCAAGTGATCAATCTACTTGATTAGGAGCCATACCTTCTGTGTTTATACATTGATACAACACAACACTGCAACATTCGAGCTTGTTGCACACATAGTTCCACTTGCTGATGTTTTATCTATAAATTCAGCATCCACCTGTGGTGATATCATTGATACACCACATCACTGCAGCCCCTTGGCACTAGAGTGACCCATGGATCCACTTGAGCTGGCTGGTAGCTGTCTCTCTTATCATGATCTCCCCCTTAGTCTGTGCATTGTCCTTAAGACAAACTGATCAGCAGTTGTAACAGTTGATCTACTGCAGCAGCTGCCTGCTCCCCCTCAACTGAGGCATTCTTTATTAGATTCTTGGTAGACATTCAAGTCTATGCCAGTCTGGATTCCACTTGATGGTCTTTATAGTCTTGATGTCACATCAAGTACTTATCTACCTGCAAGAAAAGTAAATACTGTAACACAAACTGGAGTTTGGAGCTGTTGAAGCTATCCTAAGTTCCACATACCCAACTCAACCAAGAGGGTGTTGAACTTGACTTCATCTTGTGGCATTATAATTATGACAGCCACTTGTCAGTCAGGGCAAACTCAGGAACTCCATTCTCCTCTCCATCTCTTCGGCTCCTCCAGCCACTCCTACGCATCCTCTAGCCGAGACTGCTCCTCCCACTCACTAGCAACCCCCTCACCTAGGACCTGAACCTCCTTCTCAGCTTCCTCTATGGCCATCACCTCGGCCGGCTCCTCCAAAACATCTTCCGCCACCTCCACCTGGGTATGGATCTCCTCCTCCACTTCCATCTCCTCTATCTTTACTCTAGCCTCCTGATTAGAAAGCTCCACCATCCTCCTCTCCATCTCTTAGGCTCCACCCTGCCAAGAGATGGAGTTCACCGCAAGTGACATAAAACTCCTTTGCCACTTTGGGATCTCCTCGGACTTTGACTTGGATTCCCTCGGCACTGAACATCAAGCACAGATGGAAGGAGGAGGGTATGCAGTGGAAGGAGCTAATGAGGGGCCATCCTAAAATAATTTTGTAGCTATTGGGGGCTTCCATGATGACGAATCTACAGTTCCTGGACTCCCCCACTCCAGGATGACATGGAGTCCCACTCCTCATTCCACCTCGTCCCTCTCTCCCGAGAACCCGAACAAAGGGCCATCCAAGGTCAACACCCTCCGGGCCTCCAACTTCATCGCGTCAAATGCCTTTTTGAAGATGACGCTGACCGAGCTCTCATTATCGATGTGGATCTGCTAGACAGTAAAATTCTTGATCGAGGTCTAGATTTCCAATGCATCGCAGAAAGAATCCTCATGATTCGGAATATCTTTCCTTGAGAAGTTGATCTTCTCATTTGGGGGTGAGGTTTGGGAAGTGGAGCCAACGCTCTGACGTTACATGGTGTGAGGGCTCGTCTTCTGAGCGGCCACGACCCCCCCCCCCCCCCCCCATGGATCACCATAATCTCTCCTCAGGCTCCGACATCATCTCGGTCCTCGCACCTGTCCTCCTCTCCCTTAGGCAAGACCTCCCCAATCTGCACCTCCTGGAGATATTGTTGTTGATGCTCCCTATTTCCCTTCTTCTCTAGGAACTCCGGGCACGTAGCTGTGGAGTGGCCCTCTTCTTTGTGGAAGTCGCAATAGGTAAACTCTAACCTGACCTCCCAAATTCTCCTCTACTTAGCTCTCCCCCTCCCCTGGTCTATCATCATAGCCTGAAATTGATCAGGGATAGGATGCCTCTGGATAATTCCTCCAGCCTGGAGGGTTGAACTGACCGTGGCTCCCCTAGTGGTTGTCTCCTCCATGGAAACCTCTCTGGTTGCCTTGGTCTTGCCACTCCTACTGCCTCCAACCGAGTTGATTATTCGGCTCCTGCACCCCCACCTCATTTGTTGCTACTGCTACCTCTGCCTGGGTTCAGCTCTTCTAACCTCCTGACCTATGCCACCTTCTGGCTCCTTCTCTTCCTCCGTAGCCCACTTGGCCAGCTTCCACACAAACTCAGAATTTGAAACCTCTCGGTCGACCTCCCTTGATTCCCTCTCCATTAGCTCCTCATAGGAATAGGTCCAATTTAATTCTAGAGGGGGGGGGGGGTAAATAGGTCCAATTTAATTCTATGCAACTTAAAGTTAATGAAATCTGATTCTCTATCTTTATTACTATCTCTGTCAGATAAGGCAACAAAGCTATTCCACAATTATAACACAATCACATCACAACAATCACAACACTTTACTCACAGATTTATAGTGGTTTCTGATGTGTAGAAATCTTCTTACAGACTACTATCTGAATAGGCAAGTGTACCTATCGTTTTATAGTATAGTGATAAAAATATATCAAGGTCATATAAAAACACAGGGCAGGCAAGTACTATTACTCACAACGACTATATTATCCTACCGAACGATTGATGAAAATTAAAACTAAAGATAATTTTTGAAACAAAAACTTATGATAAAAAGCTAGCATTCGATCAATGATTCACTATGAAATGAGACGAGAAGTATAAAAATATAGATTTAAATTTTCAAACTAAACTCAACCGTGACGGATCAAATTATAAGAAGTAATCTCGCTAGAGCATTAAATCCCCAAACTTATAGACGTTTTGACTGAAATCTCTTTACAAATCAAAATGGCCTAAAGTAGCATTACCGAAGTGATCCGTAATATTGGATTTGACTCCAATCTAGAGGATTTACGTCATCCTATCTCTAGGGTTGCATTCAACTCCTTCCTTCTTTGAGTGATCTTTCAAATCAATGAGTCTCTCGACTTCTATGAAATGAGATCAAATGCCTACTAGCGTATACCGGAAATACAGAGTTGACACGAGAAAAATCAAAGAAGGATCGATAATTATTTAGACAAAAATAAAACTAAGAAATAAAGGAAATCCTCATCTGATTTCATGGATCCTCACGATCGAATGCTAAGGGAAAATAGCTACGCATAATTGAAAGGGAATCCAAAATAAGAGAAGGAAATAACATTTTCATTGCTTAATAAAAAAGGGGTACACAATAATAAAAATAAGACAAGATTACACTAATAAAAAGACTATTACAATAATGAAAAAGAAATCTACTTAGCAACAAAGAAAAAGAAAACTTGAACTATCTATCTCACTTGCTCTCTCTTTCTCTCTCTATAATCCAACCTCCAATGTATGAGACATGAGTTCCTTTTATAAATGAGGGAGAAGGTTCTAGAATTAAGTGAAGATGAGGGGACAAGGGGGGTGGCCGACCATGCATGGTGGAGATGATGCATGAATGACATTTAATGGGGAGAGAGAATAGGGGGATTCATTGTATTTTATTTAAGGAAATAAAAAAAAGAAAAATAGAAAATAGAAGGGGACTGAATGAGGAATAAAGAAGGGAGAAAGAAATAAAAGAGGGGGCTCGGCCATGCATGAATGTGGAAGTGCATGCATGTAAAAGTTAATGAGGAGGAGAGAGGGAGGGCCGGCCAAGCATGGGCTACAAATGGGTTGTACTATGGAGGAAGAGTCATGCAAAGGTTGCATGGGCTCGGGTTTTTCTTCATGGAGGGCTCGGGTAACATGTGGGCTGCATAAGTAGTGGGCTGCTCCAAATGGAAGGCTCGGGTTGCATGGCGGGCTTATCCAAATGGAAGGCTCGGGTTGCATGGTTGCATCAAATGGAGGATGGACTTGAGCTCGGGATTTAACCTACATAAAAGCAAAACAAACATTAGTCAATTTATTTATGACATAACATAGATAAACATAAGACATAGAACATAAAATAATAAAAGTGAAAATACATAAAACATATAAATAAAACTATGAATTTTTATTATTATAACATAACAAAACATTAAAATAAAATAACAACATAACAAGCATAATAATACATAAAACTATAATAAAACCTAAGAATTATGAATACTAAACTACCCCAAAAGGGATGACTAAAACTAGTCATCAATTCCCCATTTGATGGGTACATCCACTTTTCCCCATCGCCTATATAGCAATAGACTAGATTTGTCCAAACACCTTCTTCTTTCTTTCTAATATCCTCATATCTTACAGCTCAGAGCCTAACTAGCTCCTACAACTCAGACTATACAAGTCTTACCACTCAGATCACCAAGATCCTACAGCTCAAGTTCTTCCCAAGAAGTCTACCTCAGAGTGAATCCACACTCCTATACCTCAGGCAATCCTGCCCTACCTCAGATAGATCCACACTCTTACAACTCAGGCAACCCTTGTCATACCTCAGCCTTTATAACACAGGCTTATAGCTCAAGCACTTAGTGATGATGCATATTTTAGCTTAATTTATTAGGGCAAAAATATATTTATTTTTGTTTTAAATCTCGTTGTTTTTGTATTTTTAGGTTCCTTTTAGTTTCTTTTTAAGTAAATAATATAACTAATATTTTCTTCTCTTTTTTCAGGTTTTCACAGCTTTCGGCCAAAATTACTTGACGCACCCCCTGACACTCTCTCCCTGGGCATATCATAGGGTGTGTAACCCGATCCCGAGGAAATTTGATGCCAGAAGCCAGATCCCGAGAGAAAACACCTTACACGCCCCCCTGACACGCCCTCCCTGGGCGTGTCACCCTCATCCCGAAGCCTGCTGCCATATTTAAAGATTTTCCGTCACTACACGTAAACCTGTATGTGACACGCCCCTGACACGGGTGTGGCCCAGGGGAGTGTATCACTTTTTCTGACGACTGATGGATTTCCGACCAATGATTTTGACGTGACGTGCCTTATACGCCCCCCTACACGGGTGTGTCCCGGGGCGTGTCTACCATCGTATAGAAGCAATTATCATTCCCGCCAAAATCCAGTGCTGAAGGTCAACTCTGTACTTGACACGCCCCCCTGACACGCCCTCCCCGGGGCTTACAGGGGGCGTGGCCCAGACAGAATTTTTGCCTATAAATACCAGGCCATTCCAAGCATTCCAGACCAAGTTTTGGGGAGAGGGGAGGTGCTGCTAGTTTCATTCTTTACTTTTCGTGTTTTTTTTTCTTATGTTTTTGCTCTCTCTCTCTCCCTCCATTTCTAGTTTAAGTTTCCAAGCAATGTACTTTCATTACTTGTTATCTCTTTTTATTAGTGTTGTAGTAGTGATTAGCCTTATTTTCATGCACTTTTAATCTCCTTTCCTAGTTGTAATCCCTTTTTGT
Organism: Platanthera zijinensis; assembly: GCA_039513925.1. Taxonomy (NCBI): domain Eukaryota; kingdom Viridiplantae; phylum Streptophyta; class Magnoliopsida; order Asparagales; family Orchidaceae; genus Platanthera; species Platanthera zijinensis. The sequence goes on from CM077088.1 coordinate 140,464,849, forward strand.
TTTTAATGAAATTTTAGTTAGCGTTCTCTTTCTCTATATCTCTCTCTTTAGTTTTCATGCACCATTATTATTTACCCCTCTCTTTCCCTTTTACCATGATTAACTAATCCTCATTTGTACTCGATCGTGATGATCTGAGAATTAGTTGATCAAGTTATAATGTTTTAGCTTTCTCTTTCTTCTTAAAGTAATTACCTTTTATTTACTCTTGGTTTTTTATTTAGTCGGACTATATTGCTGGTATATAGTTTCCATTTGGGTTTTCATTCATAGTTAACCGAGAGGCTCGTAGATTGAATCGATCACCCAAGAGTAAAGAGATTTGCACGCACCCCTCGAGAGAGGCAGACGTTAAATCTCCCGAATTGGAGTGAAATCCAATAGCGGGGTTCACCACTTAAGGCGAGCTTTAGGGCTTTGATTTGGACGAGAGTTTGGTCGGACCTTCCTAAACTCAAGTGGGCAAAACTTCGAGAGAAGCGTGTTCATACTTAGGGAACCTCCACGGTCAAGGTTTTTTACTTTATTTAGAAATAGTTTGTTTTTTCATTTTGATTTTATTATTTCAAAGTGATTTAAGATTGAGTACTCCCCTTTATTATTAGCTCTAACCCTTTTTATTCTTCAAGTAATTTAGTTTTCTTTTTAGCTTAGTAATTTAGTTCCTTTTAGTTATGTAAATTAATCGAAAAATCAATTGATAAAATAATAACGATCTCCTCGAAGTAGAAGTAATCATTATGCCCAAGGGAAATATGACCTTGATATTAATCTTTAGTATCCAATACTATAAACGATAAGGTACGCTTGCCTTTATCGGATATAGAATCGAAGAATATTATCAACTTCCACCACATCCACCTTCTCTTCTCTTTAACCCCTCTTCTCCTCCTTTGCGATTCTTAGTATCACTTAGCCTTACCACTCAGATTCAATATGAATCCTACACATAATATCAAAGAAATGAATTACAGACACCAGAGAATATTCTCTGTCTGTCTACCACTTAGCAGATGTCAACCCTATATTTGTCTTCACAACAATAAGATGAGAAAGCGATCTTGAATTGAATCCCAGCTTGTTCTAGAAGCGACTAGCAGAAACCGCTGCTTCTTCTTCTTCTTCAGAAATCTATCTCGATCTGGACTGAGCAAATATCAGCCCTCTCTACTTCTTCTTCAATGATCCAACGAATGATCTTCAGATTTGGCACGGCTTGGATCGTATAGATACTTTCAGCTAGGGCTCGCTAGACTGATTCGTCTTCTCAGAGAAATTCTCTGAACTTACTATAGAAGATGTTGAATGCCTCAGCAAACTCAGAACCCCTTTAGATTTTTAAAATTGAATTTCTTGGCTCTGTAACAATGGGAGAAGAAGTCGACGAACTCCGCTTCTCGTTTTTCAGAATGAATTAATTTTTTGATCAGAAAGATATTTGATCTCGATCTCAGCTGATATTTATAACTCTGTCAATTAGCGAGATGATCGACACGTGTCCTAGATTTAACAACAGTTAACACCTCAACTTAATCAAATTGAGATTCACTGTAGACTGACGGCGACGTTAATGTCGATTTGCAATGAATCTGAAATTTGTTGACTTTGCTGATGTCAGCATCATTTTGGACTTAGCCAAAATCATCTATCTTTCCAGAAGTTCTGCGTTTGACAAACTCCAAGCTTACTTTGACAAACCCTGATCTCAACTCCACGAAACAGTGAAAGAGATGAAAGCTGAGTTTGACGAATTCTGAACTCCGTTCGACGAAAGCAAAGCTTAGTTCGGCGAATAGTGGATAAGCTGAGTTCGACGATTCTGAAGGCTGAGTTCTTCTTATATATGAAAGTTGAGTTCAACGAATTCTGAACTCAACTCGACGAAATCAAAGCTTAGCTCGATGAAAACTGAATAAGCAATACTTCGACGATTCTAACTTAGAATTTTCTTCAGCTCTGCTTGGCATTCAGTGGCATTGAGTGAAAAGGACATTCTCAATGAATTTCGAGTTAGAAATATTTCTGCTCTTCTAGGTCTCTGCGGTTCCTCCTCAACTATCTCAGTGGTTTCTTCTTCATAGTTGTTACTATCTTCTATCTTAGTGGTTATGGTGAGACATTCTCAGCTGTCTCAGCCGTCTCGATGTTTTTGCCTTAGTCAAATTGTTCATCTTTCTGCCTGATGGGGTTGAGATAGTTGAGTGTATATGCCTCACTCAACATTATCTAGCTTTGCCATATTCTTCTGATTTCCTTTCTGCTAAAAGCATTGAGAGTGTTGAGTGAGCTCGCCTCACTCAATGATTCTGGACTTAGCTGAATTTTAGTTTCTTCAAAGAACGACTAGACTCAATGCCTTTTAACTTGGCGTTGAGTGAGTGAGCTTCACTCAACGCTTCTGTACTTAGTCGACTTTTCTGTCTACTTATACATTGGAGTTGACAGACTTAGCATGGCGTTGAGTGATGAAGCTTCACTCAACACTTCTGGACTTAGTCAATTTTATTGGTTCCACTGCTTAGGCTTTGATATGATAACCTTGACTCAACGATTCTGCCCATATGGTGTTGAGTGTGTTAGGGTCACTCAACGCCTGTGGACTTAGAAATATTTCTGCCTTTGCAATATTGTAAGCTTTGACTGCCCGCCTTCTCTCAGTACTATTAGTTGTATGGCGTTGAGTGAGTTTGCCTCACTCAACGCTTCTTGACTTAGGCAATTTTCTGAATTTCCAGTCTCACCTTGAGTCCACCTGTCATTGTCTCGATTACTATCTGTCCAATCATTGTAAAAAATACTAACCTGTAAGCATGAACTTAAACATACATCAAATACAACTATGTTTATCTCATTGACCTATTTGACATCATCAAATCAGGGCCATTGGAATCAATGGACCCAACAATTTCTAGGTAAGATGTCGAATCAAAAGAGTTTGACTGGTGAGGTGGATATCTCCTAGGGAGAGGCCATGCTAGGATTTGTATCCTATAAATGTGAAATCTTCAACCTCTCATCTCTTCGTTTTAAGTGGATGGACTTGGTTTTGTGAGGAAAGATGGCCTATAAGGTTGAATAAGGGAGGAGGATTTCTGGATGTGATTTGAAAATATCAGTTAGAATAGGAAAACGAACCTATGTCGTACATTCCGCCTTAAGATGCATGCAGAAATCTATTTTCTGCACGGTGAGAACTTTGAGGCCATTTTCAGATATGATACGGCTACATCTGGGCTTTTGAATAAACACGAAAGTCCTAGCCCTTGGAATTACCTTTCCAATGAGTGGTTACAAGTCTTCTTACGATATCCGTAGCCACGGTAAAGTCTGATCGAACATGCTGGCTGACAAGTAAAACGTGTCGGAGACTATTTTCTGAATGCAGCAGACTTCGAAGCTGATTTCATGTGTGCTACGTTTTGATCTGGGTGGTGGACCGAATACAAAAGTTGTAGTCCTTGGAAATACCTTTCCAAAAATGGTAATCCATCTTCATACGAGTCTCGTGGACTCGGGAATGCCCAATCGAAGTGGTTGTACAGTCAAGTCCTGTGTACTCACTATTCTAAGGCTAATGTAGAATTGGCTTTGTTTCTGTAAAGAGATTGTAAGAATAAATGTTGGGGTTTAGCGAGCATGGTCCTATGCGGATGTGATAAACAAATGGTTGGAGAACATAATAGGGCATGATCGTAATTTGTGAAATGGAATGGGTTTGGAGGAAGATTTGCCGCTTGGTAATTGAAGGGGTAAACAGTGTAATCATTCTAATGAAAGGGGTGAACTATCTTATGCTAATGAGATTACCGTGATGGAATCATTATGATTGGTGGATACATGTGTAACACCCCAAATCTCAAGAGTTTAGTTACGGCTGGGCAACACGGACTGGGACACGGGCGTGTCCCAAGCCGTGTCCTACTCTGTGTTGTCGAGTTGACACACAGCCTGTCGAGTGCTTGACGAAATGCACTCGACGTTTGTCGAGAGGGAAATACAGTCTGGGACACGGGCATGTCCCAAGCCGTGTACTGCTCTGTGTTGTCTCGAGTACCCGATGAAATGCTCTCGACGTTTGTCGAGAGGGTACACGGCGTGCAACACGGGCGTGTCAGAGGCCGTGTCCTCCTCGGGTTTTGGCCAGGTTTGTGAGGCCTATTGAACACGGGCTGGACACGGGCGTGTCCGAAGCCGTTTTTAGGCACACGGCCTGTGACACGGGCGTGTCACAGGGCTGTGTCCTTCTATGGATTTGTCTAGGGTTTTGAGGCCTAGTGAACACGGGCTGGACATGGGTGTGTCCAAAGCCGTGTCAGGGCACACGTCCTGTGACACGGGCGTGTCACATGGCTGTGTCCATGTTCGGGGTAAGTCGGTTTGTGTGCCTCTTAAGGTACACGTCTTGTGACACGTGCATGTCACAATCCATGTAAGCCCAAAAATAGAGCTTTCAGAGCGATTTGTGGCCATTCATTTCCTTCATCTGGGATCCAATGGTCCAAGCTTCTCCCTGCTGAGTTAAGACCAAGGATTGAGAAGACAATTCTCATTCAACTTGGCTCTTCTCTTTTTAAAAGAGATAGAGAGAAGGGATAGCAAGGAGGAGTAGGAGAAAGTGTTTGAACCAATAATGTCAGTCCCTTCTAAAGCTCGGAACTGAAGATGCAGCTCGCCCTTACTCTCTTCGGACGACCCTCTAGACAAGGCCCTCAAAAGACTAGACCGGAGGCCTCAGTGTGGAGGTCCCACCTCTTACCCGGAAGAATTTGAATCCTTCCCCTCCCTAGCCAATGCTTTGCTAGGTGCCTTAGAAATAGAGAAGGAGAGTTAGGAAAATCTGTCCCTTCTAAGGCACCTTACCGGTCTATTTAAAGGCCTCTGAACTGGGACTACTAATAACAAACTAGAGCTGCCCTGAAATTACTAGAATACCCTTAATCGGGTCTTCCAACAGTCATACTCCGCTATTCTGAAGGGCTACATGCAGGACACCTAGGGCAAAAGCGTAAAATCCTGTGGGGCTAAAAGATAGACCCGACCCTACCTGAACCGGTCTTAAACCGAACCAGGGATTTGACGAGACCTCCCCTCCAAGGTCTTCTCTCCTTGCGAAAGCTTCATTCTGGAGGCTTCTCGCCTAGCGAGAGCTCTGTCTCGCTAGCGAGAGCTCCCCCCTGAATTCCTCTCGCATGGCGAGTCGGCTACTTGCCCGTGAATGCCTCCTCCTTTGGCGCTGACTTTCCCATCTCATGACGTAGCTCTCGCTCAGGCCCTTCTCACCTAGGCCCTCTCACCTGTTACCCTTGTCCGGATCCACTCACTCTGCGAATTGATGACTGTATTGGGCCGTCTCGCCTAGCCCCCCTTTTTCAAGCCTCTGTCCCCTGCGAGCCCTAGGTTGTACACAATCCCCGCTCTTTTCGAGGTTGTTAAAAAATCGGAAAGATAATCCAACCGAGGCTCGCATCATTAAAGAGGATTTATGAGGGAATCTTTTGGTGGGCCCCTTGCCCAATCTATAAATACTGGACTCTTCTCACTGTAGGAGGTCGTTTCCTTCCCCCTATCCCCTTCTAGCTTCTGTCCTCATGTCTCTCAGCCAAAGTTTTTGTGACCGCATCGCGGCGGCGCGTAAGAGGAACAATACGACTGCGGTGGCTCTGAATAAGATTCCAGTGCGTGCTCCTCCATCCTTACAGTTATCCGCTTCCCCTTCCAAAAAGGAGAAAGCCGCATATGCTCCCCTCTTGGCAGGGGAGCCTTCTCGCACCGTCTCGGGAAGGCGTATCCCTCCTACCTAGGCCAATCCTAGAGAGAAGGAGGTAAGCCTGTCGACATTGACATGCCTTTATATTTATATCGCTTGCCTTCTTACCCGCTGCCCGTACTTAGAAGGTCCCGACGCCTTCTCATCGTCCGGAGACCATTCGAATCAATATCTCTGAACACCGCCACCAGTCCATCTCGCCACAACCCTCTACTCTTTCCTTTGCTCCCGAGACAAGGAAGGATGATCCTCCTAATACTGAAGGTTCCTCTCGCCGCCTTGGTAAGACGCTTTTCCTTTTGGGCCTTTCCTTGCTACCACTTCTCCATTTCACCTCCCAAGTTCTCCACGCAGGTGTGCGCGACTCGAATGTCGAGGACTCGCTGGCCGAGGACTCGCCCGTTGAAGATTACTCTAGGAAGATGGTCATCTCGCCCCCTCCTCCCATAGATGAAATTGAAGACTACCTCTGCGACCCTATGGATCCGTTGGAAATGAAGCGTAGGGTAGCGGAGATGCTGTGGAAGCACGCGCACATCATTCAGTAGCTGGAGAAAGGGAAACAAGCTGTGGACCATCAAATCGATTGGCTGGAAGTGGAGTGTGCCCGTCTTTCTTCAGAGATCGATGCTGATATTGAGATAGACGAGACTGACCCCCAGGCAATTTTGAGCGTTGTCGACCAACAGCTCTGTCTCGCTCGACGTGGTGTCGACGCGGCTCGCGCTTTCCAACTCCCTAACCACCCTCCCTGTGCAAGATCTCACGGCAGGGGGCGCTAGAGGTGGCACAAGAATTGACAAGTTTTCTTCGAGTCTCTCCTTTCTTCCCTTCGTTTATAAATGTAATAGTCTTATTTATGTTTCCGTCCCGCCACTACCATGTGCCCTGCGAACTCGCCACCCGCTTTGCGCGAGAAGAACTTTATTAGTTTTATAATTGCCTGCTTTTCGATTTTCCATAACATAGCATTTAAATTTTGCACTTATGCTAATTTTTCCTTGATTTACCAATTTTTTTTATTCCAATTTATTTCCTGCCGCTTGGCCGTGCTGAGGGCCCACTTAAGGCCGCGTAAATCGATGTCTGGAGAGAAAGAGGCTTGATGCCTCTTCCCCTTCCTCTACACAACTTCTCCGTCCGTTTATTTTCCCCAGATCTCATGATCATTATAAATACCCCCTTTTCCGGGGTCAGACCTACGCTTTCATAAGTCGTTGCACCTCAACCCTTCGTTCTTCTTCTTCGTCCATCTCGCGCGGCAACTCTTCGTCGGCCGTCTCGCCTCCTCTCTCTCCGGTCACCTCGCTAGCTTCCCCTGTCCCTAATTCCAGCCGTCTCGCCCGATTATGGGAAAGAAAAGGAAGGAAGATTGCGAGGGACGCAGCCGCTGCGATAAGCGATTCGCGGACCATGACTTTCCGCCCGGGCGTATCTCCGTGGACAAGTACAATGCCTTCACTCGTGAGTACTTGCCAGAAGGCTTTGAATTGCGCCCCCCCCAGGTCGGTGAGAGCATAAACATTTTATATCCCGGAGAGCTTGCCTTCCCCATCTCATACTTCGAGGCGGTGTTGAGATTACCCCTCTGGCCGGAGGTGAAGCAGGTCTTGAAATATTTCGGCTCCATGCCAACCCAGCTGAACCCTTACGCCATCTCCATCCTGGTCGCCTTTGTGAGCTACATGCGATGAGAGCAAATAGAGTTTAGCCTCACAGTTTTCCGCAAGCTCTTTATTTATCACCCCAATCAGGATAGGGTGTCCTACTGTAACGTCCCAATTCACGCTAGGCCCCTCACACGTGTTTTGAGTCAAGAGACTCAACTCGGGCTAGGGGTGCACTGACGCGAGGTGTCAGGTGCATTGAATAAGTGTAGGGTTGGGTTCAAGGATACCCAAACCAGTAGACGAGATGAGGGATCTCGGCCAAGTAAAAATCGACGAGAATGGAGGTTGATGCTCGTCGATCGTCGAGAATGGAGGTTGATACTCACCGATTCGACGGGTATCGGTGGTCGATACCCGCCGGACTCAGAACTGCAGTAGGCTAAGGGAAAATCATCGAGAATGCCTGACGATTCTCACCGATCGCCGAGAATAACCGGTGATACCCACAGACCGTCGAGTATCGCCAACTGATACTCAACGCACACAACGACAGGATGTCCGATAAAACGGCTAAGGGAAAATCGTCGAGTATCATTGTTGATACTCGACGAATTCGTCGAGAATGACCCGCTAATACTCCCGATCGACGGGAATCACTGGCTGATTTCCGCCGAATTTGACTTGTGCGTTTTCTGCGCCCAGGCAGATTCACCGACTTGTACAGGCGGACCGAACCGGACTTCGGGATTCGGGCTGAATGATCCTTGGACCGGTCACTTCAAATGAAACCTAATTTGGCCGGTCCTATTATAGAGTGACACGTGGCGGAAGGGACTTAACCTAACATGTAATATAAAAAGGAGTAAACCAAACCCTAGCCATCGCACCCGATCGTTCTTGCCGAGCTGTCACCGTGCAAAACCGACGGGAGCGGTAGAGGAGAATATCGCAGATCGCCGGAGGAGAGCTTACTGGTGCGAGCTTTGGAGGCGTACTTCTCTCTCTCCTTCCTTTACCGTGAAGAACAACTGCACCAAGGATGCCGCAACGAAGAGTAACGCGATCCATGGCCGACAATGGAGGAAACGCCGGAAATGAAGTGAGTTTCCTCCCCTCTCCCTTGGTGCTAGATCTATAGATATTCTTAGGCAAGACAACGACTCAAAAGAGTCTTGATGTGTGAGATGAAGCTTTCTAGGAAGGCCATGCTAGAACTCGTGTTCTAAAGCTTAGTCATCTTCAACCTCTCCTCGCTTCAAGGTGATGATAGGGGTGGTCTTGTGAAGAGGAAATGGCCTCAAGAGGGAGAATAAGGGTGGAGGAACTTCTGGTTGCGATTTGGGGAAAATCGCTTGAGGAGGAAGATGAACGGATGCCGTTCACTTTGCTTCAAGATGCGTGCAGAATCTGTATTCTACACGCAGCGACCTTCTTGGCTACTTTTAAGCAAGAAAGGGTCGGATATGGGCTTTCGATTAAACACGAAAGTCGTAGCCCTTGAAATTACCTTTCCAACGAGTGGTTGCACGTTTCCAGGCAATACTTGTAGCCCCGGGAAAGTCCATTTGAATCCACTGTGGTTGGGAGTTAATGCCCAGGAAATCTGTATCCTGTACGCAGCAGACTTCGAGTTGGATTTCTGGTATGATGTGACCAGATCTGGGCTTTCGACTAAACACGAAAGTCGTAGCCCTTGAAATTACCTTTCCAACGAGTGGTTGCACGTTTTCAGGCGATACATGTAGCCATGGAAATCCATGGTCAAAGTTGCTGACCAGATTACATATATTTCTAGGTGATTACAATATGAACTTGGATTCGATGGAATAGATGTTGCAATCCATCTCGACGTTGGGTGAATTCTTTTGTGTTAATCACCGAGTTAATGTGAGGGTTGATGTTTGAGGACTTTAATTTCCTATGCCGAGATGTGAATCAAGCCTAAGTGAATGAAAGGCTTTGTTATATTTGGTAGATCACCATTATGCGCATTATCTATAATATGTTGAATTCATGTGGAAGGATTTCTAAATGATTAAACTATGGTCCTGATGTATAATGAATTGATGGAAGGGAATGGATAGTCCAATGCTTAGATTGTCGTCTCCCTACGAGTAGCATTGTGGAATTTAACCAGTGCAGTGTAGACCGTCACTAATGGGAATGAGGTTGAGTTGAATAAAATTGGACGGTTGGGCTTGTTCCTCGGTGTTCATGTCCTGGGGCTCCTTCTGTGCCACGTGAACAGTTGGGCTTTGTCCTCGGTGTTCACGTCCCAATGCTCCATCCGTATTTGTTGGATGGTTGGGCTTGGTCCTCGTGCTTTCTCCGAGGCTCCTTCCATGCCATGAATTGTGGAATTGCATGCGGTGTGAGTCGACACGCGGTGTCGTAATCCCAGGTTAAGGATAGTGTGGCAGGTCTACGGGCTCGCCAATCGTCACACCGATGGGAGTTGACAGTTAGACCTTGGGTGGTTGGGCTTGGTCCTCGGTGTTCACGTCCTGAGGCTCCTTCTGTGCCAAGTGAACGGTTGGGCTTGGTCCTCGTGCTCATTTCCGAGGCTCCTTCCGTGTCATAGCATAGGCCAGTCGGGGCTAGGATCTTGGTGCATATTTACCCGAGAGAACCCGCTGAGCCGTAGTACGCATGTGAGCTCCGCTATTGTGTTCTTAGCGTTGAGGCGTACGGAGGCCTAGGCCAGGTAGTATGGAGACCAACCTAGTAGTGGAGATGCCCGCTCTACTGTCACCGTTTGGCCACGACGGTTGATGCCTGAGAGGTTAGCTACCTGCTTGAATAGTGGGAACTATAAGTCTGTGTCGACATAGCGATTGCATGTGCTTGATCATGGGTGAGTCATTGCATTGCATACATAGCATTACACTTCATTACATACACAGGACCCTCATCGTATAAGTTTGTATGGGCCTTCCTATACGATGAGTTACTTTCTACTGAACGACCCTCAACTTATATGCTTGTATGGGCACCCATATAAGTTGAGTTACTTACTGTTCTAGATATATACTCTCTTGCTACTGTAAATTGTAGATTTGTAAAGTAAGACCTTGTTCATTTGTATACTGTTTCTATTGCTATTTATGATATGTACACATACTCCACCTGCTTGTACTACTGATATATATTTATTGTACTTGTTCCTTTCTCCGCCCGATGCCGAGGAGTCGCCGGGGGAGCGGATGTGAAACCACTTAATCTTTTTGACTAACGGTTGCTACGTCTTCCTTTTTAGGAGGAAACCGCGCAGGTGGAGCAGCATGATATGTAGCCGGACAGCCAGGCCAGGACGACATGGCCTGAGGGGACGGTACCGTCGCTACCGTCAGTTACAGATGTGAGCGAGAGAGACTTATTGTAGCCCTTCAGGGCAATTTTGTTTACATACTCTGATTTTGTAGAAGCTTGTTTCAGCTTCTCTTTTGATGTACTTATGGACTTATGCTTGGTGTGGATTTGACTTTCATATTATTATGGTTGGGTTAGCATTTATCTGTTGATATTGTTGGTAGATGGCAGAATAGGCGTCTTGTGGTACAGGCTAGCCTGAGTGCTAGTGTTACCGCAAGGCGGCTGTTCTGGGCATAAGACCCCTCTCGTGCCGTGTTTTGTGTTCCGGGAGGGGGGTCTTACAAATGGTATCAGCTTGCTACGATCCTCCAAGGCGAAAGTCACTTAACTTTGGTGCCACCCCCGTTTGATTGGTCAGTTTGGGGACAAGCTGACTTAGCGGAAGCAGTGGTGTGCCCATATGTAATTCACACTAAGTTGTCCATCTTTAACCTTAGATTAGCCAACCTAACCCTAGGTTTGTACCTTTTGTGTAGATCCCAGCACATGTTGAGCCAGTAAGGGGCACCCCCGCCCCATCCATACCTACACAATTCCAACAATCAGAGCTGGGGCAGACGCTCACAGCTATTCTGGACGCCTTTAGGTCCCAATCTCAGCAGACACCTGTACAACAACAGGGTCCGGGATCTATTTGGTTAAGCGTTTTCCGAGCTCTCTCCCCTCCCGCTTATATTGGGACAGAGTCGGCAGTGCGTACGGAAGAGTGGCTCGACACTATACAAGAGTTGTTGACAGGAATAAGGTGTCCAAACAACATGGCGGTGACCCTCGTGGTGACACTCTTAGAGCTGCACGCCAAAAGGTGGTGGAAGTCCCTCATGGGCTCCACTTTTCATGGAAGAGTGTACACGGACATTAGTTGGAGCGAATTCTCCGAAGTCTTCTTAGAGCATTTAATCCCCTCGGCCGCTCGGGATGGCCTGGAAGCGAGATTTTTGCAACTAAAGCAAGGGTCCATGTCGGTGACGGAGTACCAACGGGAGTTTCAGCACCTGGCTAGATTCGCCGACTCTTATGAGCTGGATGATAGAGGGTACGCCAAATGATTCTACAAAGGCTTGCGAGATCCCCTAAGGCAAGCCCTTTTGTTTATAGCGGACTCTAGTCTGGCGGAGATTATTGATATGGCAAAGAGATTGGAAGCGGACCACTTGGGAAGTGGTAAGAGGCCAGCGGAAGGCGTGATGGAAGCAGGCCCCAGCAATAGAAGGAGATTTGACAATAAAAGAGGAAGAGGATATCGGAGGGGCGGCGGGCGTTTCCCCCAGAACTTTAGAGAGGAGCGCCCGGTTCCACAACCGCCAGCATTACCTCCATCTCCACAGTTTCAGCAACACGGCGGAAGGCAGGAGCGAGTGTGCTTCGAATGCAACCAACTGGGCCACATTCGACGCTACTGCCCGCAACTGTTTGGAGATGCGCCTTTCGCTCTCCCTCTAGCAGCCCCACGGGGGAGAGGGTATGTGCATGGTCAAGGACGAGGACCACGAGGAAGAAACCCTGGACCCGCTCGAGATCAGATGTATGCCCTGGACATGACTCAAGAGCGGAACCCTCAAGAGATGATTGCAGGTACGATTTGAATTAGTCATTTTGCTTCCATTAATATCCTATAGTTGCTTGAGATATACCAGACGTCTAGCTTGAGTATTATTAATGACACTTAGGCACCGTGAGGGTCGGAGGGAAACCGGCTTATACGTTATTTGACACCGGTGCCTCACATTCATTCGTGTCTGAAGACTTCATCAAAGATATACACGGAGTGCAATATTTCACTGGTATTGCTCGAAGAGTACGCCTCCCAGACGGATCTGAGATGACGGCAACCGCGAAGTGTGAGTTAGAGATAAACATTGGGGGAAAGACCTTTGATACCCCTGCCACAATTTTGAGAATACCAAAGTTCGACCTCATTCTGGGTATGGCGTGGCTGGATTGGCACCATGCAAGAATCGACTGTGCGGAGAAGCGTATCTATTTGAGACATGGGGATACTGATGTAGTCTTCCAAGGTATAAATTTCGCACCACGAATATTATTATCCTCAATCCAGACCTTGAAAGCTCATATGAGAGGGGATGAAGTCTACATGATACGATTCAAACTAAAAGAGATGAAGGTAGATGTGAAGGATGTGCGGGTAGCACAGGATTTCCCTGAGGTATTTCCCGAGAAATTGCCAGGGTAACCCCCGCATAGAGAAGTGGATTTTCAGATTAAGCTTGTACTAGGAGCTAAGCCTGTCTCCAGGACCCCTTATCGGATGGCCCCAAAAGAACTTGCGGAGTTTAGAGTGCAATTGCAGGAGTTGGTAGAATCAGGGTTTGTTCGCCCCAGCTCGTCACCTTGGGGAGCCCCTGTTCTATTCGTCAAGAAGAAAGATTGAACCCTGCGTTTATGTATAGACTATCGGGAACTCAACCGACTGACAGTACGAAACACCTACCCGTTACCTCGGATCGATGAGTTGTTCGACCAACTGGTGGGAGCGCATTGGTTCTCCAAGCTAGAATTGCGCTCGGGGTACTACTAATTGAGAATACAGGAGGATGATATACAGAAAACGGTTTTCAGCTCAAGGTACGGCTTATATGAGTTCACAGTGATGCCGTTTGGACAGACCAATGCCCCATCAGCTTTCATGAGCTTGATGAATAAAGTGTTTGAGCCCTACTTAGATGTCTTCGTCATCGTGTTCATTGACGACATCCTTGTCTACTCGAAGACGGAGGAAGAACATGCCGGACATTTGGCCTTGGTACTGGAGAAGTTAAAGGAGCGCGCCTTGTTCGCCAAGTTTAGCAAGTGTGAATTCTGGCTTAGGAAAGTTGCTTTCTTGGGTCACGTAATCAGTGGGGCTGGACTAGTTGTGGATCCGGCCAAGGTGCGTGCTGTGAAGGAGTGGTCACCTTTGAAGTCAGCGGCCGATGTGAGGAGTTTTCTTAGACTTGCCGGATACTACCGCAAGTTCGTAAAAGGATTCTCCAAGATTGCCCTCCCGCTTACTTCCTTGACAAAGAAAGGAGTGCCATTTGAGTGGACACCCCAGTGTGAAGCGGCATTCCAGGAATTGAAGGATAGACTTACCTCCGCCCCCATCCTTGTCCTTCCGTCTGGGAAGGACGGATTCCAAGTTTACACGGACGCGCCTTATCAGGGGTTGGGAGCGGTGTTGATGCAGTACGAGCACGTAATTGCTTATGCTTCAAGACAATTGAAGAAGCATGAAATCAATTACCCGGTGCATGATTTGGAGCTAGGAGCGGTGGTGTTCGCCTTGAAGGTATGGAGGCATTATCTATACGGCGTCCACTGCGAAATCTTCTCGGATCATAAAAATTTGAAGTACGTCCATACCCAGAAGGAATTGAACTTAAGACAACGGCGGTGGTTAGAGTTTCTATGCGACTATGAGTTCACCTTGAACTACCACCCCAGAAAAGCAAACTCGATAGCCGATGCGTTGAGTAGGAAAGTACCCGGATCGAACCCAGAATCTCGATTGATGAGCATGGAGTTGGCACGGATGATCGAGGAGATGGACGTCACCTTAATATTTAAGGCTTCTTCGGAATATACGGAGTACCTGTCCAGCATGAGCATAGTTTGTGATATCCGGGACCGGATCTGAGTGGAGCAAGGATTGGATGCGGCTTTGGCCCTGACAATAAAGTTAATCAAAGATGGGACTACCGACGAGTACACACTAAAGGGCGGCCTCGTTTACTTTCGTGGCCTACTCTACATTCCCAAAGGTGGCAGAATCCGGGAGGATATTATGAGAGAAGCACATTGCTCTCAATATTCCGTGCACCCAGGAATTTCAAAGATGTACGCTGGCTTACGGAAGACGGTGTGTTGGCCAGGGATGAAGAAAGATGTCTGATACTTTGTCACGCATTGTGAAGCCTGCCAAAGAGTGAAGGCGGAATGTAGGAGCCCCGGTGGCCTGTTGCAGTCGTTGCCAATCCCCGAATGGAAGTTCGAGGATATATCCATGGACTTTGTACATGGGCTACCTCGCTCCCGCTCAGGGAATGATTCAGTGTGGGTGATCGTTGATCGTCTGACGAAGGTTGCCCAGTTCATTCCTATGAAGAAGGAGGCTCATGTGGATGTCTTGGTACGCCTGTTTGTGGAACAATTTGCACGGTATCACGGCGTACCCAAGACGATAGTTTCGGACCGTGATGGTCTTTTCACCTCCAAGGAGTGGAAGGCGGTACATACGTGTTTGGGCTCACGTCTTACCTTCAGTACCGCATTTCATCCTCAGACGGATGGACAGTCTGAGCGGACCATCCGAACATTGGAAGATCTGTTAAGGTTGTGTGTGATAGATAGGGGAGAGCCGTGGGAAAGACTCTTGCCCTTGGTGGAATTCTCCTATATTAATAGCCATCAAGCTAGTATTGGCATGGCGCCCCATGAAGCCATATATGGAAGGAGGTGTAGGACCCCCTTGTCTTGGGTGCAAGATGAAGACCCGAAGACTTTGGGAATTGAGTACATAGATGACACTGATGCGGTGGTTAGGCTGATAAGGGATCGCATGTTGGAGGCTCAAAGTCGGCAGGCGAAGTATTATAACGCAAGGCACCGTATGGTGGAATTTCAAGTGGGTGATAAGGTGTTTCTAAAAATCCGGCCGATGCATGGAGTGTCACGAGTGCGAGGTGTGAAAAAGCTCAGTCCATAGTATGTTGGGCCCTATGTAACATCCCATTTCCAACTAGACCCCTAGGAGTGGTTTTGTCATGACAAAACCCTAGGAAGCCCAAGGAAGAGGCAAGTGGACCTGGTAGTGTGAATAGGGCCACTGTGGTCTGCACTTAGCAGATCTCAGAACCTTGACTAAAAGTGATCATGGGACTTCACCAAGACTCCAAGACCCCACCCATACCCTTATAACCCTAGAAAGAGGTCAATGGGTCACTAAGGACCCATGGAGAGCAGTCAAAAGACCAAAGTTGACCAAAGTCAACTATAACCCTAGCTAGGTCAAGTTGACCTAGACAAGGGTCCATTTCAGTCTATTAGCCAAATATACTCCACCCAAACTTCCATAACCCTAGTGAGAGGTCAATGGGTCACTAAGGACCCATGGAAAGCAGTCAATAGGGCTAAGTTGACCAAAGTCAAATATAGCCCTAATTAGGTCAAATTGACCTACACAAGGGTCAATTGCAGTCCCTTAGCCCAATAGACACCACCCCTACCCTCATAAGCCTAGTGAGAGGCCAATAGGTCACCAAGGATCCATTGGGACCAATCAAAGGGGTTAGTTTGACCAAAGTCAACCCTTAACCTAAAATGGTCAAAATGCCCTAGTTAAGGGCCAAGTGACCTTCAAGGGCCACTTCAACCCCACCTTGACCCTAGGGGAGGCTAATGGGTCACCAAGGACCTATTAAGGAAACCTCAAGGATCAAATTGACCTAGGTGGGCCCTAGTCCCACTTTGGGTCAAGTTAGCCCAAATGGGCTAACTCAAGCTCAAGCCTATTTCATTAGGGCTAACCTTGACCCAAGTGGCCAAATGGATTGGTGGGCTGACATGTGACATGTAGGAGCCTAAATTTCAGGCTTGATGACTAGGAGAGAGAAAGTCATCCATGGAGGAGAGAGAAAGAGAAGGAAGAGAAGGAAGGAGAACTTTGTGCTCCTCCTCCCCCCTCCCCAACCTCCCCATTCAATTCAGAAGGACAAGAGGGAGTCTAGCAGCCTTTTTGGACTGGCTGGAGCAAGCTCCACCACCCCTACCAACCTAGCCGCCAATGTGGACTATGGCCAAAAATGGCACATGCCAATTCAGCCACCAAACTCCTCCCCTATCCTCTTTAAAAGCTCCAGCAAGGTCCAAGGATGAATTCCCACACTTTTCCTGAAGCAGCCAGGCCCTATCTTGCATTTCTAAACAAGCCGACCACCACCAGCCACCACCATGCCGATCCGACGTTCAGCCCGGCTACAGCCGCCCACTCAGGTCCTCCTCCACTCCTTCACTCATGGGTAGATCGTAGGAATCAATAGAACCAAGGTTGGAGCTCAATTGAGCCCAATCGGATTTTGAAAATCATGGATTTTTCATGAAATTTCATCCCGTCGGGTTCGCCGGAATAGGGCTTCCCGGCGGCCTAGACGCCGGCCGGAGATAGCCCCGACCACCACGAAGGTGTCGGCGGCGGTGGCAGGCCGGGGAGGTGGCCGGATTGCCGGCGGCAGCCGCTGGAAGTTGCTCCAGGCGGGTTGAATCGGGGCCGTCAGCTAGAGCTTGAAGATGACCCGATCCCGTCCAAGATTGCGCCAAGATTCGTGCCATATGATTTTAAACTATAGGATTAATATTTGATTCATTTCATTATTGTCATAGTATTGGTATTTAGTGGTTTTAATTATTAAAAATATATAGAGCCTGTTTCAGAGAAAGTGGTCAACATAAAAAACCTAGCCCTATGAGTCTACTTTCAGCCAAAATTGGTTTGAACCAAATTGGGTGACTGGTTTGGCCAGGGCACTCATTTTGGTGGGGTTTATACAAATGAATAGTCAGTCATTAAATTGGATGCCCACACTTGATCCTTGGTCCAAATAAGCTGAACTTTTGGCAGGGGCTCACCCTACCCTATACCTAGACCCTGCCCAAAAATGGGAATTTTTGGGAATAATTTTCCTATAGTTTTGTAAATAATTTAATTATGCTAGGGTAAATTAAATTAGGGGTCAAATGAAGTCCAAATTCAACCGAATTTTGGTGGGATGGTTATGAGGTCAATATAGACCTCTGGTTAAAATTTCATTAAGTTTGGAGTTGATTTGAATAGGATTCAAGCAAACCCTAGCCTTGCCCTAAGAAGGGTATTTTGGTCCAAATTGTAATTTTGGCTTTTAGTGTCCAATTCACCTCAACAGAGGTTCAAATTTTGTACACTAGTTTGGGATGACAAGATACACCTCCCAAAGGAAATTTGGGGGCAGTGGAGTTGGTTTGGCCCAAGATCTTAGGTCAAACCCTAAGGAAGGGCTTTTGTACCTTGTGAAGGACATATGGCCAAATCACCTTGTATGGCTATGAAATTTTGTAGGGATAGAGTTTTGGTAACTATAACCCTCTGGTAAAATTATTAGGGCATTTTGGAAGGTTTAGGACCCTAAAATCCCTAACCCTAGTTTAGGGCACAAACATTCTAGGGTTGAAATGGGCTAGCTAAACACCTCAAACTAAGATGAAATTTTGGTAGATTGGTCTTAAGGACATTATGAGCCTCTGGTAATTTAATGGGGAATTTTGGGTCAATAATTATAGCACTTCATTTGTAACCCAAGAAATGCTTAAATTAAGTAAATAATTTATTATGCTACTTCTGATAATTGAGAGGTCCTGAAATTTTGGCAGAGGTTGTTTGGAAGCATAAAGAGTTTATATAAATTTTATAAGAATTCTTGGACAAGTATATGAGATAGTTAGTTCACAAGATTGTCATTTGATGGAATTATTCAAAAATTCATTTAAGCCTATTTACTAATAAATAAATTATGAAATTTGGCCCAAACCATGTATATGCCATTAGATTCATAATTGAAATTTCCCTGAATTTTTGGAAGCAATACATTATTTTATATTTATTAAATGAATCTCCAAGGACTTAAATGAATATTTGATTTAAAGATAAAGCTTTACTGAAAAGAAATATATATTTTGGAAGATAAGTTATATCATTATTCTGAGTAACATATAAAATTTGTAAAATGATTCCTTGAATGAAAGTAGTACTTCATGTTCATTTTTGGAAATTTTAGACATTAAAATAATTAAATGAATTATCAAATAAGTAAGGAAGATTTTGGAACTCTGGATTTAGAACTTAAAGGTCATAATGAACCTCCATTAATTATTATAGGGGTGTAGGATGATTATTTTATATACATCCCATTTTACATGAAGATTGACTTGGTGGTCTGCATTTAGCAATTTTGGATCTAGTTTGTTTAAATCATTTTGAGCAATTTACTTACTGTATAATTATGAAATTTGGCTAATGATGTTTTTAGGTCAGTATCTACTTTAGAAAATTAATTAAGAATTTTTGGATGAATATTTATTGCACTTACTTCATTAATAAAAGGAAAAAGGATATATTTTCAAAAATTGATTAGTGTCACTTGAATACTTGAAAAATTGTTATATCTTGGATTTATTGTTAAATGGTTATTTAGAATTTATCATGAATTTATGAAGCTTTATATCTCTCTAAAAAGTGCACTTCATGCTCAATGGGTAGCCCTTAGAAGCTTTACGGGAATTTAAATAAATATCAGATTAATTGGAAAAATGATAATCTTTTGGATTTAGTCCATTTGCATCATGATAAGTCTCCAGTAAATAATTCAGGGCATTCGGATGATTATTTAGAATACCCCCTATCTGGTTCAACGTATCGTCTGAGTTGGTGTGCATATAGCAAAATTGCTAAATTGGAATAAGACAAGGTCGGGATAGTTATTGGAGTTAGACCCATTTGTTGTGGATGATTTCCCAATAGAAAGAAGAGTAGTGAGAGTGGGTTGGCTAGTGTTAGGTGGTGCGCATGATCGACAAAAAAATCGTCTTTCTCGTAGTAATTAGGGAGAGTCAAAACTTCGTAAGCATACAGTAAATAGTAAACTTAGGGTTTCACACTTTCCCACCCAGTGTCCCGAGAGATAGTATGGGTTACTTGGGCAATAAGCCCAGTAGTTGTGATGGTGGTCTGGCGAGCTTCGGCTCAGTTGTTGATTACGACGGACGGGATTGTCCGGTGAGCTTTGGCTCGGTAGTAGATTATGACGGACGGGATTGTCGGGGAGCTTTGGCTCGGTAGTAGATTATGACGGACGGGATTGTCCGGGGAGCTTTAGCTCGGTTATAGATTATGACGGACGGGATTGTCCGGGAAACTTTAGCTCGGTTGTAGATTATGATGGACGGGAATTGTCCGGTGAGCTTCGGCTCGGTTGGTTGGTTAACTCATAACTATTGTATGTGCATAAAAGGTTTTAAGGTGGTGGGTCTTCTATATTGGGGAGTTCGATGCACCGACACCAATATGGTTGGCTCGGCAAGTGTGGTTAGCACTTTGCCAACAGAAGTCCGGTGCGCCAGCCGGCAAGAGTACGCAGACGTCCGCTTAGTGCACCAAGCGTTGAGGCGTACGATAGGTCTGACCGGTAGTGCTTTACTGGTTTAGAGGTGGGCGAGGCCCAACCCACCGCTTCCGTCTGCCACTACGGAGGTATCCTGGGAGGTAACGGCTCCGAAAGGGGGAACTAAAAGGTCTGTGTACACAGAGTCGAGTGGGTGAGTTGCACATGCATGTTCACATCATGGCATAAATGTATTTCATAGCATAACCATCGCATATAACCTGACACCTAATGTATAAGCGGTATGGGACGCTCAATACATTAGGCCTTGCTAAACTACCCCTTGGCCTATAAGTTCGTGTGAGCGTGCTTATAAGTCAAGGTTCTCTTTCAACATTATAAACCTGCTAATAGAACCGACACCCTATCGTATAAATCGGTATGGGACTTTTTATACGATAGGAGCCCTGCAAAAGATCCCTTAGCTTATGTATACTCGCATAAGTTAAAGTTACTTATTTATTTTGTACGATTATTATCATGCTTACACTGTTAGTTTAGTTCCGCTGCCATCTGAAATTTGAATACTCTCCACTTTCATGTCCTTCCCTTTCCTTCTCCCCGCTCGGTGCTTTAGGAGCCATGGGGGAAGGGGTGGGGGACGATAGGACTTAGTCTTTTAGACTAACGGTTTTCGAACCACATCATTTAGGGGACCACGGAGCCCAGCATGGAAGAGCAGCCCCGGAGGTCGGCACGCTTGGAAATCGGACAGTCTAGCACTGGAGTCTAGACAGCAGGGACAGTGAGTCCCGATCTATAGTAGTTGTATTAGTTTGCTTCCGCGATGAGTGAAATGTAGTGAGGACTTGATGTACCGGGCATAAGCCCTTGATTTTATTATGTGTACTAACTGTGGACACTCCCTTCGTGGAGTTTAAATTTCTTATATGTGATATTTCTGTGGACTGTCTTGTATACTTATGCTATAGTGGAGATCGAATTGGCCGGCAGAATCGGCGTCTTGTAGTGACGACCTTCCCGGGTGCGAAGGTATCACCGCAAGGCGGCGGTTCTGGGCCTAAGACCCCGGTGTCGAAAAAGAAAAAAAATGGGGGTCTTACAAGTGGTATCAGAGGGTAACATCGATCGAAAAGTAGCAGTCCACAAACCCTGGGTCACCCCCGCGCGAGTTTAGTTTGGGGACAAACTAAGCAGCGGAAGCAGTGGTGGGCCCATATGGGAAATCACATGAAAATTGTCCACTTTTAGTTAAATCTGTGAGACTTCTTATAATTGTCTTCTATTACGCAGCCCCCAGCGCAGCCAACACCACAAGGCGGAGTTCAGCAGACTCTGACTGTTGCACCACCTCCCCCGGTCCCCACTCCATTCTTACACTCGGAGATGGGTCAAACGCTGACGGCCATTCTAGATGCTTTCAGGGCACAGCAGGTTCCGGCTCCGCAGCCGAACCCGGGGGCTAATTGGCTGAGCATCTTTCGAGGACTCTCCCCTCCATCTTACTTGGGGACAGAGTCCGCTGTACGGACAGAAGAATGGCTAGATATTATGTACGAAATGCTGATTGGGATACGGTGTCCCTGGGAGGAGAGGGTTGCCTTGGTCGTCTCCTGCCTGGAGTCCCATGCTAAGAGATGGTGGAAGACGCTGCTGGACACAAGATTTGTTGACAGGGAGGTTGCGGAAGTTACCTGGGAAGAGTTCAGGACCGCGCTGCTGGAGCATTTTGTTCCACAGTCGGCAAGGGATGAGTTGGAGGAGCGGTTCTTACAGCTGAAGCAAGGCACCCGGACAGTGGTAGAGTACCATCGGGAGTTCGACCATTTGGCTCGATATGCAGATTCTTACCAGCTGGACGAAGCGGGATACATCAAGAGATTCTATAAGGGCCTGCGGGAGGACTTGAGGGAGGCTTTGTTGTTTGTATCCGACGGGCCTATCTCCCGGATTCTGGAAATGGCAAAGAGGATCGAGGCCGATTGGCACACCACTCGGGGCCGGAAGCGGCAAGCGGAGGATCAGGGCCGGAGAGCCAGAAATGATCAGCGACAAGGTGCTATACCAGGTGGGAGAAGGACAGAGGACCATCCTCGACAGGAAGTGAGGCAGGAGCCGAGGGAACAGGTGATATTGGCCCCTCAGCCTCTTCAGATGAGGGAGGCACCGAGACCCGGGGGTATGGCATTTCCCCCACCGGAGTGCTACAACTGCCATCAGATAAGACACATTCGGAGAAACTGCCCCATGAGGGGAGCACCTTTACCAGCACCCCAGGATGCCCCGCATGCCCAACAGTTTGGAGGACGAGGACGTGGTCGAGGACGTGGTTTCCAGGGTGCAGATCGTAGGCAGCAGAGGGAGCAAATTTATGCACTGGATCTGGCTCAGCCCCGAAACCCGGAGCAAGTAATCACTGGTATGTATGAAAATTTTGGTTAAAGTTATTTCCTCATGAAGTTAAATTTGATATAGAAGTGACATTCTAGGAAAGAAAACCATAGCTAGAATTCTGAGACATTTAATTTTTCCAAACCCCAGGAATAGTTTTCATCAGCGGCAAACCCGCTTATACGCTATTTGATACGGGTGCTTCGCACTCATTCGTATCAGAGGCCTTCATAGAAGGATTGGAAGGCGTGGAAAGATTCACGGGTCTGATGATGAGGATACGACTACCCGACGGATCAGAGTTGTTCACCTCTGCCCATTGCAACATGGAGGCAGAGATCGGCGGAAAGACGTTTGAAGCTCCAGCGACAATCATAAAGATGCCAATCTTTGATTTGATCCTAGGAATGACGTGGTTGAACTGGAATCACGCTCAGATCGATTGCTCATCCAAGAGGATTACCGTGAGACATGGAGACTCCTATCTCGTCATTGAAGGTATTAGATCTACTTTCCCTCTCATATTGTCATCTGTACAGGCCGTTAAGGCTCACTTACAAGGAGAAGAAGTGTATGAAGTAATATTTGAGATGACTGAAACCAAGGTCTCCACCTCGGATATTCCGGTGGTGCGAGATTTTGCCGACGTATTCCCGGAGAAACTGCCTGGGCTACCCCCGCACCGGGAGCAGGATTTCCGGATACAGCTAGTGTCGGGGGCTAAGCCAGCAGCTAGGGCCCCTTACCGGATGGCCCCGAAAGAATTGACAGAGTTTCGAAGCCAACTCCAAGAACTGGTGGAGGCTGGATTTGTCCGACCGAGCTCTTCGCCTTGGGGAGCCCCGGTCTTGTTTGTTAAAAAGAAGGACGGAACTCTGAGACTGTGCATCGACTACCGAGCTCTAAACCGATTGACAGTCCGAAATACGTTTCCACTGCCAAGGATAGATGAGTTGTTTGACCAGCTAGAAGGGGCGCACTTCTTTTCCAAATTGGATCTGAGATCAGGCTACTACCAGTTACGGATCCAGGAAGAGGACATTCCGAAGGCTGCATTCAGTAGCAGATACGGACTATACGAATTTACTGTAATGCCCTTCGGGCTCACAAATGCGCCGTCAGCATTTATGAGCCTTATGAATCAGGTGTTCAAGGAGTATTTAGATATATTTGTCATCGTGTTTGTCGATGACATCCTCATTTACTCAAGGACAGAAGAGGAGCACACACAACATCTGACGCTGACTCTGAAGAAACTACGGGAGCACAAGCTTTATGCAAAGATCAGCAAGTGCCAATTTTGGTTGAAGGAGGTGGCCTTCCTAGGCCATATCATCAGTGGTGCTGGGTTAGCAGTGGACCCGGCCAAGATCCAAGCAGTTCGGGACTGGCCACAATTAAAGACGGCCACAGATGTACGAAGTTTCCTAGGGCTTGCCGGATACTACCGGAAATTCGTAGAGGGATTCTCTCGTATCGCCCTCCCACTCACATCTCTGACAAGGAAGGAGGTGCCCTTTACCTGGACCCCACGGTGTGAAGAGGCTTTTCAAGAGCTAAAGGGGCGACTCACTTCGGCCCCTATACTTACCCTCCCTTCAGGGAAAGAAGGATTCCAGGTCTACACCGATGCCTCCTACTAGGGCATGGGTGCAGTACTTATGCAGAATGGCCATGTGATAGCTTATGCTTCTCGGCAGCTGAAGAAGCACGAGCAAAACTACCCAATCCATGACTTAGAGATGGGAGCTGTTATTTTTTCATTAAAGGTCTGGCGTCACTATCTATACGGTGTCCACTGCGACATATACTCCGACCACAAAAATTTGAGGTGTGTGGACACGCAGAAGGAGCTAAATATCAGACAGAGACGATGGGTGGAATTTTTGGCAGATTACCAGTACGAGATGCACTACCACCCGGGAAAGGCGAATGTGGTAGCAGATGCATTGAGCCGAAAGACCGCAAACACTGAAGTAGGAACACCATTGATGGCCTTGGAGTTGATTCAGACGTTTGATAAAATGCAAATATCCCTAGTATCCGAGGATCACCCTGGGCTATACCGGGAATACCTGTCATCATTAATCGCCACGGATGGCATACGAGAGCGGGTCAAGGATGGACAGAGGCAGGATGCCCAGCTAGATACGGTATTCCGGTCCTTAAAAGCAGGCACTGCGGGAGATTACACGCTGAGAGATGATTTAGTATGCTTCAGAGGACGGGTCTACATACCAGAGGGAGGCCAGATCCGGGAAGACATCATGACGGAGGCTCATTGTAGTCGATATTCGGTACACCCGGGGATTACGAAGATGACTGCAGATCTGAAGAAGACTATGTTCTGGCCCGGCATGAAGAAGGATATCACCTACTTCGTGACCCGTTGCAAGGCGTGCCAATTAGTAAAAGCAGAGTGCAAAAACCCCGCAGGATTATTACAGCCCCTCCCAGTACCAGAGTGGAAGTTTGATGATATCGCCATGGACTTTATACATGGACTTCCTCGATCCAGGACAGGGAACGATTCGATATGGGTAATCATCGACCGACTGACGAAGGTGGCGAGGTTTATTCCAATCAGGAAGGATGACTCGGTGGGAGTGTTAGTCCGGAAATTTGTGGAGCAGTTCGTCCGTTATCATGGCGTCCCCAAAACGATTGTGTCGGACCGGGATGGACGATTTACTTCCAGAGAATGGAGGTCAGTGCAGACCTACTTAGGCACTCGACTAACATTCAGTACAGCTTTCCATCCCCAGACAGACGGACAAACGGAATGAACTAACCGGACTCTGGAGGATTTACTACGACTCTGCGTATTAGATCGCGGTGAACCGTGGGAAAAGTTATTACCACTAATTGAATTTTCGTATAATAACAGCTACCAGTCCAGTATTAAAATGGCTCCTTATGAGGCGTTGTATGGACGAAAGTGCAGGACTCCTCTGTCATGGATACAGGACGAGGACCCTAAGGCTTTGGATTCGGAGTTTGTCGAGGACACCGAGGCTCAGGTAAGATTGATACGGGATAGGATGCTGGAAGCACAGAGCCGGCAGGCTAAGTATTACGATGCTCGGCACCGTCAGGTGGAATTCCAGGTAGGAGATCAGGTGTTCTTGAAAATCCGACCCATGCATGGAGTTACTCGGGTACGCGGACAAAGGAAGAAGCTCAGCCCAAGGTACATGGGACCTTATAGGATCCAGGAGCGGATCGGTCCCTTGGCATACAGACTGGAGCTGCCACCAGAGCTGGCGAGTCTGCACGACGTGTTCCATATATCCTCTCTTAGGAGAGCTCTATTACGTCCAGAGCAGCAAGTTTCAACCACAGATGGACCGATAGCATCTGATCGGTCAGTTCACCTAGAACCAGTCCGGATTGACGACAAGGGGGTACGAGTTCTACGCCACAAGAAGGTTCCGTTAGTCAAGGTCCTGTTGAGAAATCACGGAAGAGAGGAGCACACATGGGAGCCCCAGGACTTGATGCGACAAAGATACCCGGAACTCTAACCACTCAAAATGTTCAATTCCCTTCATATGTTTAACTAGTAGAACTAAAAATTTCAAGGATATGGGCTAAACTTTTGTTTATTGGGGTCTAGATTTTTGTCATTTGGACTATTTGGTCTTAACATCGACAAACGCCTTAAACCTCGCATGTCAATCACGGAGCCGTGGCATAAAACTTTCAACATACATGGGATGTTACAAGTTTCTTCCTCCCCGATAGGAGTCCCCGTAAGCTTAACCTGGATTTCGGGGACGAAATCTTTGTTTTGTTTATTGGGATTTGTAACATCCCATTTC
This sequence comes from Platanthera zijinensis, assembly GCA_039513925.1. Taxonomy (NCBI): domain Eukaryota; kingdom Viridiplantae; phylum Streptophyta; class Magnoliopsida; order Asparagales; family Orchidaceae; genus Platanthera; species Platanthera zijinensis. The sequence continues at coordinate 140,490,959 of CM077088.1, forward strand.
CAACTAGACCCCTAGGAGTGGTTTTGTCATGACAAAACCCTAGGAAGCCCAAGGAAGAGGCAAGTGGACCTGGTAGTGTGAATAGGGCCACTGTGGTCTGCACTTAGCAGATCTCAGAACCTTGACTAAAAGTGATCATGGGACTTCACCAAGACTCCAAGACCCCACCCATACCCTTATAACCCTAGAAAGAGGTCAATGGGTCACTAAGGACCCATGGAGAGCAGTCAAAAGACCAAAGTTGACCAAAGTCAACTATAACCCTAGCTAGGTCAAGTTGACCTAGACAAGGGTCCATTTCAGTCTATTAGCCAAATATACTCCACCCAAACTTCCATAACCCTAGTGAGAGGTCAATGGGTCACTAAGGACCCATGGAAAGCAGTCAATAGGGCTAAGTTGACCAAAGTCAAATATAGCCCTAATTAGGTCAAATTGACCTACACAAGGGTCAATTGCACTCCCTTAGCCCAATAGACACCACCCCTACCCTCATAAGCCTAGTGAGAGGCCAATAGGTCACCAAGGACCCATTGGGACCAATCAAAGGGGCTAGTTTGACCAAAGTCAACCCATAACCTAAAATGGTCAAAATGCCCTAGTTAAGGGCCAAGTGACCTTCAAGGGCCACTTCAACCCCACCTTGACCCTAGGGGAGGCTAATGGGTCACCAAGGACCTATTAAGGAAACCTCAAGGATCAAATTGACCTAGGTGGGCCCTAGTCCCACTTTGGGTCAAGTTAGCCCAAATGGGCTAACTCAAGCTCAAGCCTATTTCATTAGGGCTAACCTTGACCCAAGTGGCCAAATGGATTGGTGGGCTGACATGTGACATGTAGGAGCCTAAATTTCAGGCTTGATGACTAGGAGAGAGAAAGTCATCCATGGAGGAGAGAGAAAGAGAAGGAAGAGAAGGAAGGAGAACTTTGTGCTCCTCCTCCCCCCTCCCCAACCTCCCCATTCAATTCAGAAGGACAAGGGGGAGTCTAGCAGCCTTTTTTGGACTGGCTGGAGCAAGCTCCATGTAACACCCCAAAAATCTCAAAATATGTTTGTACACAATTTTGGGTTGGAGGCTGTTAGACACGGCCTGGGACACGGGCGTGTCCCAGGGCGTGTCGGGTGTACACGGCCTGGGACACGGGCGTGTCCCAGGGTGTGTTCAGGCTAGTCGACGTTTGAGAGTCGACGATCGTCGAGCCTGGGACACGGCCTTCGACACGGGCGTGTCCCAGGGCGTGTTCGAATTAATTTTCGAAATTGACCTATTCAAGTCAGAGCCGGACACGGACTTGAACACGGCCGGGAACACGGGCGTGTGAGGCTGGACATGGGCGTGTCAGTTGCCGTGTTCCGACCCGTGTACTGGTTTTGGAAATCGGTGAGTACCGTGTAACAGGAGACACTGGCGTGTCTCATGACTGACACGGGCGTGTCAGGTTCGACACGGGCGTGTCGATGCCCGTGTTCTCGAATATTTCAGTCGGTGCGACTGCCGCGTGTGCCGCTTAAGGGTACACGGCCTGTGACACGGGCGTGTCACAGGCCGTGTCGGCCAAATTTCAGGGGAATTTTCAGTAGATCGTGGCCCTTCATTTTCTTTAAATAAGATCCTGTGGCTGGAGTTCATTTCTGGGCTGATAAGGCCGGGAAAAGGGGGGAGAAGCTCATTCTTCTTTTCATCTTCTCTTTCTAAAGTAAGAGAGAGGTGAGAGCAAGGAGGAAGAAGAGGAAGTGGAGTTCGGCTGCCGGTGGTGCTACGGTGGTCCAAATCGCGAGCCGAGATTGGATTTGCGAAGGCAACGCTGCTGCGAAGGCTTTCAGCCGTCTCAAATTTCTCTCCATGGCTCCGAAGCGAACTCCTAGGGTAACGATTTCCTGCTTGGACATGTGAAGTCCTTAATTCCTGCATTGCATAGGGAAAACCCTTCCCCGCGAGTGTGCGGTGGGTTGTGGCGTCCCTTGGGGTAGATATGTGAAGTCCCCCTTGTTAGAGTCCGGAATTGGAGTACGGATCTAGGCATGCTGTGTGAAGCCCATCTGGACATGGTCTGGATTGGTGATGCTTGGTTGCATATCGGAGAAGGCTCCGTGATGATTGCTTGTATGCATGATGGATAAAAGTACTGGAGGAAGTCCAGGAAATTATGAGAGTTGGACTCTCTTGTGGCCGTGAGTGCTACTGGTGGAAAGTTGAGCTGTGAGGCTGCAACTAGGAAATGGTGGAACGGGCAAGGTGAAACTGTACCCGCGTCAGTCCAGGCGTGAGTCTGACGATGTGAGCAACGGGAAAGGTGGATCTGTACCCGCGTTATGGTTGTCTAACCTTGGGTGCTTAAGACCCTGTTAGGATCACATAGCGAGAGTCGACGGCCGGTGAGCCGATCAGACTAGAATGCTCATAGTGCGCCGTTATGTCTGGGACCTCTGAACGGTGTGAATGTGCCCTGAGTGCACGGAGCGTCGGGCCGTCGAGCCGACGTTTGTGATATGTGACGGTGCGGGCGTGCACGTCTTGCTTGAATGGCTATATATATCATGTGGATGAATGCTTTGCAGGGATGGAATTCCGCTGCCCCGTGTCAGGGGCAGGGTCGTTATAATTGGTCAGCTGAATGCTGACCGTTGCCCTGTTTTGCCACCGTTTGGTGGATTGGTTCTTACAGGTGCTGGAGGAGCTGGTCCGAGCGGGACTTAGCGTGCTGAAGCCCAAAGCTGCGTTGCTGCCCTCGAAGGCATTGTTTTGTTTCTTTTGTTCATGTGTGGCCGGCCTGCGTGCCGATGTATGTAAACCACACTCTTGTTAAGAGAAACTGTTGTAAGGCCTTAAGGCCAGACTCTTTTGATGTATGTATATACATTCCTATGTTAGTGGACAATGTTGTTTATCTTGAGTTCATTAATTCAACCGTGAAGCTTCCGCTAGAATGCTCTGTGTTAGGATGCGTTGGTTATGATATTATTTAGTAGCGTCTCCACCTGTTTGTGGAATATGGTGTGGGGCCCCGGCCGGACCCTCTATTATATTCTTCTTGACGGGTAGAGGTGTTACAATTTGGTATCAGAGGGAGGTTTCGATCCTCCGACCTGTGGTTATGGGCCCACCACGCTTCCGCTGCGCCAATTTGGTATCAGCTTGTTGGTCGATCTCTTCCGAATTCGCGGACGAATTCTTTTGAGAGGGGCGAGCACGTGTCAGTGCCGTCGTTATAACACTTAATTTGAACTCAAGATTGTCCACTTAGGAATGCAAATACACTTGTTTGTTGAACTTGTGTATTCTCTTTGTATGATTGCCGTTTTTATTGGTCGTTAACCTGTGTGTTTTACACATATAGGTGACCAGAAGTGTTGCGGGTCAGTCCGAACCACAACGTTCTGTTGCGAGTGCGGCACCAGCCGAGGTGCCCACAACTCCTCCATCCGCTGAAACAGTCCGTCTCATCACGGAAACGGTACTTGCTGTGATGAATGCTCAGCAAGCGGGGCAAGCACGTCCTGCAGTGGTGCCAACGCAAGCTGGGGTACGGCAAGAACCGATAGAAGCCGAAGTTGATCCGCGGGTAGCAGATCAACAATGGAAGCAATTCTTGAGCTTTAACCCTCCGCAGTTTCATGGGGCGGGTACACCGGCCCAAGCAGAGGATTGGCTTGCAAGAATTAAGAGGATTATGAGGGCTATCAGGGTTGAGGAGGAACAGAAAGTGATGTTAGCCACTTTCCTACTGGAAGGAGAGGCGCGATTGTGGTGGGATGAGATTGAACTGCATCACTTGGCCGGCAGGCAATTGGCAGAGATTACAATGGAAGAATTCTCTCGGTTGTTCTTAGCACAACATCTGCCGATGCAGCAAAGGATGTCGATGGAAATGGAGTTCCAACGGTTAGCACAGGGAGTTCGAAGTGTGGATGACTACCTGCATGAGTTCACCCGGTTGGGAAGATATACGGGCTCGATCTTCGCCGAAGAAGAGCGTAAGACTAGTCGGTTTTATGCGGGACTGCGAGATGAGCTAAGGTATTTGCTCTCGAGTTCTGTGAGTCAGGGATTCCAAGCCTTAGTCTGTATGGCTCGTTCTTTGGAGACGGACATGAAACGGGGGCAAGCAAAGGGAAACTTGGCGGTTGTGAAGCCGGAGTTTAAGCCGCCGCGTCCGGACAAGTTTGGCTACCGAAGGAAATGGAATAAAAAGTCTAAGTCTTCTGGACAAGCTCCATCTGCGACTATGACGGACACATCTGGGAATGGAGCTCGTGCTTGTTTTACGTGCGGGAAGGTTGGACACTTCGCACGTGAATGCCGATTTGGTCCTCCAAAGGGTGATAAGAAGACGGGAGCGTCTTATGCGGAGAAAGGGAAGGCTGTGGTGGAGTCTTCTGCCTCGCACGCGCAGCCCAGAGTCTTCAACCTTGGACAACAGGAGGCCATTAAGCAGGCTGATGTCGTCACAGGTGCGTTTAAGTTTTAATATTTGTACTTTTGGTGTGCTGTGCTTGTTTTAATTGTCATGTTATAGGGTTTGTCCTTATACGAGAGTATCCGGCGCGAGCACTGTTCGACACAGGTGCTTCACATTCGTTTCTGTCTGAGGATTTTGTCTTGCGTGTCGGGGTGCCTATCCGGACCAAGACAGACAGTGTAAAGGTGTTGTTGCCTAACGGATGTTTGATGTGCGCGGATCGATCTTGCGGTCTTGAGGTCAAGATAGGAAGTCGGAGTTCAAAGTGGAAACACTAGTATTGCCAATCAAAGAGTTTGATATAATCTTTGGTATGGACTGGCTTTCAGAGCAGCGTGCCTGTATTGATTGCACTTCAAAAGAGGTCACACTTGGGCAAAATACCGAACGAGAGACCAAGTTTATTGGTATACAAGGGATAAGTGGGATGTTGTTATCCGCTCTCCAAGTTGTTAAGGCAGTTCGGAAGGGTGCGGAGTTGTTCTTCACACTCATAGAGGCGGTGGCGCCGAAGGCCAGTGTGAGTGAAGTGCCGATTGTGTCGGAATATGCGGATGTGTTTCCAAAGGACCTTCCGGGGTTACCTCCCCAAAGGGAAATTGACTTCGCTATCGAGCTGGTGCCGGGTGCAAAACCCGTGGCCCGTTCGCCATATCGGGTAGCGCCAAAAGAAATGGCCGAACTGAAAGTTCAGTTGCAAGAGTTGTTGGAGCAGGGATATATACGCCCAAGTATGTCACCTTGGAGCGCGCCTGTTCTTTTTGTGAAAAGAAAGACGGTGGTTTGCGACTACGTATTGATTATCGCGAACTGAACAAGCTGACGGAGAAAAACAAGTATCCAATTCCTCGGATCGATGACTTGTTCGATCAGCTAGCAGGCTCAACCGTCTATTCGAAGTTGGATTTGAAGTCCGGGTATTACCAGTTGCGGATTAGGGAAGGTGACATTCCCAAGACAGCGTTTGGCACACGCTATGGTCATTATGAGTTCACAGTGATGCCGTTCGGCTTGTGTAATGCGCCTTCGGTATTCATGGATCTCATGCATCGTACGTTCCGCGAATACCTGGATCTGTTTGTGATTGTGTTTATTGATGATATTCTGGTATATTCACAATCGGAGGAAGATCATGCAAACCATTTGCGATTAGTATTGCATACCTTGCGAAGGAATAAGTTGTATGCCAAGTTCTCAAAGTGTGAGTTCTGGCTCTCGTCGGTGGCTTTTCTAGGCCATGTGGTAAGTGGAGAGGGCATAGCGGTGGATCCGGCTAAGATAAGTGCCATTCGGGATTGGCCAGTGTTATCTTCAGTGGCCGAAGTCAGGAGTTTCCTTGGACTGGCGGGCTACTATAGGAGGTTCGTGGGGAACTTCTCCGGATTGCTTTGCCTCTGACTACGTTGACGAGAAAGGATCAGAAGTTCGTTTGGACGCCGGAGTGCGCACGAGCTTTTGAGGAGCTGAAAAGTCGTTTGACCACGGCGCCTGTTTTGACGTCGCCATGTGGTACAGATGGATTTGAAATATACAGCGATGCGTCAGGAAGCGGCTTAGGCTGCGTTCTGCTGCAGTTTGGCAAGGTGATCGCTTATGGTTCACGTCAATTGAAAGTACATGAGCGTAATTACCCCGTCCATGATTTGGAGTTGGCGGCGGTGATCTTTTCGCTAAAGTTGTGGTGACATTATCTATATGGCGTGAAAGTAGATATTTATACCGATCATAAAAGTTTAAAGTATCTGCTCGATCAAAAGGAGTTGAATATGCGACAAAGAAGGTGGATGGAATTCCTTGGGGATTTTACATTCGACATTCACTATGTTCCCGGAAAGGGAAATGTGGTCGCTGATGCCTTGAGTCATCGGGCTCCGGTACAGGCAAATTGGTTGCGGATACATGATGAGCGGTTAGTCCAAGAGTTGGAAGCCTTGGAGATATCTTGTGTGGGAAGAGATTCTTCAACTGAAGCAAGCATGAACTGGTTGGAAGTTCAATATGACCTTGCTGACAGGGTTCGGCGGGCAACGGAGTTGGATGAAAGTCTCCAACGCTATGCAAAGGAGGGATCTGGTGATCAGTTCTCCTGGGATGATGGCTTGTTACGGAAGGATGGCCGATTGTGCGTCCCTAGTGCGGGTAAATTGCGTGAAGGGCTGCTATATGAAGCGCACTTTACAAAGTATTCAATTCACCCTGGGAGCACAAAAATGTACAAAGACATGAAGAAACTGTTCTGGTGGCCTGGTTTAAAGAAGGACATAGCCGCGTATGTGGCTAAATGTCGTACTTGTGCTTTAGTAAAGGCAGAATGTCAACGGCCGAGTGGTTTCCTGAAGTCGTTGCCAGTTCCGCAATGGAAATTTGAGGATATTTCTATGGATTTCGTGCACGGATTGCCGAAATCTCAGCGTGGCCATGACTCAATCTGGGTGATTGTAGACCGGTTGACAAAGGTGGCTCACTTTATACCAAACAAGCGGGACGATTCAGTGGAAACGTTGGCAAAGCTCTATGTGGAGCAGATAGTTCGATTGCACGGTGTTCCCCGGAGCATCGTAAGTGACCGAGATGGGCGCTTTACTTCAAAGGATTGGAGATTAGTTCATCAGATGTTGGGCACGAAGTTAGCATTCAGTACGGCCTTTCACCCGCAAACGGATGGCCAAACTGAACGAACCAACAGAACGATGGAGGATATGCTCCGTATGTGCGCCCTGGACTTCGGTAAGAAGTGGGAAGAACATCTTGTTATGGTGGAGTTTGCCTATAATAATAGCTATCAAGCGAGTATAGGCATGGCCCCATTTGAAGCGCTGTATGGTCGCAAGTGTCGTACACCGCTAGCTTGGGCAGAAACTGGCGAGACTAAACTTTTAGGCAAAAAGGAGTCGAGGATGCTACCACAACAATACGCTCTATTCGAGAGAAGCTCCTAATAGCCCAAGATCGGCAGGCCAAGTATTACAATGCTAAGCACCGGAACGTGGAGTTCGCGGTGGTGAATGGGTCTATTTAAAGATTAAGCCCTTCAAAGGCGTATCTCGGATCCGGCGGTTGAAAAAGCTAAGTCCGCGATACCTTGGTCCGTTTGAAGTGGTGGAGCGAATTGGGGAAGCTGCCTATCGGTTAGCTCTTTCATCGGAATTGAGTGGATTGCATGACGTGTTTCACATCTCGGTGTTACGCAAAGCAGTCAAGGATCCAGCTCATATAGTTGAAAATGATCGAGTGCCAGTTGAGTATGGGCTAACGACAAAGGTGAAGCCTATACGGATAGAGGATCGAGCCGAGAAACAGTTGCGGAACAAGGTGATCGGGATGGTCAAAGTCCGGTGGGACAATTGTGGCCGAGAAGAGCTAACATGGGAGCGCGAGCAGACCATGCGAGCCGAGTTTCCCGAGTTATTTTCGTAACTTGTTCACTCGTTGTATGTGTAATAGAAACATATAAGTGTTTTGTTATTTTCTCCCTATTGTCTTCAAATTTCGGGACGAAATTTTATTAAGGGGGGGAGGATTGTAACACCCAAAAATCTCAAAATATGTTTGTACACAATTTTGGGTTGGAGGCTGTTAGACACGGCCTGGGACACGGGCGTGTCCCAGGGCGTGTCGGGTGTACACGGCCTGGGACACGGGCGTGTCCCAGGGCGTGTTCAGGCTAGTCGACGTTTGAGAGTCGACGATCGTCGAGCCTGGGACACGGCCTTCGACACGGGCGTGTCCCAGGGCGTGTTCGAATTAATTTTCGAAATTGACCTATTCAAGTCAGAGCCGGACACGGCCTTGAACACGGCCGGGAACACGGGCGTGTGAGGCTGGACACGGGCGTGTCAGTTGCCGTGTTCCGACCCGTGTACTGGTTTTGGAAATCGGTGAGTACCGTGTAACAGGAGACACGGGCGTGTCTCATGACTGACACGGGCGTGTCAGGTTCGACACGGGCGTGTCGATGCCCGTGTTCTCGAATATTTCAGTCGGTGCGACTGCCGCGTGTGCCGCTTAAGGGTACACGGCCTGTGACACGGGCGTGTCACAGGCCGTGTCGGCCAAATTTCAGGGGAATTTTCAGTAGATCGTGGCCCTTCATTTTCTTTAAATAAGATCCTGTGGCTGGAGTTCATTCCTGGGCTGATAAGGCCGGGAAAAGGGGGGAGAAGCTCATTCTTCTTTTCATCTTCTCTTTCTAAAGTAAGAGAGAGGTGAGAGCAAGGAGGAAGAAGAGGAAGTGGAGTTCGGCTGCCGGTGGTGCTACGGTGGTCCAAATCGCGAGCCGAGATCGGATTTGCGAAGGCAACGCTGCTGCGAAGGCTTTCATCCGTCTCAAATTTCTCTCCATGGCTCCGAAGCGAACTCCTAGGGTAACGATTTCCTGCTTGGACATGTGAAGTCCTTAATTCCTGCATTGCATAGGGAAAACCCTTCCCCGCGAGTGTGCGGTGGGTTGTGGCGTCCCTTGGGGTAGATATGTGAAGTCCCCCTTGTTAGAGTCCGGAATTGGAGTACGGATCTAGGCATGCTGTGTGAAGCCCATCTGGACATGGTCTGGATTGGTGATGCTTGGTTGCATATCGGAGAAGGCTCCGTGATGATTGCTTGTATGCATGATGGATAAAAGTACTGGAGGAAGTCCAGGAATTATGAGAGTTGGACTCTCTTGTGGCCGTGAGTGCTACTGGTGGAAAGTTGAGCTGTGAGGCTGCAACTAGGAAATGGTGGAACGGGCAAGGTGAAACTGTACCCGCGTCAGTCCAGGCGTGAGTCTGACGATGTGAGCAACGGGAAAGGTGGATCTGTACCCGCGTTATGGTTGTCTAACCTTGGGTGCTTAAGACCCTGTTAGGATCACATAGCGAGAGTCGACGGCCGTGAGCCGATCAGACTAGAATGCTCATAGTGCGCCGTTATGTCTGGGACCTCTGAACGGTGTGAATGTGCCCTGAGTGCACGGAGCGTCGGGCCGTCGAGCCGACGTTTGTGATATGTGACGGTGCGGGCGTGCACGTCTTGCTTGAATGGCTATATATATCATGTTGGATGAATGCTTTGCAGGGATGGAATTCCGCTGCCCCGTGTCAGGGGCAGGGTCGTTATAATTGGTCAGCTGAATGCTGACCGTTGCCCTGTTTTGCCACCGTTTGGTGGATTGGTTCTTACAGGTGCTGGAGGAGCTGGTCCGAGCGGGACTTAGCGGGCTGAAGCCCAAAGCTGCGTTGCTGCCCTCGAAGGCATTGTTTTGTTTCTTTTGTTCATGTGTGGCCGGCCTGCGTGCCGATGTATGTAAACCACACTCTTGTTAAGAGAAACTGTTGTAAGCCTTAAGGCCAGACTCTTTTGATGTATGTATATACATTCCTATGTTAGTGGACAATGTTGTTTATCTTGAGTTCATTAATTCAACCGTGAAGCTTCCGCTAGAATGCTCTGTGTGTAGGATGCGTTGGTTATGATATTATTTAGTAGCGTCTCCGCCTGTTTGTGGAATATGGTGTGGGGCCCCGCCGGACCCTCTATTATATTCTTCTTGACGGGTAGAGGTGTTACACTCCACCAGCCCTACCACCTAGCCGCCAATGTGGACTATGGCAAAAATGGCACATGCAATTCAGCCACCAAACTCCTCCCCTATCCTCTTTAAAAGCTCCAGCAAGGTCCAAGGATGAATTCCCACACTTTTCCTGAAGCAGCCAGGCCCTATCTGCATTTCTAAACAAGCCGACCACCACCGGCCACCACCATGCCGATCCGACGTTCAGCCGGCTACAGCCGCCCACTCAGGTCCTCCTCCACTCCTTCACTCATGGGTAGATCGTAGGAATCAATAGAACCAAGGTTGGAGCTCAATTGAGCCCAATCGGATTTTGAAATCATGGATTTTTCATGAAATTTCATCCCGTCGGTTTTGCCGGAATAGGGCTTCCCGGCGGCCTAGACGCCGGCCGGAGATAGCCCCGACCACCACGAAGGTGTCGGCGGCGGTGGCAGGCCGGGGAGGCGGCCGATGGCCGGCGGCAGCCGCTGGAAGTTGCTCCAGGCGGGTTGAATCGGGGCCGTCGGCTAGAGCTTGAAGATGACCCGATCCCGTCCAAGATTGCGCCAAGATTCGTGCCATATGATTTTAAACTATAGGATTAATATTTGATTCATTTCATTATTGTCACAGTATTGGTATTTACTGGTTTTAATTATTAAAAATATATAGAGCCTGTTTCAGAGAAAGTGGTAAACATCAAAAACCTAGCCCTATGAGTCTACTTTCAGCCAAAATTGGTTTGAACCAAATTGGGTGACTGGTTTGGCCAGGACACTCATTTTGGTGGGGTCTATACAAATGAATAGTCAGTCATTAAATTGGATGCCCACACTTGATCCTTTGTCCAAATAAGCTGAAATTTTGGCAGGGGCTCACCCTACCCTATACCTAGACCCTGCCCAAAAATGGGAATTTTTGGGAATAATTTTCATATAGTTTTTGTAAATAATTTAATTATGCTAGGGTAAATTAAATTAGGGGTCAAATGAAGTCCAAATTCAACCAAATTTTGGTGGGATGGTTATGAGGTCAATATAGACCTCTGGTTATAATTTCATTAAGTTTGGAGTTGATTTGAATAGGATTCAAGCAAACCCTAGCCTTGCCCTAAGAAGGGTATTTTGGTCCAAATTGTAATTTTGGCTTTTAGTGTCCAATTCACCTCAAAAGAGGTTCAAATTTTGTACACTAGTTTGGGATGACAAGATACACCTCCCAATGGAAATTTGGGGGCAGTGGAATTGGTTTGGCCCAAGATCTTAGGTCAAACCCTAAGGAAGGGCTTTTGTACCTTGTGAAGGGCATATGGCCAAATCACCTTGTATGGCTATGAAATTTTGTAGGGATAGAGTTTTGGTAACTATAACCCTCTGGTAAAATTATTAGGGCATTTTGGAAGGTTAGGACCCTAAAATCCCTAACCCTAGTTTAGGGCACAAACATTCTAGGGTTGAAATGGGCTAGCTAAACACCTCAACTAAGATGAAATTTTTGGTAGATTGGTCTTAAGGACATTATGAGCCTCTGGTAATTTAATGGGGAATTTTGGGTCAATAATTATAGCACTTCATTTGTAACCCAAGAAATGCTTAAATTAAGTAAATAATTTATTATGCTACTTCTGATAATTGAGAGGTCCTGAAATTTTGGCAGAGGTTGTTTGGAAGCATAAAGAGTTTATATAAATTTTATAAGAATTCTTGGACAAGTATATGAGGTAGTTAGTTCACAAGATTGTCATTTGATGGAATTATTCAAAAATTCATTTAAGCCTATTTACTAATAAATAAATTATGAAATTTGGCCCAAACCATGTATATGCCATTAGATTCATAATTGAAATTTCCCTGAATTTTTTGAAGCAATACATTATTTTATATTTATTAAATGAATCTCCAAGGACTTAAATGAATATTTGATTTAAAGATAAAGCTTTACTGAAAAGAAATATATATTTTGGAAAGATAAGTTTATATCATTATTCTGAGTAACATATAAAATTTGTAAAATGATTCCTTGAATGAAAGTAGTACTTCATGTTCATTTTTGGAAATTTTAGACATTAAAATAATTAAATGAATTATCAAATAAGTATGGAAGATTTTGGAACTCTGGATTTAGAACTTAAAGGTCATAATGAACCTCCATTAATTATTATAGGGGTGTAGGATGATTATTTTATATACATCCCATTTTACATGAAGATTGACTTGGTGGTCTGCATTTTTAGCAATTTTGGATCTAGTTTGTTTAAATCATTTTGAGTAATTTACTTACTGTATAATTATGAAATTTGGCCAATGATGTTTTAGGTCAGTATCTACTTTAGAAAATTAATTAAGAATTTTTGGATGAATATTTATTGCACTTACTTCATTAATAAAAGGAAAAAGGATATATTTTCAAAAATTGATTAGTGTCACTTGAATACTTGAAAAATTGTTATATCTTGGATTTATTGTTAAATGGTTATTTAGAATTTATCATGAATTTATGAAGCTTTATACCTCTCTGAAAAGTGCACTTCATGCTCAATGGGTAGCCCTTAGAAGCTTTTAACGGGAATTTAAATAAAAATCAGATTAATTGGAAAAATGATAATCTTTTGGATTTAGTCATTTGCATCATTAAAGTCTCCAGTAAATAATTCAGGGCATTCAGATAATTATTAGAATACCCCCTATCTGGTTCAACGTATCGTCTGAGTTGGTGTGCATATAGCAAAATTGCTAAATTGGAATAAGACAAGGTCGGGATAGTTATTGGAGTTAGACCCTTTTGTTGTGGATGATTTCCCAATAGAAAGAAGAGTAGTGAGAGTGGGTTGGCTAGTGTAGGTGGTGCGCATGATCGACAAAAAATCGTCTTTCTCGTAGTAATTAGGGAGAGTCAAAATTTCGTAAGCATACAGTAAATAGTAAACTTAGGGTTTTCACACTTTCCCACCCAGTGTCCCGAGAGATAGTATGGTTACTTGGGCAATAAGCCCAGTAGTTGTGATGGTGGTCTGGCGAGCTTCGGCTCAGTTGTTGATTACGACGGACGGGATTGTCCGGTGAGCTTTGGCTCGGTAGTAGATTATGACGGACGGGATTGTCCGGGAGCTTTGGCTCGGTAGTAGATTATGACGGACGGGATTGTCCCGGGAGCTTTAGCTCGTTGTAGATTATGACGGATGGGATTGTCCGGGGAACTTTAGCTCGTTGTAGATTATGATGGACGGGAATTGTCCGTGTGAGCTTCGGCTCGGTTGGTTGTTGACTCATAACTATTGTATGTGCATAAAAGGTTTTAGGTGGTGGGTCTTCTATATGGGGAGTTCGATGCACCGACACAATATGGTTGGCTCGGCAAGTGTGGTTAGCACTTTGCCAACAGAAGTCCGGTGCGCCAGCCGGCAGAGTACGCAGACATCCGCTTAGTGCACCAAGCGTTGAGGCGTACGATAGGTCTGACCGGTAGTGCTTTACTGGTTTAGAGGTGGGCGAGGCCCAACCCACCGCTTCGTCTGCCACTACGGAGGTATCCTGGGAGGTAACGGCTCCGAAAGGGGGAACTAAAAGGTCTGTGTACACAGAGTCGAGTGGGTGAGTTGCACAGCATGTTCACATCATGGCATAAATGTATTTCATAGCATAACCATCGCATATAACCTGACACCTAATGTATTAGCGGTATGGGACGCTCAATACATTAGGCCTTGCTAAACGACCCCTTGGCCTAAAGTTCGTGTGAGCGTGCTTATAAGTCAAGGTTCTCTTTCAACATTATAAACTGCTAATAGAACCGACACCCTATCGTATAAATCGGTATGGGACTTTTTATACGATAGGAGCCCTGAAAAAGATCCCTAGCTTATGTATACTCGCATAAGTTAAAGTTACTTATTTATTTTGTACGATTATTATCATGCTTACACTGTTAGTTTAGTTCCGCTGCCATTCTGAAATTTGAATACTCTCCACTTTCATGTCCTTCCCTTTCCTTCTCCCCGCTCGGTGCTTTAGGAGCCATGGGGGACGGGGTGGGGGACGATAGGACTTTAGTCTTTTAGACTAACGGTTTTCGAACCACATCATTTAGGGGACCACGGAGCCCAGCATGGAAGAGCAGCCCCGGAGTCGGCACGCTTGGAGATCGGACAGTCTAGCACTGGAGTCCAGACAGCAGGGACAGTGAGTCCCGATCTATATAGTTGTATTAGTTTTTCCTTCCGCGATGAGTGAAATGTAGTGAGGACTTGATGTACCGGCATAAGCCCGTGATTTTATTATGTGTACTAACTGTGGACACTCCCTTCGTGGAGTTTAATTTCTTATATGTGATATTTCTGTGGACTGTCTTGTTTACTTATGCTACAGTGGAGATCGAATTGGCCGGCAGAATCGGCGTCTTGTAGTGACGACCTTCCGGGTGCGAGGTATCACCGCAAGGCGGCGGTTCTGGGCCTAAGACCCCGGTGTCGAAAAAGAAAAAAAAATGGGTGTCTACACCCTATGTCATATTGGAAAGGGTTGGGCCTACCGCTGGAGCAACAGCCCGAGCTAGAGAATCTCCACATGTGTTCCATGTATCGTCGCTTCGGAAGGCACTATTGCGGCCCGAACAATACATCCCCACAACTGATGGTACTGTGGCGTCTGACAGATCTATGCGACTGGACCGGTGTGGATCGTTATAATGAGATAAGAACCTTGCGCCGCAAAATGTCCCCTTGGTAAAAATACTATGGTCTAATTCATGGGAAGGAGGAATTCACATGGGAGCCAATGGATTTGATGCAAAGACGCTACCCGGAGTTGTTTGCTTCAGGTAATTTTTATTTAAAAGCATATTTTGTTTTCTGTATGCTTTATACCCCACGACCTCAGCCTAATTTCGGGGACGAAATCTTTTTATTTTGTTTATAGGATTTGTAACGTCCTAATTCGCGCTAGGCCCCTCACACGTGTTCTGAGTGAAGAGACTCAACTCGGGCTTTGGGGTGCACTGACGCGAGGTGTCAGGTGCATTGAATAAGTGTAGGGTTGGGTTCAAGGATACCCCAAGCAGTAGCCGAGATGAGGGATCTCGGCCAAGTAAAAATCAACGGGAATGAGGTTGACGCTCGTCGATCGTCGAGAATGGAGGTTAATACTCACCGATTCGAGGGGTATCGGTGGTCGATACCCGCCGGACTCAGACTGCATTGGCTAAGGGAAAATCGTCGAGAATGCATGACGATTCTCACCGATCGCCGAGAATAACCGGTGATACCCACCGACCGTCGAGTATCGCCAACTGATACTCAACGCACACAACGACAGGATGTCCGATAAAACGGCTAAGGGAAAATCGTCGAGTATCATTGTTGATACTCGATGAATTCGTCGAGAATGACCCGTTAATACTCGCCGATCGACGGGAATCACTGGTCTAATTCCCGCCGAATTTGACTTGTGCGTTTTCTGCGCCCAGGCAGATTCACCGGCTTGTACAGGCGGACCGAAACTGGACTTCGGGATTCGTGCTGAATGATCCTTGGACCAGTCACTTCAAATGAAACCTAATTTGGGCGGTCCTATTATAGAGTGACACGTGGCGGAAGGGACTTAACCTAACATGTAATATAAAAAGGAGTAAACCAAACCCTAGCCATCGCACCCGATCGTTTCTTGCCGAGCCATCACCGTGCAAAACCGACGGGAGTGGTAGAGGATAATATCGCAGATCGCCGGAGGAGAGCTTGCTGTGCGAGCTTTGGAGGCGGCCTTCTCTCTCTCCTTCCTTTAACCGTGAAGAACAACTGCACCAAGGATGCGCGCAACGAAGAGTAACGCGATCCATGGCCGGCAACGGAGGAAACGCCGGAAATGAAGTGAGTTTCCTCCCCTCTCCCTTGGTGCTAGATCTGTAGCTATTCTTAGGCGAGACATCGACTCAAAAGAGTCTTGATGTGTGAGATGAAGCTTCTAGGAAGGCCATGCTAGAACTCGTGTTTCTAAACTTAGTCATCTTCACCTCTCCTCGCTTCAAAGTGATGATAGGGGTGGTCTCGTGAAGAGGAAATGGCCTCAAGAGGGAATAAGGGTGGAGAAACTTCTGTTGCGATTGGGGAAAATCGCTTGAGGAGACGAAATGAACGGATGTCGTTCACTTCGCTTCAAGATGCTTGCAGAATCTGTATTCTACACGCAGCGGACCTTCTTGGCTACTTTTAAGCAAGTAAGGATCGGATCTGGGCTTTCGACTAAACACGAAAGTCGTAGCCCTTGAAATTACCTTTCCAACGATTGGTTGTACGTTTCCAGGCGATAAATGTAGCCACAGGAAAGTCCGTTTGAATCCGCTGCGGTTGGGAGTTAATGCCCAGGAAATCTGTATCCTGTACGCAGCAGACTTCGAGTTGGAGTTCTGGTATGATGTGACTAGATCTGAGCTTTCGACTAAACACGAAAGTCGTAGCCCTTTAAATTACCTTTCCAACGAGTGATTGCACGTTTTCAGGCGATACCTGTAGCCACAGGAATCCTCGGTCAAAATTGCTGACCAGATTACATATATTTCTAGGTGATTACAATATGAACTTGGATTTGATGGAATAGATGTTGCAATCCATCTCGAGGTTGGGTGAATTCTTTTGTGTTAATCACCGAGTTAATGTGAGGGTTGATGTTTGAGGACTTTAATTTCCTATGTCGAGATGTGAATCAAGCCTAAGTGAATGAAAGGCTTTGATATATTTGGTAGATCACCATTATGCGCATTATCTATAATATGTTGAATTCATGTGGAAGGATTTCTAAATGATTAAACTATGGTCCTGATGTATAATGAATTGATGGAAGGGAATGGATAGTCCAATGCTTAGAGTGTCGTCTCCCTACGAGTAGCATTGTGGAATTTAACCAGTGCGGTGTAGACCGTCACTAATGGGAATGAGGTTGAGTTGAATAAAATTGGACTGTTGGGCTTGGTCCTCGGTGTTCACGTCCTGGGGCTCCTTCCGTGCCACATGAACGGTTGGGCTTTGTCCTCGGTGTTCACGTCCCAAGGCTCCATCCGTATTTGTTGGATGGTTGGGCTTGGTCCTCGTGCTTTCTCCGAGGCTCCTTCCATGCCATGAATTGTGGAATAGCATACGGTGTGAGTCGACACGCTGTGTCGTAATCCCGGGTTAAGGATAGTGTGGCAGGTCTACGGGCTCGCCAATCGTCACACCGATGGGAGTTGGCAGTTAGACCTTGGGCGGTTGGGCTTGGTCCTCGGTGTTCACGTCCTGAGGCTACTTCTGTGCCAAGTGAACGGTTGGGCTTGGTCCTCGTGCTCATTTCCGAGGCTCCTTCCGTGTCATAGCATAGGCCAGTCGACGCTTGGATCTTGGTGCATATTTACCCGAGAGAACCCGCTGAGCCGCAGTACGCATGTGAGCTCCGCTATTGTGTTCTTAGCGTTGAGGCGTACGGAGGCCTAGGCTAGGTAGTGTGGAGACCAGCCTAGTAGTGGAGATGCCCGCTCTACTGTCACCATTTGGCCACGACGGTTGATGCCTGAGAGGTTAGCTACCTGCTCGAATAGTGGGAACTATAAGTCTGTGTCGACATAGCGATTGCATGTGCTTGATCATGGGTGAGTCATTGCATTGCATACATAGCATTGCACTTCATTACATACACAAGACCCTCATCGTATAAGTTTGTATGGGCATTCCTATACGATGAGTTACTTTCTGCTGAACGACCCTCAACTTATATGCTTGTATGGGCACCTATATAAGTTGAGTTACTTACTGTTCTAGATATATACTCTCTTGCTACTGTAAATTGTAGATTTGTAAAGTAAGACCTTGTTCATTTGTATACTGTTTCTATTGCTATTTATGATATGTACGCATACTCCACCTGCTTGTACTACTGATATGTATTTATTGTACTTGTTCCTTTCTCCGCCCGGTGCCGAGGAGTCGCCGGGGGAGCGGATGTGAAACCACTTAGTCTTTTTGACTAACGGTTGCTACGTCTTCCTTTTTAGGATGAAACCCCACAGGTGGAGCAGCAGGATATGCAGCCGGACAGCCAGGCCAGGACGACAGGGCTTGAGGGGACGGTACCGTCGCTACCGTCAGTTACAGATGTGAGCGAGAGAGACTTATTGTAGCCCTTCGGGGCAATTTTGTTTACATACTCTGATTTTGTAGAAGCTTGTTTCAGCTTCTCTTTTGATGTACTTATGGACTTATGCTTGGTGTGGATTTGACTTTCATATTATTATGGTTGGGTTGGCATTTATCTGTTGATATTGTTGGTAGCCGGCAGAATAGGCGTCTTGCGGTACAGGCTAGCCTGAGTGCTAATGTTACCGCAAGGCGGCTGTTCTGGGCATAAGACCCCTCTCGTGCCATGTTTTGTGTTCCGGAGGGGGGTCTTACACCTACTTCACAGGGCAAGGTCTCAAAGTCTGCGAGACGCCCAAAAAGAACCATCATTGGCTCACGCGGTTGGTCTTCATTCGCGGCAACCTGGGCGGCATTCCGCTCATGCCTGTCTCACCCGCTGAAGTATTTTACGCAACCCCTCAAGTCGGCGGCACGGATAAGCTCCTCTGTGAGTACCTTACCGGAAAAAAATTTGAGGTCCAGTATCTGAGACGTGGTCTCGGCTCGCTCCTTCCCGTACGTCCTGGTGAAGGTATGCTCGACCTTTTTTTTTGGTCTCGCCTTTATTATTTCCTCTCGCTAATTATTGGTATCCATGATAACATTCCATCTTGCCTTTACTAGGAGAGAGGAACGTACCAGTTCACCCCCCTTACAAAAGTAACATCAAGCTGTCCAAGGGCGTCGCCCTCGCCAGCATGGCGGAAGAAGCGGCCAAAGAATCGTTGACCCCCTCCCTAAAGAATAGGTCGGCTGAAGACCTCGCTCCGTCTCGCCTCAGCCCCTTCGAAAAAAATGAAAATGAAGGTGAATGAAGGTGGTCTCCCCCCCCCCCCCCGTCAAGAAAACTCCTCAGGAGACTGTGGTGACGTTGGGGTCCCCGTGCCCTATTTCCCTAGGGTCCCAGTCCCCCCGGTCCCATCCTCGGGTTTCTCCTCGCAAGGCCGTCTCGCTATTTATAGAGACGGCACCCCTTGCGCAACACGCCAGCTCATAACAACAACTGTCCAGGTCCCCTTCTCGCGAGGGGCTCCCTCTCGCTACCCTACACCATCTGCCCACTCTAACTTCAATATGGGCCCCACTGTCCCTGATGCTGCCAATGACCCAACACTGATTTGGGACAAGGGGGCGCACCTGGTCTCAATCTCTACTCTCCTCCCCTCCTAGAGGGAGCAGGACCAGCCTACGGTTCACGCCTTCTCCTTAGGCTTTGGTCTTTACGGAGGTCATGGCCCCGACCCCCTTGACAAGGCCTCCTCGCGAGATCTGGTCCTGAGGGAGACGTAATCCCAACTGTGCACCTTGGAGATTTCACATAGGCTCTCACACCGACTGATTTTCAACAACTGAAACTGGAAAGAATCCGAGGCCAACTTTTCCTCCGAGCGCGAGAAGGTGCGAGATCTGGCGAAGAGACTAGAGGTAGCCGAAAACCTTCTTTCCAAGGCTCGCGGCGGAGTGGTGAGTTCTCCCTTAGCGCATTTTAAATGTACCTGACACCAATCTAACATACTTTCCACAGGATGCCGAGATGGCTGAGAGGTTACACTCGCGCATAGCGGAGCTGGAAGCAAACGTGAAAGAGCTAAAGGCCAAGGTCACCAAACTCAAGGGCGCCGCCCCTTCGACCTCTTGCTCGGCAATTCCCCCACCTACCCCTTCTCTGTATTCCTATGAGGAGGTCGAGGAGTTATGCCGAGACGCCAACATCCGAACCACCGAGCTGATCCTGAATATGATGCGCGAGATGGGCGTCGTGAAGGATGATTGCGAGTACGTTACTGCTCGCGACCTTGTACCAGAGATCTACGGCGAGGGAGATGGTTCTTCGGCCAGCGAGAAGGATTAAAGCTTCCCGAGTTCTACTTTTCTTTTACTTACGGTGCTTCTTTTTGACACTGATGTAATTTCGTATCGGACTATTTTACGGGAAGTGATGCGTATATCTATATATTACCCGCGTGTTGTTCTAGGGCTAGTCCTCTCTTTTTTTTCCCTTGTTGTTTCGATTGTCAACGGGATCTAAGGATCCATTCACCTCCAAGAGGGTGTCTCCCCTCATCTCGCTCCCTGGCAAGAGCGAATATGGACAAGGGGGGCGAGTTGTCGTGTCCCTGTAGTTCTCACGCATGGGAATGCTTTTTTCTCCCTATCTCGACTCGCTCCCTAATACCTCTCTGAGCGAGTTGCCTTTAGGAGTTAGTCCCCTCTCCTTTTCCTTGGGGTAGGGGATTCTCCTACTCCTTTACGATCAGAGTCCTTCCTCTTGCTGATCAATAGTGTGGTTTTCCCTTTGAAGCTTTCCATCTCTTGTTATTGTTTCACAACCACTCATCGGTCTCACCCACTTGGCGGTCCCGGTGAACGTGTGCATCCCGGATCCTCTTAAAAACCCTCTACAACCACTGAGTGAGCCTACAACCATGCCAGCTTGATGGGAGCCTGGTCAGCGGGTCTGCTCGGGGTCTGCTCTACAAACATCTTCCAACCGCCGAGTGAACCTACAACCATGCCAGCTTGATTGGAGCCTAGTCAGCGGGTCTGCTCGGGGTCTCCTCTCCACACAACCTCCAACAATCGAGTGAGCCTACAGCCCTGCCAGCTTGATGGGAGCCTGGTAAGCGGGTCTGCACGGGGTCTCCTCTCCAAACAACCTCCAACAACAGAGTGAGCCTACAACCCTGCCAGCTTGATGGGAGCCTGGTCAGCGGGTCTACTCGGGGTCTCCTCTCCAAGCAACCTCCAACCACCGAGTGAGCCTACAGCCCTTCCAACATGATGGGAGCCTGGTCAGCGGGTCTGCTCGGCGTATCCTCTCCAAACAACCTCCAACCGCCGAGTGAGCCTACAGCCCTGCCAGCTTGATGGGAGCCTGGTCAGCGGGTCTGCTCGGGGTCTCCTCTCCAAACAACCTCCAACCACCGAGTGAGCCTACAGCCCTGCCAGCTTGATTAGAGCCTGGTCAGTGGGTCTTCTCGAGGTCTCCTCTCCAAACAACCTCCAACCGCCGAGTGAGCCTATAGCCCTGCCAGCTTGATGGGAGCCTGGTCAGCGGGTCTGCTCGGGGTCTCCTCTCCAAACAACCTCCAACCACCGAGTGGGCCTACATCCCTGCCAGCTTGATGGGAGCCTGGTCAGCGGGTCTGCTTGGGGTCTCCTCTCCCCCTCCAAAATAATCTCATCTTTCAAGAACGGTTGCCTCGAAGTGCATTATGCCGAGAAATCGTGCCATGCATACATGTAGGAATATCTTTTTAGAAACATGTTCAAATAAATACAAGAAAGTATTATATTATGGGTAAAATCGCTTCAGATTGTCGCTGCTTCGGGCGCGATCCAAGGGTATCCCGTCCACATCCTTGAGGTGGTACCCCTCTGACTTCAAGACCTCCCTTACAATAAAGGGACCCTCCAAGTTAGGGTTGAGCTTCCCTACGGAGGCCCCCCTGCCTGTGGCATCTACCTTTTTGAGGACCAAGTCCCCCTTTTGGAACTGTTTTATCCTGATGTGCTTATCAAAGTACTTGGACATTTGGCGTTTGACTTCCTCCTACTGGATTTACGCTAGCTCCATGTGCTCCTCTACTAAGTCGAGAGAGAGATTCTGCTCCTCCCCATTGTCCTCTTGCCATCCTTTATCTCCTCTCCTTGCCATTGTCACTCTGGGGGATTCAACTTCAAATTCTACGGGTATGACGGCCTCCGAGACATGGGAGAGTCTGAAGGGTGTTTCTCCTATGGAGCTATTCGGTGTAGTCCTCAGATCCCAAAGGACGGAGGAGAGCTGCTCCACCCAACTTCCCCTCAGATTTTCTACCTTTTTCTTCAAGAGGTTCACTATGATCTTGTTCGCGGCTTCTACCTGTCGGTTGCTTCGGGGGTGATGAACCGAGATGAATCGAAAATCTATGCCAAGTTGAGCAACGAAGTCTACAAATTCCCTACTAGCGAACTGTGGACCATTATCTGTGATAATGGCCAAAGGGAGCCCGTGCCGGCAGATAATTTCCCCCCCCCCCATACAAAGTTCTTGACCACCTGCGTCGTCACCTTTTCCAAGGCCTTCACCTCCAGCTACTTTGAAAAGGAGTCCACCCTGACCAGCAGGAACCTCCTCTGGCCACTGGCCTGGGGAAACGGTCCTACCAGGTCCATTTCCCATATGACGAAGGGCCATGGAGCCGTTATCGTGCGTAATTTTTGCACTGGGATGAGTTGAAGTGGAGCGAACTCCTGGGACTTTCTGTATCTTCTTACAAACTCCTCAGCATCTTTCCTGAGGGTAGGCCAAAAGTATCCCTGCCTCAGCACCCTCCCTTCCAGGGTTCGACTCCCTGAGTGGCTTCCGCATTCCCCCGAGTAAACTTCCTCCAGTACCCTTGATGCCTCCTTCTCGGACACACATCGAGCTAGTAAGCCCGACAATGTTTTTCGATAAAATATCCCTTCCCTCAGAAGGTAATAGGTCGACTTGTACCTGACCTGATTCTTCTCAAGGTCCCCTTCGGGTAGATGTCCCGACATCAAGAATGTCATAAATGGGTCAATCCAGGATCCCTCTCGGTCCACTTCCATTAATTCCCCTTCCTCTATAGAGGTTCTAAAGAGTTCTGTCATGGTCCCTCCGGCCTGAGGGCCGTGCTTAGCGAGCAGGTCTGCCCTAATATTCTCCTCTCTTGGAACATGTTGAATTGAGAAGCTGCGAAATTGCCAGATGATACCCTTCACCTTTAATATATACAGCTGGAGGGTCGGTTCCCCCACTTCAAATTCCCCGTTGATATGCCATGTGACCACCAGAGAATCCATGGAGACCCTGAGGTCCGGTATGCCCAGCTCACGAGACAGCCTGAGCCTGGCGATGATGGCTTCATACTCGGCCTGGTTGTTTGTAAGGGTGAAATGGATCTTCAAATCCTGCTTGATTCTTGTCCCCTCAGGACTTGTTAAAACCACCCCGCCTCCAAAAGAACTTTTGCCCGAGGCCCCATCCACGAGCATTTCCCAAGCCACCATGGGAGGTGCATCTACCTCCTTGACCTCGACCACGTAGTCTGCTAATAAATCTGCCACCACCTGCGCCTTGATAGCTACCCGAGGGACGTAAGTGAGGTCGAATTCACTAAGCTTTATCGACCACATTGCTAACCTCCCCTAATGCTCCACCCCCTCTAGAATGCGATGGAGGGGGTGGTCCGTCACGACCTGAATCGAATGTGCTTAGAAGTACGACCTGAGGTTCCGGGCTGATATGATGAGGGTTAAGGCTAGTTTTTCGAGGATGGGGTACTTTAGCTCTGCCTTTTTGAGGACCCTGCTCACGTAATATATGGGGAATTGCTTCTTGTGCTCTTCTCGCATAAGGACCGAGCTCACTGCCTATGCCCCTAATCCCATGTATAGGAACAGATTCTCCCCCTCTCGCGGCCCTTGAAGTAGCGGCGTCTGGGTGAGCTGTTACTTCAGAGCTAGGAAGGCCTTCTCGTATTTAGGGGTCCACTCGAATTCCTTCCCACCCCTCAGAGTTCAGAAGAAGGAGGAACACCTCTCCCCTGCCCGGGAGAGGAACCTGCTCAACCCTGCCAAGTTACCAGTAAGGCATTGGACCTCCTTAGCGTCTTTCGGAGATCCCAACTCCAGGATTGCTTTTACCTTGTCTGGATTAGGCTCCACTCCTGAAGAGGTGAGGAGGTGCCCTAAAAACTTCCCCCTTCTGGACCCGAATACACATTTTTGAGGGTTGAGTCTCATTTTATATTTTCTTATAGTTTTAAAATTTTCCCGCAGATCCAAGAGGTTGGACTCGAGGTCTCGACTCTTAATCATCAGGTCATCTACGTAGACCTCGAGGTTTCGCCCCTTCTGCTCCCGAAATATCCGGTCCATCATCCTTTGGTAGGTCGCCCCTATGTTCTTCAATCCGAAGGGCATCATGTTGTAACTGAAACACCCATCCTCGGTGACAAAGGTGACGTCTTTGATTTCCGGGGGATGCATGCGTATCTGGTGGTACCCTGAAAAGGCATCTAAAAAACTCATTAGTGGAAAACCGATGGTTGAATCAACCAGCGCGTCGATTCGAGGCAGAGGGTAACAATCCTTCGGGCATTCTTTATTTAAAAGAGAGAAGTCAATACACATTTTCCATTTACCCTCCCCTTTCTTCACCATTACAACATTGCTAACCCACCCCGGATACCTATTCGCAGATATGAACCCTGCCCGAAGTAGCTTCTCCACCTCTTCTCTGATAAACCCGGCCAACTTGGAAGCGATGGCCCTCTACTTTTGTTGGATGGGGCGGACCTTGGTGTCGAGGTTGAGACGGTGGCACGCCATGTCCGCGTCGACCCCCGGCATGTCAGCTGCACACCAGGCGAATACATCTATGTTCTCTTGCACGCACCTCTGGATCTCCTCCTGATCCCTGGGGGTGAGCTCTCCGCTGACCTTGATCTTCTCTTTTCGCCCATCCTTCGTGAGGATGTCCATCTCCAGAACCTCCACTGCTGCCCTCAGCCTTGAAGGCACCTCCTCTTCTTCTTTCCCCCTTGGGTTTTTCTCCTACTCCCTTGACCTGCGCTCCACCACTTCCCGCTCCTCATCAACCACAACCACTTTATCCCGGGTCCTCCCCCTTTCTTTTTCGGGACTCATTCCTGGCGAGGATCGCTTCCTCCCTTCCGGCAGAGTCTCCTTTCCGGACGACTCCCTCATCTCCCCCATCTTCCTTTTCCTGCCCTTGGATCCTCCTGCCTCCTTCCTACCTTCCTGCACTCCCGCCATTTCTTGCTCCACCATAATACCTCTCTCTACTCAAACTACCTCTCTCTCCTCCTGCTCCTCTCCGTCCACCTGCTCCCCCGCCATCTCTTGCTCCACCGTAATGCCTCTCTCTACTCAAGCCACCTCTCTCTCCTCCTGCTCCTCTCCGTCCACCTGCTCCCTCGCCATCTCTGGCTCCACCGTAATTCCTCTCTCTACTCCAGCCACCTCTCTCTCCTCCTACTCCTCTCCGTCCACCTGCTCTTCTTGCTCCATCCTATTCTCTAGTTCTTCTGCATCACCCTTCCTTGAGATGGCATTTACTGTCGTCATATAGCATTCTCGGGCTGCCTTTGGATCTCCCCGCACCCTGATCTGGGTCCCCCCTGAATTGAGCTTCAAACACTGATGGAATGAGGACGGCACGCATTTGAAAGCGCAGATCAGAGGGCACCCAAAGATCGCGTTGTAACTGTTAGGGGAGTCAACTATAACAAAGCGGTAGTTTCTAGACAGCCCCCCCCCCCCCCGAGAGTTACCTGGAGCCCTACTCATCCCTCAACCTCCTTCCGCTCTCCTGAGAATCCGAATAGCGGTCCGTCTTCCGCCAACACTCTCCTAGCTTCCACTCTCATCTCATTGAATGCCTTTTTGAAGATAACATTTACGGAGCTCCCATTATCTACCAAGATTCTGGACACCGTGAAGTTTTCGATGGCGGTCATGATCACCAGTGCATCGCAGAAAAGATCTTCATGATATGGTAGTTCCCGCCTGTAAAAAGTAATCTTCTCATCTGGGAGCGGGTACTGCGACGTCGAGGCGACGATCCGACAGTACATGGTGTGGAGGCTGGCCTTGCAGGTATCCTCAAGCCCCCCCCCCCCATAGATCACCCTAATTCCCCCTCGATCCCGCGTATCTGATCGATCCACTCTCCGGTCCTCCTCCCCGGTTCCCGTCACCTCTACAATCCGCACCGATAACTGCTTCTCCCCTGCTACCCTTCTCCCCTTCAATTCAAGAAACTCTGGGCAGGTAGCCGTCGTGTGGCCTTCCTCCTCGTGAAAGTCGCAATATGGCAAGGCTACCCCCCCCCATCCTGCCTCCCCTCTTGGGGGTTCCTCCTCCTCCCCGCTCCTCCTCCCGCTCTTCCTCGCCCTCTTCCTCTTCCTCGGCCGATGGCCATTGCTTGCTGAGGAGGGGGTGGGAGTGTCCTCGGACCATGCCCCCACCCGAACGGATTAAACCTTCCCTGTCCTGGATAATAGTTTCTTCCTCCCTGGGGGGGCCCCACCCTTGTCCTTGAACAGGACCCCCTGGCTTCCTCCAACCCAGTTCCGGATGCACTTTCCCCATTGGCTCCTCCCTTCTCCTTCCCTCTTGCTGCCTGGCCCCTCCCGGCTCCCTCTGCTGCACATCCGTTAGTCTTGCCAGCTTCTTGGCAAAGGCCGAGTTTGATGCCTCCATAGCTATTTCCTTCGCCGCCTTCTCCATCAACCCCTCGAATGACAATGGTGGCTTCCTGGTCAGGCTCATCTTAAAAAAGCTCTCCTTTAGCCCCACTATGAAAGCCATCTGGAGAGCGATACTAGGCACCTCCTGGATGTCGAGAATATCCTCCGAGAAGCGGTCCACATATTGAGCCAAGGACTCATCGACCTTCTGCTTGATCAAGAAAATTGACTCCGAGTTTTTCTTCCTCTTCTTAGAGGTCGAGAAGCGCAGTTGGGAGCTTCTGCTTAGGTCCTCGAAGCCGTAGATCGACCCCGCTGGGAGTTGGTGGAACCAATCCCTAGCCTTGTCTTTCAGGGTGATGGAGAAAAGGCGGCACTTAAAAGCGTCTATCATTGGTCTGATGGAGACTGCGTCTTCGAACCACTGCAGGTGTTGGAGGGGATCATCCTTCCCCACATAGTAGGTCATCTCGGGCTTGCGGAACCCTTTAGGGACGGGTGCCGAGAGGATCAACTCGCAAAAAGGAGATCCTCTCGCCAGGGGTATCGCCACCTCCACTCGCACAACCATCCCGCTAGGCGAGACGACACTCGCTGGGCTGGCAAAAAGTTCTCTACCCTCCACGTCTCGCCTGCTACCTTCTGCCACTACCTCTTTTCCCGGTCGCCTCCTCGGGTGCGTCCTCGCCTATTCTTGCCTGGTCGATCCCCTCGCGGGGAGCGATACCTGGCTCCTGTGGTGGAGGGGTCTCGTATTCCCCTCTCTGTGAGATCTGCTTCAGCATGTCCATGATCCCGCCAATTGATGTCATGAACTCTGCCCTCCCGACATATTCTCCCGGGTTCGGGGACCCACCTCCATCTCCTTAAAGATCCCCCGCCATGAGGTCACCAAAAGTTCTTCTGTGCAAGTTGTTGTTTCACGCTCACCGCACTAGAAATGTTGGAACCAATAAAGTCGGTCCCTCCTAAAGCTCGGAACTGAAGATGCAGCTCGCCCTTACTCTCTTCGGACGACCCTCTGGACAAGGCCCTCAAAAAACTTGACCGGAGGCCTCAACGTGGAGGTCCCACCTCTTACCCGGAAGAATTAGAATCCTTCCCCTCCCTTGCCATTGCTGAGCTAGGTGCCTTAGAAAGATAGAAGGAGAGTTAGAAAGTCCCTTCTAAGCACCTTAGTCTATTTAAGGCCTCTAGAGTAACAAACTAGCTGTCTTGAAATAACTAGAAAATCTCCAACAGCCATACTCGTTGTTCTGAAGGCTTGCAGGCCACCCAGGGCAAAAGCTAATCCTGTGGGGCTAAAAGAGAGACCTTACCGGTCTTAAACCTCTGGGATTGACAAGACCTACCCTAGGCCTCTGGCGATGCTTCCTTCTGGAGGCTTCTCACCTGGGAGCTCTGTCTCGCTAGCGAAGCTCCCCCTAAGTCCTCTCGCATGGCGAGTCGGCTACTGCCCGGATGCCTCCTCCTTTGGCGCTGCTGTCTGATGTATAAAAATATACAATTTTATTTCATATTAAATATACATATTTATAAATAACTAGTTTTTATTAATACCTATTTTTATTATATTGTATTTTTTTTGTTTTAAAATTAAGTTTTAAGTTTTTCTGAAAATTTTTATTTTTCTTAGGTCACGCCCCCAGGTCACGCCCTGCCAGGGCGTGACAGCTCTTTTTAATTTCTTTTTTCTGCTGTTTTGCTGGACAGATAAAAATCGGGAATTCGATGGACACGCCTGCTGAACACGCCCGTGCCAAAGGCGACACGCCCGTGACCCAATGAAATTCTATCCAGAAGTCCAGCAAGCTGCCGCGCTGTCGCCACGCATGCCGCCTGTTGAATTACATGCATGACACGCCCGTGACCTATTCAAACGCCCGTGACCGGCCCGTCTATCCAAATCTCCAGCCCGCTTGCCACCTCCCGACAGCCTGACACGCCCGGCTACGCCTACCCGAACGCCCGTGTCAGGGGGCGTGTCACCTGATTTTTTCTATAAATAGGCCGGCAGGATTTGTAAATTCAATTGAACTCCAGCAGACTTAAGAACTGACTCCCCAGCTCTCTGACAAGGAACGTAGTCTTAAACTAAAGTTCTGTAAGTTGTAATTTTTCAGCTTTATTTTCAGCTTTTTAGAAAGTTGTAATATTTTCGGACTTTATAAAATAGACTCTTTCAATTTCAATTCTGAGTACTTTACTGCTTTCTTTTACTTTATTTTTTATATATACTATCCCGAATGAAAGGCGAAGCTCTGCTTATGTCTGGATTAAGATAGTGTAAAACTGCTTTCAAATCTATTTTCAAAACCCTATTCTTTCATACTATCCCGAATGAAAGGCGAGGCGAAAGCCTAAGTCCTGGATTAAGATGGCGAAGCGCTGCAAAATTTTACTACCCTATCCCAAAAACAAAGGTCGAAAGCTAAATCTAGAGATATTATTTCTATACTTTATACCGCTGAGAAGAGGCTAAGACCCTCACTTGGTCTAGCTCTGGTGGATACTATTTCAACTATTTCAACTCTACTTTCTAGTTATTCTAACTAGGGTTTTCTGTTAATTGATCATATACCAGGTGACGAGACACTACGTTTACGTTAACCCGTTTAAACGCAAGCCTTCCCGGTCGTACTTTCGAGTCAGTGATGCTACCAAAGGGACCCTCTCGTAAAGTTAGATAATTATGAAATAAAGTTGTTCTTTAATAGCTGAATTAATATTCTCAAGTTATTCTGAAATCGAGGACTACCTTCTAAGTCCCTATCTTAATAAAATCACGTATATATATTTTTCTATCTTTAGTTTTTAATTACAAACTCCACTCCGTTCTTTCGATAAAATAATAGTCAGTTCTAAAAAGTAGAATAATTAACACCGATCCCAGGAAAAATACGACCTTGATATTTTCTACAAAATACTATACTCCTATGCGATAGGTACTCTTGCCTTAATCCACAGGATATAAGTAAGTAAACAAAGAGATAGACTTATATACGTAAAAGATTATATAAAACCAAATCTATCTTCTTTAAAACAAACTTTACTTATCACCATCTCATGACGCAGCTCTCGCTCAGGCCCTTCTCACCTGGGACCTCTCGCCTGTTACCTTGGGCGGGATCCACTCACTCTGCGAATTGATGACTTTATTGGGTCGTCTTGCCTAGCCCCCCTTTTTCAAGCCTCTGGCCCCTGCGAGCCCGAGGTTGTACAGAAAGGATCCAGCCGCCGGTGGAGCTTCAGAGTTCCGATTCGAGATCCAAAGCCAGATTTGTGGAGGCAAGACCGCTGCAGTGCTTTCCAACTGGCTAGATTTCCATGGCTCCAAAGAGATCATCAAGGGTAACGATCTTTCTTCCATAGATATGTGAAGTCCATCTTTGTCATGTGCATGGATTTCCCTTACTAAAGGGTGGCTTTTGAGGGATTTCCTTGGGTTGATTCTTGAGATCCCCAACAAGTCTTCCATATAGATCCGGAAATGTGTTGTATGGAATAGGCATGCTATGTGATGCCCATCTAGACAGGTTTGTCTGGATTGGTGATATTTCATTTGTGCACTGGAGAAGACTCTGCGTATAAACGTGTATGTTGTGGAGTCGATGGGTTGTGCCTGTAAAGGACAGTAGGAGGAAGTATTGGAGTGGAATTCCAGGAAAATACCCTCGTTATTCCTGTGTTGTATGTTATGTTTGGGTTGAGTTTGGGTGCAGAAAGATAGTTCTGTTGAACCCGCCAAACAATCGCGAGGAACGCTGGCATTAGCTCCCCTTTTTGGATTGTGAAGCCAGTCCTTGGAGGACAGTGTAGCTATTGTGAGCTGTGTGCTCTTAAAAAGGCTTAGTGCAGAACAGGAAAGGTGAAACCAACGCTCGTGTAACATCCCTCAAACAACTAGACCCCCAGAGATAGTTTTTTTCAAGACTAGGTCATGACAAAACCCTAGGAAGTCCATAAAGGCCAAGTGAGCCTAGGAATGTTGATGAGACCACTATGGTCTGCACATAGTAGATTTTTGAACCTTGGTTTGAGATGATCATGGGGCTTCACCAAGACTCCAAGACCCCACCCATACCTCCATAACCCTAGTGAGGGGTCAGTTGGTCACTAAGAACCCATGGAAGGCAGTCAAAGGGGCTAAGTTGACCAAAGTCAACTATAACCCTAATTGGGTCAAACTGACCTGCACAAGGGCCAATTGCAGTCCTTTAGCCAAGTGGACCCCACACATACCATCATAACCCTAGCGAGAGGCCAAAGGGTCACAAAGGACCCATTGGGACCAATCAAAAAGGCTAGGTTGACCAAAGTCAACTCTAGACCTAAAATGGTCAAAGTGCCCTAGTTAAGGGTCAAGTGACCTCCAAGGGCCAATCCAACCCCACCTTCACCCTAGGGGAGGCCAATGAATCACCAAGGACCAATGGATCACCAAGGACCTATTAAGGAAACCTCAAGGACCAAATTGACCCAAGTGGACCCTAGTCCAAGTTTGGTCAAGCTAGCCCAAATGAGCTAACTCAAGCTCAAGCCCATTTTAATTAGGCTAACCTTGTTTTGATGAGTGAAATGGACTTGGTGGGCTGCCATTGGGTAAGGTAGGAGCCAAAATTCAGCTTGGTGTGTAGGAGAGAGAAAGATCCACCTATGGAGGAGAGAGAAAGAGAAGGAAGAAAAGGGAGGAAGGACTTTGGGCTCATCCTCCCCCTCCCCAACCCCCTCCATTCATGGCTTTAAGACAAGGAAGGAGCCCAAATCCAACCAGCTAATCATTGACTGGTTGGAGCCATGAATTCTACCCTACCAACCATGGCTTCCAAGCTTGACTTGGGCCAAAAATGGAAATGAGGCCTACAGCCACCTAACTCCCCTCCTCTTTGTTTTAAAAGCATCACTGGACTCCCAGGAAAATTCCCCCCCACTTTCCTGAAGAAGCCAAGCTGTTTCACTGCATAGTTGTAGAAGGTCGACCACTACCATTCACTGGTTTTGCCGTGAATGTCATCTTATCGGGATTGCCGAAATAATGCTCCCCGGCGGCCGTGCCGCCGCCTGCAGATAGCCACGACCACCACGAAGGTGTTGGCGGCGGTGGCCGGCCGGGGAGGTGGTCGGATCGCCGGCGGCAGCGGATGGAAGACGGCCCAGGCGGGATAAATCTGGGTCATCGGACAGAGGTAGAAGATGACGGGATGCCGTCCAACAGCGCGTCAAGATTCGTGCGTGATTGATTTTAAACTACAGGATATAAATGTTGATTTATTTCATTTATGTCATAGATTTCATATTTAATGGTTTTAATTATTAAAAATACTTAGAGGCAGTTTTAGGAAAAATAATCAACACATAAACTTTAGCCCTCTGAGTCTACTTTCATACAAAATTTGTTTGAACTAATTTGGATGCCTGGTTTGACAAGGGCACTCATTTTGGTGGGGTCTATACATATGGCTAGGCAGACATTAAATTGGATGCCCACACCTTATCATTTGCCCAAATGAGTTGAAATTTTGGCAGGGAGTCACCCTAACCCATATCTAGACCCTGCCAAAAATTGGAATTTTTAGGGATAATTTTTCTATAGTTTTGTAAATAATTTAATTTATCTAGGGTAATTTAATTTAGGGGTTAAATGAACTCCAAATCCATACAAATTTTGGTGGGTGGTGTATGGGGTCAATATTAAGCTTCTGCTAAAATTTCATTTTTTTGGAGGTGATTTGAACTGAAATCTTGCAAACCCTAGCCTTGCCTTAAAAAGGGCATTTTTGTCCAAAAATATATTTTTGGCTTAGAGTGTCCAATTCACCTCAACAGAGGTTCAAATTCGGGCCACTGACTTGGCCTTACTTTTTGTACCTCCCCATGGAAAGTGGGGTAGATTGGAGTTGATTTGACCCAAGACCCTAGGTCAAACCCTAAGGAAGGGCTTTTGTACCTTGTGTAGGGCGTGTGGCCAAAACACCATTAATGGACATGAAATTTTGTAGGGAGGGTACTAGGGTAGTTAGAACCCTCTGGTGAAAATCATAAGGGATTTTGGAAAGAGTGGGACCCACAAGACCCTTACCCTAGTTTAGGGCATAAATTTGGTAGGGTTGGAATAGGCTAGTGAAACTCCTTCAACTATGATGAAACTTTGGTAGAGTGGTCATAAGGATATAATGAACACCTGGTAATTTAATTGGAAATTTTTGGGACAATAATTATAGCACTTCTTTTGTAACACATGGGGATGCCCTAATTAATAAATTGATCATTTTGGTCCCTCTGCCCCTTGGGTTGTCATGAAAATTTGGCAGAGAAGGTTTTAAATCTCCATAGGCATATATGAATTTTATGAGAATTTTTGAATACATATTTGTGGTACTTACTTCACAAGCTTGGTAAATGAGAAAATTGTTCAATAATTTATTTAAGGCTCTTTACTGCTAAATAAATTATGAAATTTGACACAAATCATTTATGTGCCCTTAAAATCATACCTATATTTTTCCCTGAATTTTTGAAAGTAATATTACCCAACTTATTTATTTAAATGAATTATTATGAGTTATATTGAAATAATAATATGGGACCTAAACCTTGCTGAATAATTGGGATGTTTTGGATGGTAAGTTGAATACTTATTTTACATATCATATAAAATTGGTGGAATGTTATCTTGTCTGAAATTGGTACTTTATGTTCAATATTAGAATTTTTAGTCACTCAAATAATTAAATAAATTATTAAATAAATAGGAAAATTGTGGATCTCTGGATTTAGGCCTTAAAGATCATAATTGACCTCCAATAATTATTATAGGAGTACTGGATTATTATTTAATGTACCTCTTGTTTTACATATCATTAAGTCTTGGTGGTCTGCATTTAGTAATTTTGAAAAATTGTTCATTAATTGCTTGAAGCTTATTACTTGTTAATCACTTATGAGATTTGACCAAGAGCATTTATATTCCCTTACAATCATGCTTGAATTTTCCTTGAATTTTTGGAAATAATATTTCCCTACTTATCTATTTAAATGAATTATTGCGAGTTATAATAGAAATAAAATTAGTGGCCTAAACCTTGCTAAAAAATTAAGAGACCTTGGATCTTAGATTAAATGTTCATATTGGATATAACATAAATCTGGAGGAATTTTATCTTGTCTAAATTTGGTACTTCTTGTTCAATCTTGGAGATTTTGACCACTATAATAATTAAATAAATTTTTAGATATATAGGAAAAATTGTGTATCTCTGGATTTGGGCAACAAATTTCATAATAGTCCTGCAATAATTATTATAGGAGTACTGGATAATTATTGATGTACTTCTTATTTTACATGACATTTAACCTTAGTGGTCTGCATATAGTAAAACTGCAGAAAATATGTTGGAATATAAAGTTGGGCACATGAGTCGGGATTAGTTGTAGTAGGCTTGGATAAATTAGAATGAGTGCATCATTGGAGGTAGGATGAGTAGAGGGTTGGATTTTGCTAAATGTTACATGGTGCTCGGGATTGACGAAAGATTGTCTAACTCATAGGAGGAAGTGTCAAAGTACTAGGGTTAGACCCAATGCAATAGTTAAGGGATATGGGATTGGGTATCAACCAATATTAATAAGTTCCTTGCGAAAGGAAGCTTTGGGCTTCAACCCATCGTAGCTCCTAGTGCCCTCGAGAGCCCTTCACGGGGAATACCTTGGGCAGTCCTCGGCTAAACCTAAGTCGTAGGCATAAAATAAAATGAAGAGTAAATAGTAAATTTAGGGTTTCACATTCTCACACCTCGATGTCTCGGGGAGATAGATTGGGTCACTCGGGTAGAAAGCCCAGTTGTTTTGGTGATGGGAAGGTTAGCCTGGTATGCTTTGGCTCGGTAATAGTTTGTGAGGCAGGATAGCCCGACGAGCTTTGTCTCGGTTGTTGATTGTTGACGGACGAGATGGTACAGGGAGCTTTGGCTTGGTAGCTATTACACAAGGTTGCATGTGCATAAAGTATAAGGTGGTGGGTCTTCGGTGTTGGAGGGTCGATGCATTGACGCCCATACATTGACTCGGCAAGTGTGGTTTAGCACTTGGCCAAATAAAGTCCGGTGCGCCAGCAGACAAGAGTACACAGGAGCTCCGCTTAGTGCAACAGCGTCGAGGCGTACGATAGGTCTGAAAGGTAGTGCTATTACTAGTATAGAGGTGGGAGATGCCCAACCCACCGCTTCCATTTTCCACAACGGAGGTATCCTGGGAGGTTCGGCTCAAGAAAGGGGGAACTAAAGGTCTACGTACACAGATTCGAGTGGGTGAGTTGCACTTGCATGTTCACGTCATGGCAATTGTATTTCATAGAATAATCATTGCATATAACCTGATACCTAATGTATAAGTGGTATGGGACGCTCTATACATTAGGCCCTGCAAAACGACCCCTTGGTTTATAAGTTCGTGTGAGCGTGCTTATAAGTTAAGGTTATCTTTCAGTATTACACATATATGCTTACTAGTAAAACCGACACCCTATCGTATAAATCGGTATGAGACTTTTTATACGATAGGAGCCCTGCAAGAGATCCCTTAGCTTATGTGTATTCACATAAGTTAAGGTTACTTCCTTATTCAATGTTTTATACCCTTATTACCGTCTTATATACCTTAGAACTGCTAGTTTAGTTCCATCGTCATCTGCTATTTGATATTCTCCACTTTTATGTCCTTCCCTTTCCTTCTCCCCGCTCGGTGCCTAAGAGCCATGGGGGAAGGGGAGGGGGACAATAGGACTTAGTCATTTAGACTAACGGTTTTCGAACCACTTCATTTTAGGGGACCATAGAGCCCAGCATGGAGGAGCAGCCCCGAAGGTCTGCACTCTTGGAGATCGGACAGTCTAGTACCGGAGTTCAGACGACATGGACGGTGAGTCCCGACCGCTAGTAGTTATATTAGTTTGCTTCCGCGATTAGCGATTTGCAGTGAGGTCTTAATGTACCGGGCATAAGCCCGAGAATTCTGCTATATGTTTTTATCTGTGGACACTCCCTTCGTGGAGATTATTTACTGTTCATGTGTGATTTCTGTGGACTTGCTTATTTTATTACTACAGTTGTGATCGAATTGGCCGTCAGGATTGGCGTTTTGTAGTGATGACCTTCCCGGGTGCGAAGGTGTCACCGCAAAGCGGCGGTTCTTGGCCTAAGACCCCGTTGTTTTAAAAGGAAAAAAGGGGGTCTTACAAGTGGTATCGGAGGGGAAAACACATTGATCAAAAAGTAGCAGTACACAATTCCCGGGGCACCCCCGCACGAGTTTAGTTTGAGGCACAAACTAAGCAGCGGAAGCAGTGGTGGGCCCATATGGGGGATCAGATGAAATTGTCCACTTTTAGTTAGATTGGTGCGATTACTTATAATTGGCTTTTGTTACGTAGCCCCAAGCGCAGCCAACACCACAAGGCAGAGCCCAACAAACTCCGAATGCTGCACCACCTCCCCCGGTCCCCACTCCATTCCTACAGTCGGAGATGGGGCAAACCATGACAGCTATTCTGGTAGCTTTCAGGGCCCAACAGGTTCCAGCCCCGCAGCCAAACCCGGGGGCCAATTGGCTGAGCATCTTCTGAGGACTCTCTCCTCCATCTTACTTAGGGACAGAATCGGCTGTTCGGACGGAGGAATGGCTAGACATTATGTATGAAATGTTGACCGGGATACGGTACCCCTGGGAGGAAAGAGTTCCCTTGGTAGTCTCTTATTTAGAGTCTCACGCCAAAAGGTGGTGGAAGACGTCGGTGTATATGACTTTTGCTGATATGGAGGTTGCGGAAATTACTTGGTAGGAGTTCAGGGCCGCTTTACTGGAACATTTTGTACCACAGTTGGCTAGGGATGAGCTGGAGGATAGGTTCCTGCAGTTGAAGCAGGGAAACAAGACAGTGGTAGAATACCACCGGGAGTTCAACCATTTAGCACGGTTCGCAGACTCCTATCAGCTAGATGAGGAAGGATACACCAAGAGATTTTATAAGGGCCTACGGGAAGAGGTGAGGGAGGCCCTTCTGTTCATATCTGACGGACCTTACCTTGGATTTTAGAAATGGCCAAGAGGATTGAGGCTGATTGGCACACGACTCGGGGATGGAAGAGGCCAACGGAGGACCAAGGCCGGGGAGCAAAGAATGATCAGCGGCGGAGCCACATCACTGATGGGAGGGAGGGAAGAATAACAGAGGACCAACCTCGTCAGGAGGTGAGACGGGAGCCGAGGGAGCCGGTGGTAATGGCTCGTCAGCCTTTTCAGATGCGAGAGGCACCAAGACCCGGGGGTATGGCATTTCCCCCACCGGAGTGCTATAACTGCCATCAGATAGGACACATTCAGATAAACTGCCCCCATGAGGGGAGCACCTCTACCAATACCGCAGGCTGCCCTGCATGCCCAGCAGTTTGGAGGACGAGGACGTGGTCGAGGACGTGGTTTCCAGGGTACAGATCGCAGGCAGGACAGAGAGCAAATTTATGCACTAGATCTGGCTCAACCCCGGAACCCGGAGCAAGTAATCATAGGTACATCAGAAAATTTTAAGTTTTTCCTCATGAAATTTAAATTTATATATAAGTAATAATCTAGGAAAGAAAACCATAGCTAGATTCTAAAACATTTAACTTCCCCCCCCCCAGGAATAATTTTCATCAGCGGCAAACCCGCTTATACGCTGTTTGATACGGGTGCTTCACACTCATTTGTATCGGAGGCCATCGTAGAAGGGTTGGAAGGCGTGCAACATGGAGGCGGAGATCGGCGGAAGGATATTTTAAGCTCCAGCAACGATCATAAAGATGCCAGTCTTTGATTTGATCCTAGGAATGACATGGTTGCACTGGAATCATGCTCAGATTGACTGCATGTCCAAGAGAGCTACTGTGAGACATGGGGATACCTACCTCGTCATCGAAGGTATTAGATCTATTCCCCCTCTCATGTTGTCATCTGTACAGGCCGTCAAGGCCCACTTATAGGGGGAGGAAGTATATGAGGTGCTATTTGAAATGACTGAGGCAAAGGTCTCCACCTCGGATATTCCGAAGGTGCGAGATTTTGCCGACGTATTCCCAGAGAAACTGCCGGGGCTACCCCTGCACCGAGAGCAGGATTTCTGGATACAGCTAGTGCTGGGGGCTAAGCAGGCAGCTAGAGCCCCTTACCGGATGGCCCCAAAGGACCTGACAGAGTTTCGAAGCCAACTCCAAGAACTAGTAGAGGCCGGATTTGTCCGACCAAGATCTTCACCATGGGGAGCCCCAGTCTTGTTTGTTAAAAAGAAGGACGAAACACTGAGAATTTGCATCGACTACCGAGCAGTAAATCGGCTGACGGTCCGAAATACATATCTACTACCGAGGAAAGATGAGCTATTTGACCAGCTAGAAGGCACACATTTCTTTTCAAAATTTGATTTGAGGTCGAGCTACTATCAGCTGCAGATCAAGAAAGAGGATATACCAAAGACTGCCTTCAGTAGCAGATATGGGCTATTCTAGTTTACCGTGATGCCCTTCGGGCTCTCGAATGCACCGTCGGCATTCATGAGCCTCATGAATCAAGTGTTTGAGGCATATTTGGATGTGTTCATCATCGTGTTTATTGATTACATCCTCATTTACTCGAGGACAGAGGAGGAGCACACACGACATTTGATGCTGATCATGGAGAGACTGCGGGAGCACAAGCTTTATGCAAAGATCAGCAAATGTCAGATTTGGTTGAGGTAGGTGGCTTTCCTAGGCCATATCATCAGCGGTGCTGGGTTGACAGTGGACCCGGCCAAGATTCAAGCAGTTTGGGATTGGCCACAGTTGAAGACGGCCACAGATGTGCGGAGAACCTAGGACTTGCCGGTTACTACCGGAAGTTCGTAGAGGGATTATCTCGAATTGCCCTTCCACTCACATCCCTGACAAGAAAGGAGGTTCCCTTTGTCTGGACTCCATAGTATAAGGTGGCTTTTCAAGAGATAAAGGGAAGACTGACTTCGGCTCCTATACTTGCCCTCCCTTCAGGGAAAGAAGGATTCCAGGTCTACACCGACGCTTCCTACCAGGGCATGGGTGCAGTGCTGATGCAGAATGGTCATGTGATAGCTTACGCTTCTCGGCAGCTGAAGAAGCATGAGCAGAACTATCCAGTCCACGACTTAGAAATGGGAGCTGTCATTTTTGCTCTGAAAGTCTGGCGACACTATCTGTACGGTGTCCACTACGACATATACTCTGATCATAAAAATTTGAGGTATGTGGACACGCAGAAAGAGCTTAATATCAGACAGAGATGATGGGTGGAGTTTTTAGCAGACTACCAGTACGAGATGCACTACCACCCGGGAAAGGCGAATGTGGTGGCAGATGCACTAAGTCGGAAAACCGCAAACCCTGGAGCAGAAATACAGTTGATGGCCTTGGAGTTGGTTCAGATGTTAGAAAAGATGCAAATATACCTTGTGTCCGTAGATCACCCCGAGCTATACCAGGAGTATCTATCGTCGTTAATTTCCACGGATGACATTCGAGAACCGATCCGGATTGACGACAAGGGAGTACGAGTCTTACGCCACAAGAAGGTTCCATTGGTCAAGGTCCTGTGGAGGAATCACGGGAGTGAGGAGAACACATGGGAGCCCCAGAACATAATGCGGCAAAGGTACCCGGAGCTTTTTGGTCAGGTATTACTCACAACCTCTCGGGATGTTACAATTTACCTTCCATATTCGAAACCCGTAGGCCTAACTAGAATTTCGAGGATGAAATTTTTTATTTATATATTGGGATTTGTAACATCCCTCAAACAACTAGACCCCCAGAGCTAGTTTTTGTAATGACTAGGTCGTGACAAAACCCTATGAAGTCCATAAATGCCAAGTGAGACTAGGAATGTGGATGAGACCACTATTGTCTGCACATAGTAAATTTCTGAACCTTGGTTTAAGATGATCATGGGGCTTCACCAAGACTCCAAGACCCCACCCATACCTCCATAACCCTAGTGAGGGGTCAGTTGGTCACTAAGAACCCATAGAAGGCAGTCAAAGGGGCTAAGTTAACCAAAGTCAACTATAACCCTAATTGGGTCAAACTGACCTGCACAAGGGCCAATTGCAGTCCCTTAGCCAAGTGGACCCCACACATACCCTCATAACCCTAGTGAGAGGCCAAAGGGTCACCAAGGACCCATTGGGACCAATCAAAAAGGCTAGGTTGACCAAAGTCAACTCTAGACCTAAAATGGTCAAAGTGCCCTAGTTAAGGGTCAAGTGACCTCCAAGGGCCAATCTAACCCCACCTTGACCCTAGGGAAGGCCAATGGATCACCAAGGACCCATTAAGGAAACCTCAAGGACCAAATTGACCCAAGTGGACCCTAGTCCAAGTTTGGGTCAAGCTATCCCAAATGGGCTAACTCAATCTCAAGCCCATTTTAATTAGGCTAACCTTGTTTTGATGAGTGAAATGGACTTGTGGGCTGCCATTGGGTTAGGTAGGAGCCAAAATTCATCTTGGTGTGTAGGAGAGAGAAAGAGCCACCTATGGAGGAGAGAGAAAGAGAAGGAAGAAAAGGGAGGAGGACTTTGGGCTCATCCTCCCCCTCTCCAACCCCCTCCATTCATGGCTTTAGGACAAGGAAGGCAGCCCCAATCCAACCAGCTGATCATTGACTAGTTGGAGCCATGAATTCTCCCCTACCAGCCATGGCCGCCAAGCATGACTTGGGCAAAAAAGGGAAATGAGGCCTACAGCCACCTAACTCCCCTCCTCTTTATTTTAAAAGCATCACTGGACTCCCAGGAAAATTCCCCACAACTTTCCGGAAGAAGACAAGCAGTTTCACTGCATAGTTGTAGAAGGCCGACCACCACCAGCCACCACCATGAAATTCCGACGATCAGCACGGCTTCAGCCACCCCCAGAGGTCCTCTTCCACTCCTTCTTGCATGGGTAGATCGTAGCAATCCTAAGGGCCGAGGTTCGGGCTCAATTGAGCCTAATCCAATTTCAAAATTCACTGGTTTTGCCGTGAATTTCAGCTTATCGGGATCGCCAGAATAGTGCTCCCTGGAGGCCGTGCCACCGCCTGGAGATAGCCACGACCACCATGAAGGTGTTGGCGGTAGTGGCCGGCCGGGGAGGTTGCCGGATCGCCGGCGACAATGGCTGGAAGACGGCCCAGGCGGGTTAAATTTTGGTAGTCGGCTGGAGGTGACGGGATGCCGTCCAACAGCGCGTCAAGATTCGTGCGGGATTGATTTTAAACTATAGGATATAAATGTTGATTTATTTCATTTATGTCACAGATTTCATATTTAATGGTTTTAATTTTTAAAAATACCTAGATGCAGTTTTAGGAAAAATGATAACCACATAAATTGTAGCCCTCTGAGTCTACTTTCATACAAAGTTGGTTTGAACAAATTTGGGTGCCTAGTTTGACAAGGGCACTCATTTTGGTGGGGTCTATACATATGACTAGGCAGACATTAAATTGGATGCCTATACCTCATCATTTGCCCAAATGAGTTGCAATTCTGTCAGGGAGTCACCCTAATCCATATCTAGACCCTGCCCAAAAGTGGAAATTTTTGGGGATAATGTTTCTATAGTTTTGTAAATAATTTAATTTATCTAGGGTAATTTAATTTAGGGGCTAAATGAACTCCAAATCTATCAAAATTTTGGTGGGTGGTGTATGGGGTCAATATTAAGCTCTGGTTAAAATTTCATTAATTTTGAAGGTGATTTGAAATGAAATCTTGCAAACCCTAGCCTTGCCTTAAAAAGGGCATTTTTGTCCAAAAATGTATTTTTGGCTTAGAGTGTCCAATTCACCTCAACAGAGGTTAAAATTTTGGCCACTAACTTGGCATGACTTTTTGTACCTCCCCATGGAAAGTGGGGGTAGATTGGAGTTGATTTGACAAAAGACTCTAGGTCAAACCCTAAGGAAGGGCTTTTGTACCTTGTGAAGGGCATACAACCAAAACACCATGAATGGCCATGAAATTTTGTAGGGAGGGTACTAGGGTAGTTAAAACCAACTTGTGAAAATCTTAAGGGATTTTGGAAAGAGTGGGACCCACAAGGCTTTAACCCTAGTTTAGGGCACAAATATGGTAGGGTTAGAATAGGCTAGTGAAACTCCTTCAACTATGATGAAACTTTGGTAGAGTGGTCATAAGGATATAATGAACCCCTAGTAATTTAAATTGAAATTTTTTGAATAATAATTATAGCACTTCCATTGTAACACATGGGTATGCCCTAATTAATAAATTGATCATTTTGGTCCTCTTCCCCTTGGGTGTTCATGAAAATTTGGCAGAGAAGGTTTTAAATCTATATAGACATATATGAATTTTATGAGAATTTTTGAATACATTTTTGTGGTACTTACTTCACAAGCTTGGTAAATGAGAAAATTGTTCAATAATTTATTTAAGGCTCTTTGCTGGTAAATAAATTATAAAATTTTACCCAAATCATTTATATGCCCTTAAAATCATACCTATATTTTTTCCTTAATTTTTGGAAGTAATATTGCCAAACATATCTATTTAAATGAATTATTATGAGTTATATTGAAATAATAATGTGGGAGCTAAACCTTGCTAAAAAATTGGGATGTTTTGGATGGTAAGTTGAATACTTATTTTACATATCATATAAAATTGGTGGAATGTTATCTTGTCTGAAATTGGTACTTCATGTTCAATATAAGAATTTTTAGTCACTCAAATAATTAAATAAATTATTAAATAAATAGGAAAATTGTTGATCTCTGGATTTAGGCCTTAAAGATTATAATGGACCTCCAATAATTATTATAGGAGTACTGGATGATTATTTGATGTACCTCCTGTTTTACATATCATTAGGTCTTGGTGGTCTGCATTTAGTAATTTGGAAAATTGTTCATTAATTGCTTGAATCTTATTACTTGTTAATCACTTATGAGATTTGACCCAGAGAATTTATATGCCCTTACAATCATGCTTGAATTTTCCTTGATTTTTTGGAAATAATATTGCCCTACTTATCTATTTAAATGAATTATTGCGAGTTATAATTGAAATAAAATTAGTGGCCTAAACCTTGCTGAAAAATTAGGAGACCATGGATCTTAGGTGAAATGTTCATATTGGATATAACATAAATCTGGAGGAATATTATCTTGTCTAAATTTGGTACTTCTTATTCAATCTTGGAGATTTTGGCCACTATAATAATTAAATAAATTATTAGATAAATATCTCTGGAGACAAAAGGTTATAATAGTCCTCCAATAATTATTATAGGAGTACTGGATGATTATTCGATGTACTACCCATTTTACATGACATTTAACCTTAGTGGTCTGCATT
This sequence comes from Platanthera zijinensis, assembly GCA_039513925.1. NCBI lineage: Eukaryota > Viridiplantae > Streptophyta > Magnoliopsida > Asparagales > Orchidaceae > Platanthera > Platanthera zijinensis. Next base: position 140,533,720 of record CM077088.1, read on the forward strand.
TAGTAAAACTGTAGAAAATATGTTGGAATTTAATGTTGGACACATGAGTCGGGATTAGTGGTAGTAGGCTTGGATAAATTAGAATGAGTGCATCATTGGAGGTAGGATGAGTAGAGGGTTGAATTTTGCTAAATGTTAGATGGTGCTCGGGATCGACGAAAGATTGTCTAACTCATAGGAGGAAGTGTCAAAGTACTAGGGTTAGACCCAATGCAATAATTAAGGGACATGGGATTGGGTATCAACCAATAAGAATAAGTGTCTTACGAAAGGGAGCATTGGGCTTCAGCCAATCGTAGCTCCTAGTGCCCTCGAGAGCCCTTCACGGGGAATACCTTGGGCAGTCCTCAGCTAAACCTAAGTCGTAGGCATAAAAGAAAATGAAGAGCAAATATTAAATTTAGGGTTTCACATTCTCACACCTCGATGTCTCGGGGAGATAGGTTGGGTCACTCGGGCAGAAAGCCCAGTGGTTTTGGTGATGGGCAGGTTAGCCCGGTAAGCTTTGGCTCGGTAATAGTTTGTGATGGGCAGGATAGCCCGACGAGCTTTGTCTAAGTTTTTGATTGTTGACGGACGGGATGGTCCAGGGAGCTTTGGCTCGGTAGTTATTACACAAGGTTGCAAGTGCATAAAGTATAAGGTGGTGGGTCTTCGGTGTTGGAGGGTCGATGCATTGACGCCCATACGTTGACTCGACAAGTGTGGTTTAGCACTTGGCCAAATAAAGTCCGGTGCGCCAGCAGATAAGAGTACACAGGAGCTCCGCTTAGTGCAACAGCGTCGAGGCGTACGATAGGTCTGAAAGGTAGTGCTATTACTAGTTTAGAGGTGGGAGATGCCCAACCCACCGCTTCCATTTTCCACAACGGAGGTATCCTGGGAGGTTCGGCTCAAGAAAGGGGGAACTAAAGGTCTACGTACACAGATTCGAGTGAGTGAGTTGCACTTGCATGTTCACGTCATGGCATAATCGTATTTCATAGCATAATCATTGCATATAACCTGACACCTAATGTATAAGTGGTATGAGACGCCCTATACATTAGGCCCTGCAAAACGACCCCTTGGTTTATAAGTTCGTGCGAGTGTGCTTATAAGTTAAGGTTAACTTTCAGTATTACACATATATGCTTACTAGTAAAACTGACACCCTATCGTATAAATCGGTATGAGACTTTTTATACGATAGGAGCCCTGCAAGAGATCCCTTAGCTTATGTGTATTCACATAAGTTAAGGTTACTTCCTTATTCAATGTTTTATACCCTTATTACCGTCTTATATACCTTAGAACTGCTAGTTTAGTTCCGTCGTTGTACAACCCCGTATTCGCCGAGTAGGGCCCTCTCTCCTGGTACCTCTCTCCTGGTACCTCTCTCCTGGTACCTCTCTCCTGGGCCCTCTCTCCTTGTACCTCTCTCCTGGTACCTCTCTCCTGGTACCTCTCTCCTGGTACCTCTCTCCTGGTACCTCTCTCCTGGTACCTCTCTCCTGGTACCTCTCTCCTGGTACCTCTCTCCTGGTACCTCTCTCCTGGTACCTCTCTCCTGGTACCTCTCTCCTGGTACCTCTCTCCTGGTACTTCTCTCCTGGTACCTCTCTCCTGGGCCCTCTCTCCTGGTACCTCTCTTCTGGTACCTCTCTTCTGGTACCTCTCGCCTGGTACCTCTCGCCCGGTACCTCTCGCCTGGTACCTCTCGCCGTACCTCTCGCCTGCTACCTCTCGCCTGGTACCATCTCGCCTGGTACCTCTCTCCTGGTACCTATCTCCTAGTACCTCTCTCCTGGCACCTCTCTCCTGGGCCCTCTCTCCTGGTACCTCTCTCCTAGTACCTCTCTCCTGGTACCTCTCTCCTGGGCCCTCTCTCCTGGTACCTCTCTCCTAGTACCTCTCGCCTGGTACCTCTCGCCTGGTACCTCTCTCCTGGTACCTCTCTCCTGGGCCCTCTCTCCTGGTACCTCTCTCCTTGTACCTCTCTCCTTGTACCTCTCTCCCGGTACCTCTCGCCAGGGCCCTCTCGCTAGGGCCCTCCCGCCAGCTCGCCCGACCTGTTTTTTACCGTTGTGCCCTCGAGGGGGGATTACCTCTTTGCCCCCAGATTTTGAGTTTTCCTATTGGCTTGAGGCTTATTTGTCCTAAGGGTTTTTTTTCATTTTTCCCTTATGACTTGGAAAAACTATAAATAGACCCCCTTGGGTGCCTTTGGAGAGGATGAATTTTCCTTACCTCCTCCTCCCTTAGCTTCATCTTGGTAGAGTAGAGAGAGCTCTCCAAGGCGCCCAGCCTAGCCCTTTGGTGAGGGAGGGGAAGTGTTCTAGCGACCTTCCGGGTGTGTGGTGGGACCTCCATGCTAGAGCCGAGGGTCTATTCCTAGTCTCCCAAGTCTTTGGTCCGTGACATCCTTCCGAGTGTAGTAGGTGCGAGGTCACCCCTTCCCCGAGGGTCGAGCTCCACAGAGGTCATTTTTGGTTTCAACATTTTGGTGCGGTGAGCGTGGAGAGTGACCAGCATAGAAGATCTCATGAGAGTGTCATGGCTGGAGATCAGGGAGGTAGTGATGACCTCGATGGTCTCCCCAACCTAGGACCCTTCGTAGGAAGGGAAGAGTTCATGGCTTCCATCTCTGGCATCATGGAGATGTTGCGAAGCATTGCCCCTCGGACTGGCAGCTCAGCCCCCACCCCCCAGGGACCGGCTCCCGGGGACCTCAGAGAGCTGCCTCCCAACGGTACAAGCGAGATGATCCCAGCAGGGGGAGACGGAAGTGCACCAGGGCGGAGACCTGGGAAGGAGAGGATGGGAGAAGGGGTCGAGCGAGACCTCCCCGTCCGGGAGCTATTCCCCTGCCCATCAAGTGCTCGCCCCTTAGGCGACCAGGTCACTCCAGTGGAGGTCGCGAGAGCACCCCTCAGGGGGTCACCCTTCAGCGAGCTGATCCTCTCAGCTCCCGTTCCTGAGGGGTTCAGGGAACTTGACAAGACATACTACACCGGGAAGGATGACCCCATCCAGCACTTGTAGTGGTTCGAGGATGCCGTCTCCATCCTGCCAATGACGGACGCCTTCAAGTGCCGTCTGTTTGCGATCACCTTGAGAAAGAAGGCAAGGGACTAGTTCTATCAACTACCTCCAAGGTCCATCTTCGGGTTCGAAGACTTGAGCCGGAGCTTTCAGCTTCGCTTCTCCACCTCCAAGAAGAGGAAGAAGGGTCCTGAGTCCCTCTTTATGATAAAGTAAAGGTCCGAGGAGTCGCTGGCCCACTACGTTGACAGGTTCCAGGAGGAGGTCCTTGATATCCAAGAGGTGCCAGGGTATGCCCTCCAGATAGCGTTCACGGTGGGGCTACGCAAAGGGTTCTTCAAGATGAGCTTGACCCGGAAGACCCCACTTTCTTTCGAGGAGCTGATGGAAAGGGTGGCAGAGGAGATAGCCCTGGAAGCAGCCAACCCGGCCTTTGTGAAGAGGTTGGCAAAGTTGACGGAGGTGGAGTCAAGAGAGCAGGGTGGCTCAAGGCACTAGGAAGGAAGTCGGAGAGAGGAGTAGAGAGCCCGGGGGTTCCAGAGACCGGAGGGTCCGGAGCTAGGCTGGAGGTAGCAGGGAGGACCTGCCCATGGTCCAGAAAGAACTCTCAACCAGTGTGGGGAAAATTTCAATGGAGGTCAAGGGAGGTTCAACTTCCAAGGGCAAGCTCCCAAGCAGCTCTTACCTCCACCGCATCGAGCTATGGTTATTGGTCGAAGGGAGAGGAGGAACCGTGTGGGAGGAATAAGAGGCAAAGTAGAGATACCCTACTGTGAGTTCCATCAGGAGGAGGGTCATGCAACAGCTGCTTGTCCCGAGTTCCTAGAGCTTAGGAGGACAAGGGACCCGACACCATAGCCTCAACAACCACAAGATCCAGCACGTATTGAACAAGTCCAAACGGAGGCGGTAGGGGAGAGTTGTGAGGATAGGGTTGATGTGGGCACCCTGGGAGGGTTCAAATAATGCATGAGGAAAGAGAGTGGTAGTGAGGTGGATCATCTTTTGTAATGAACCTTTCTTATCTTGTAGTAACTACGATTGATAAAAAGTATCGCCGGAAGACACTTTGTGATCCTTGCTCTAGCTCCGAGATGGTTCCGCTGACCAGGCTCCCACTAGCTGGCAGGGCAGGTTGACCTCTCGTGGAGGCTAAGTACCTCTAGCTCCGAGATGGTTCCGCTGACCACGCTCCAACTAGCTGGCAGGGCAGGTTGACCTCTCGAGGAGGCTAAGTCCCTCTAGCTCCGAGATGGTTCTGCTGACCAGGCTCCCACTAGCTGGCAGGGCAGGTCAACCTCTCGTGGAGGCTAAGTCCCCTTAACTCCAAGATGGTCCCGCTGCAAGGCTCCCTCTAGCTGGCAGGTCCGGTGGTACCTCTCGTGGTTGCCTAGTCCCTTAACTCCGAGATGGTCCCGCTTCCAGGCTCCCTCTAGCTGGCAGGTCCAATGGTACCTCTCGTGGAGGCTAAGTCCCCTTAACTCCGAGATGGTCCCGCTGCCAGGCTCCCTCTAGCTGGCAGGGCAGGTTGACCTCTCGTGGTAGCCTAGTCCCTCTAGCTCCGAGATGGTTCCGCTGACCAGGCTCCCACTAGCTGGCAGGGCAGGTTGACCTCTCGTGGAGGCTAACTCCCTCTAGCTCCAAGATGGTTCCGCTGACCATGCTCCCACTAGCTGGCAGGGCAGGTTGACCTCTCGTGGAGGCTAAGTACCTCTAGCTCCGAGATGGTTCCGCTGACCAGGCTCCCACTAGCTAGCAGGGCAGGTTGACCTCTCGAGGAAGCTAAGTCCCTCTAGCTCCGAGATGGTTTCGCTGACAAGGCTCCCACTAGCTGCCAGGGCAGGTTGACCTCTCAAGGAGGCTAAGTCCCTCTAGCTCCGAGATGGTTCCACTGACCAAGCTCCCACTAGCTGGCAGGGAAGGTCAACCTCTCGTGGAGGCTAAGTCCCCTTAGCTCCGAGATGGTCCCGCTGCTAGGCTCCCTCTAGCTGGCAGGTCCGGTGGTACCTCTCGTGGTAGCCTAGTCCCTCTAGCTTTGAGATGGTTCCACTGACCAGGCTCCCACTAGATGGCAGGGCAGGTTGACCTCTCGTGGAGGCTAAGTCCCTCTAGCTCCGAGATGGTTCCGCTGACCAGGCTCCCACTAGCTGGCAGGGCAGGTTGACCTCTCGTGAAGGCTAAGTACCTCTAGCTCCGAGATGGTTCCGCTGACCTGGCTCCCACTAGCTGGCAGGGCAAGTTGACCTCTCGAGGAGGCTAAGTCCCTCTAGCTCCAAGATGGTTCCGTTGACCAGGATTCCACTAGCTGGCAGGGCAGGTTGACCTCTCGTGGAGGCTAAGTACCTCTAGCTTTGAGATGGTTCCGCTGACCAGGCTCCCACTAGCTAGCAGGGCAGGTTGACCTCTCGAAGAGGCTAAGTCTCTCTAGCTCTGAGATGGTTCCGCTGACCAGGCTCCCACTAGCTGGCAGGGCAGGTTGACCTCTCGTGGAGGCTAAGTCCCTCTAGCTCCGAGATGGTTCCGCTGACCAGGCTCCCACTAGCTGGCAGGGCAGGTTGACCTCTTGTGAAGGCTAAGTACCTCTAGCTCCGAGAAGGTTCCGCTGACCAGTCTCCCACTAGCTGGTAGGGCAGGTTGACCTCTCGAGGAGGCTAAGTCCCTCTAGCTCCGAGATGGTTCCGCTGACCAGGCTCCCACTAGCTGGCAGGGCTGATTGACCACTCGTGGAGGCTAAGTACCTCTAGCTCCGAGATGGTTCCGCTGAACAGGCTCCCACTAGCTGGCAGGGCAGGTTGATCTCTCGAGAAGTCTAAGTACCTCTAGCTCCGAGATGGTTCCGCTGACCAGGCTCCCACTAGCTGGCAGGGCAGGTTGACCTCTCGAGGAGGCTAAGTCCCTCTAGCTCCGAGATGGTTCCGCTGACCAGGCTCCCACTAGCTGGCAGGGCAGGTTGACCTCGCGTGGAGGCTAAGTACCTCTAGCTCCGAGATGGTTCTGCTGACCAGGCTCCCACTAGCTGGCAGGGCAGGTTGACCTCTCGAGGAAGCTAAGTCCCTCTAGCTCCGAGATGGTTCCGCTGACCAGGCTCCCACTAGCTGGCATGGCAGGTTGACCTCTCGAGGAGGTTAAGTCCCTCTAGCTCCGAGATGGTTCCGCTGACCAGGCTCCCACTAGCTGGCAGGGCAGGTCAACCTCTCGTGGAGGCTAAGTCCCCTTAGCTCCGAGATGGTCCCGCTGCCAGGCTCCCTCTAGCTGGCAGGTCCGGTGGTACCTCTTGTGGTAGCCTAGTCCCTCTAACTTCGAGATGGTTCCGCTGACCAGGCTCCCACTAGCTGGCAGGGCAGGTTGACCTCTCGTGGAGGCTAAGTCCCTCTAGCTCCGAGATGGTTTCACTAACCAGGCTCCCACTAGCTGGCAGTGCAGGTTTACCTCTCGAGGAGGCTAAGTCCCTCTAGCTCCGAGATGGTTCCGCTGACCAGGCTCCCACTAGCTGGTAGGGCAGGTTGACCTCTCGTGGAGGCTAAGTACCTCTAGCTCTGAGATGGTTCTGCTGACCAGGCTCCCACTAGCTAGCAGGGCAGGTTGACCTCTCGTGAAGGCTAAGTACTTCTAGCTCCGAGATGATTCCGCTGACCAGGCTCCCACTAGCTGGAAGGGCAGGTTGACCTCTCGAGGAGGCTAAGTCCCTCTAGCTCCGAGATGGTTCCGCTGACCAGGCTCAAAATAGCTGGCAGGGCAGGTTGACCTCTCGTGGAGGCTAAGTACCTCTAGCTCCGAGATGGCTCCGCTGACCAGGCTCCCACTAGCTAGCAGGGCAGGTTGACCTCTCGAGAAGGCTAAGTACCTCTAGCTCCGAGATGGTTCCGCTGACCAGGCTCCCACTAGCTGGCAGGGCAGGTTGACCTCTCATGAAGGATAAGTACCTCTAGATCCGAGATGGTTCCGCTGACCAGGCTCCCACTAGCTGGCAGGGCAGGTTGACCTCTCGAGGAGGCTAAGTCCCTATAGCTCCGAGATGGTTCCGCTGACCAGGCTCCCACTAGCTGGACGGGCAGGTTGACCTCTCGTGGAGGCTAAGTACCTCTAGCTCTGAGATGGTTCCGCTGACCAGGCTCCCACTACCTGGCAGGGCAGGTTGACCTCTCAAGAAAGCTAAGTACCTCTAGCTCCGAGATGGTTCCGCTGACCAGGCTCCCACTAGCTGGCAGGGCAGGTTGACCTCTCGTGAAGGCTAAGTACCCCTAGATCCGAGATGGTTCCGCTGACCAGGCTCCCACTAGCTGGCAGGGCAGGTTGACCTCTCGAGGAGGCTAAGTCCCTATAGCTCCGAGATGGTTCCGCTGACCAGGCTCCCACTAGCTGGACGGGCAGGTTGACCTCTCGTGGAGGCTAAGTACCTCTACCTCCGAGATGGTTCCGCTGACCAAGCTCCCACTAGCTGGCAGGGCAGGTTAACCTATCGAGGAGGCTAAGTCCCTCTAGCTCCGAGAGGGTCCCGCTGACAGGCTCCCTCTAGCTGGCAGGTCCGGTGGTACCTCTCGGGGTAGCCTAGTCCCTTAGCTCCGAGATGGTCCCGCTGTCAGGCTCCCTCTAGCTGGCAGGTCCGGTGGTACCTCTCGTGGTAGCCTACTCCCTTAGCTCCGAGATGGTCCCGCTGCCAGGCTCCCTCTAGCTGGCAGGTCCGGTGGTCCCTCTCGTAGTAGCCTAGTCCCTTATCTCCGAGATGGTCCCGCTGCCAGACTCCCTCTAGCTGGCAGGTCCGGTGGTACCTCTCGTTATAGCCTAGTCCCTTAACTTCGAGATGGTCCCGCTTTCAGGCTCCTTCTAGTTGGCAGGTCTGGTGGTACCTCTTATGGTAGCCCAACTCTTTCCCTCGAGGTGGTCTCGTCACCCAGGCTCCTATTGACTGGCCTGGCAGGTTGACCACGTAGGGAGGCCAAGTGATTTTCGCCCCCAAGAATACCACTCAGCGAAGACGTTGGGTTGGATGTTCTTTCCGAGCTTGTGCCAAGCTCACAAAGAGCGGGGATTGTGTACAACCCCATATTCGCCGAGTAGGGCCCTCTCTCCTGGTACCTCTCTCCTGGTACCTCTCTCCTGGTACCTCTCTCCTAGGCCCTCTCTCCTGTTACCTCTCTCCTGGTACCTCTCTCCTGGTACCTCTCTCCTGGTACCTCTCTCCTGTACCTCTCTCCTGGTACCTCTCTCCTGGTACCTCTCTCCTGGTTCCTCTCTCCTGGTACCTCTCTCATGGGCCCTCTCTCCTGGTACCTCTCTCCTGGTACCTCTCTCCTGGTACCTCTCTCCTGGTACCTCTCTCCTGGTACCTCTCTCCTGGGCCCTCTCTCCTGGTACCTCTCTCCTGGTACCTCTCTCCTGGTACCTCTTGCCTGGAACCTCTCGCCCGGTACCTCTCGCCTGGTACCTCTCTGGTACCTCTCGCCTGGTACCTCTCGCCTGGTAGCTCTCGCCTGGTACCTCTCTCCTGGTACCTCTCTCCTGGTACCTCTCTCCTGGTAGCTCTCTCCTGGTACCTCTCTCCTGGTACCTCTCTCCTGGGCCCTCTCTCCTAGTACCTCTCTCCGGGTACCTCTCGCCTGGTACCTATTGCGTGGTACCTCTCTCCTAGTACCTCTCTCCTGGGCCCTCTCTCCTGGTACCTCTCTCCTGGTACCTCTCTCCTGGTACCTCTCGCTAGGGCCCTCTCACCAGGGCCCTCCCGCCAGCTCGCCCGACCTGTTTTTACCGTTGTGCCCTCGAGGGGGATTACCTCTTTACCCCCCGATGTGGAGTTTTCCTATTGGCTTGAGGCTTATTTGTCCTAAGGGTCTTTTTGTCATTTTACCCCTATGACTTGGAAAAACTGCTCTTGGTTGCCTTTGGAGAGGATGAATTTTCCTTACCTCCTCCTTCCTTAGCTTCATCTTGGTAGAGTAGAGAGAGCTCTCAAAGGCGCCCAGCCTAGCCCTTTGGTGAGGGAGGGGAAGTGTTCTAGCGACCTTCTGGGTGTGTGGTGGGACCTCCACGCTAGAGCCGAGGGTATATTCCTAGTCTCCCAAGTCTTTGGTCCGTGACATCCTTCCGAGTGTAGTAGGTGCGAGGTCACCCCTTCCCCGAGGGTCGAGCTCCACAGAGGTCATTTTTGGTTTCAACAGTCGTCATCTGCTATTTGATATTCTCCACATTCATGTCCTTCCCTTTCCTTCTCCCCGCTCGGTGCCTAGGAGCCATGGGGGAAGGGGCGGGGGACGATAGGACTTAGTCTTTTAGACTAACGGTTTTTGAACCACATAATTTTAGGGGACCACGGAGCCCAGCATGGAGGAGCAGCCCCGGAGGTCTAAATGCTTGGAGATCGGACAGTCTAGTATTGGAGTTCCGACAACAGGGACGGTGAGTCCCGACTGCTATTAGTTATATTAGTTTGCTTACGCGATGAACAATTTGTAGTGAGGACTTGATGTACCGCGCATTATCCCGAGAATTCTGTTATATGTTTTATCTGTGGACACTCCCTTCGTGGAGATTATTTACTATTCATGTGTAATTTCTGTGACTTGCTTATTTTATTGCTACAGTTTGATCGAATTAGCCAGCAGGATTGGCGTTTTTTAGTGATGACCTTCCCGGGTACGAAGGTGTCACCGCAAAGCGGCGGTTCTGGGCCTAAGACCCCGGTGTTTTAAATGAAAAAAAGGGGGTCTTACACCTCGCCTCTAAACTGGCGATGAGTACTTTGGTATTCAACAATTGCATGGAGACTTGAGCAATGGGGGGTGGCTGATCTGTACCTTGCATTATGTAGACTGTACAAGAGAGCGTTAAGGCATTGAGCTTTCATCAGTGAAAAAATGAGAGTCTTTAGCCTGCGTGCCATTAAGACTACTTTGATCAAACTTTACCATTGGGTTTCGGACTTTGAACGGTGGTGGGACCCTGGTATTCCGATACACCAAGAATGTGCCCTGAGTGCACGGATCATCGGGCCGCATGGCCGACAGTTGGAATATGTTGATTATGCGTGAGTGCACATTGTATGATATATCTGCTTGTGAAATGCTATTTCTGCAGGGAAGGAATACCATTGCCCTGGGAAGGGGGTAGGGTCGTTATAAATTGGTCAGCTGAATGCAGACCGTTGCTTTGTTTGCCACCATTATGGTGGGTTGTCCCTGTAAAGGTGCTGGAGAGCCGAGCAAGAAATAGAGGGCTGAAGCCCCTCCTACTGCTGCTGGCCCTCGAAGGCTGATCAAAGACTTTTTTTATGTTCATGTGTGGCCGGCCTGTGCGCCGATGTTTGTAATCCACACTTGTAAAGAATAACTGTAAGGCCTTAAGGCCAAACTCTTCAGTATTTGTTGTATTTCCTTCGTGAGTATATATAAATGTGGTTGTTTATATATAGTGGACATTCATGGTTTGAGTTCAGTTAAACGTTAGATTCTTTTGCTAGTATGCTCTGTGTTAGGATGCATATATGTATTGGTATTAACCTATGACCTCTCCGCCTGTTTGTGGCATATAGTGTGGGGCCCCTTCCGGACCTTCTATTATATGTTATTTAACGGATGGATTCGTTACATTTTAGTATCAACTTGTCTCGGTCTTCCTCTTTAGAATTCGTGGCCAAATTCTTTTGTGGGGTAGCGAGCACGTGTAAGTGCGACCCACTTTAGCATTAATGAACTCTTGAATGTCCACTTAAGAATGCAAATACACCTGTTTGAGGAACCTGCGCATTCCTATATTATTGTGATTGCTTGTGCAAGGTCGCTAAAGTTTGTCTTATTCCCCTATAGGTGACTCGTAGTTGTGCTGGGCAGGCTGAGCCCCAGCGTTCTGATGAGAGTGCGGCACCAGCTGAGGTGCCTACACCTCCTCCTTCTACGAAAATAATCTGCTTAGTTGTTGAGGCGCTATTTGCCATGATTCATGCACATCCTACTAGGCAGGAGTAACCAACAGTGATGCCAGAACGGGTTGGTGTAAGGCAAGAACCTGTTGAGGCTGTTGATCCTCGAGCAGCTAAGTAGTAGTTGAACCATTTTATAAGCTTCAATCCTCTGACGTTTACGGGTGTGGGAACCCCAACGCGGGTGGAAGATTGGTTGTCGCGCATCAAGAAAATTTTGACGACGATATGGACGGAGGAAGATTAGAAGGTCACCTTGGACACCTTCTTGTTGGAAGGAGAGGCTCGGCTATGGTGGGACGAGATAGAGTTGCATCACCTAACAGGCAGACAATTAACACAAGTCTTGATCGAGGAGTTTTCACGACTATTTTTCGCAAAGCACCTACCAGCGGCAAAACACATCGCCATGGAAAATGAGTTCAACCGTCTAACGCAAGGAGAAAGTAGTGGTAATACTTACTTACATGAGTTTACAAGGTTGGGCCGTTATGCGGGGTCTATCTTCTTTGATGAATAACGGAAAACCAATAGGTTCTATGAAGGGTTGTGAGATGAGTTGATATTCCTGCTCTCAAGTTCGGTGAACCAAGGTTTTCAGGCATTGGTTGATACTACTTGTGCGCTAGAGAAAGATATGAAACAGGTGCAAGGAAAGAGGGACTTGGCTATGACTAAGTCTGAGTTCATAGCGCCCCGTCCTGGCAAATCGAACTACCATAAGAAGTGGAGCAAGAGATCCAAATCTTCTAGACAGTCTCCTCCTACAGTTACATCGGGGGCAACGTCATGACAAGAGTCTCGTACTTGCTATACATGTAGAAGAGTGTGGCATATAGCCCGTAACTGCCGTCTTGGTCCGCCAAAGGTGGAAAAGAAGACGGGAGCATCTTATGCTGAGAAGGGAAAAGTAGTTGTGGAGTCCTTTGCATCCCAGGCGCAGCCCCGAGTATATAATCTTGGCCAATAAGAGGCCATAAAGCAATGTGACGTCGTCACAGGTACGATTTAAGATATTGATTGCTTTTTATATTGCATACCTTGTGTGTAGCTTGTGTATGATGTGTTTGTCTTAGGATTTGTCCTGATTCGGAACAATCCGACGAGAGCACTGTTTGATACGGGTGCTTCACATTCATTACTTTCTAAGGACTTTGTAACTCGAATTGGTGTACCTATTCATGTGACGATAGATAACATAAAGGTATTATTTCCAAACGGATTTGTGATTTGTGCGGATAAGACTTGCTGCATGGAAGTACAAATAGGAAGTGGGATTTCTGCTTGAGTGCATCTGTGCTACCGATATCAGAATTTGATGTGATCTTTTGTATGGACTGGCTCTCGGAGCAGAGTGCCTTTATTTTGCAATTCAAAGGAGATCATACTGGCCCAGAATACCGGGCTTGAGACTAAGTTTGCTGGTATGCGAGGAGTAGGCGGGACCTTGATGTTTGCTCTCCAAATCGGCAATGCTGTTCGGAAGGGCGCAGAGTTATTCTTCATGCTTATTCAAGCTGTTGATCCAAAGTCCAGTGTGTGTGATGTTCTGATTGTATCAGAGTTTGTTGATGTCCTAATGATCTTCTTGGGTTACCACCCCAGCGGGAGATCGACTTCACTATTGAGCTGGTGCTAGGTGCGAAACTTGTGGCCCGCTTGCCATATCGCGTTGCACCAATAGAAATGGTTGAAATGAAATTTCAATTGCAAGAGTTGCTGGAACAGGGTTATATATGCCCAAGTATGTCACCTTGGAGCGCACCTGTTCTGTTTGTGAAAAAGAAGGATGGTAGTCTACGGTTGTGTATTGATTATCGTGAATTAAATAAGCTGACAGAGAAAAACAAGTATCCGATTCCACGGATTGATGACTTGTTCGATCAGCTAGTGTGATGAACCATCTATTCTAAAATGGATTTAAAATCTGGATATTACAAATTGAGGATTCGGGAAGGTGACATTCCCATGACAGCATTTGGAACACACTACAATCATTATGAGTTCATTGTAATGTCATTTAGGCTATGTAATCCGCCATCGGTGTTCATGGATATAATGCACCGAAAATTTCGAGAATACTTGGACTTATTTGTAATTGTCTTCATTGATGATATCTTGGTGTACTCTTAATCTGAAGCTGATCATGCGAACCATTTACGGTTGGTGTTGCATACCCTGCGAAGAAATAAGATCTATGCCAAGTTCTCAAAGTATGAGTTTTGGCTGTTGTCAGTGGCTTTTCGTGGCCATGTGGTAAGTGGAGAGGGCATTGCGATGGATCCGTTAAAGGTAAGTTCCATACAAGAGTGGCTAGTGTTGTCTTCGGTAGCCGAAGTAAGAAGTTTCGTTGGACTGGCAGGCTACTACATACATTTTGTGGAAAACTTCTCACGGATCTCTTTGCCTTTTACCATATTAACGAGGAAGGATCAGAAGTTTGTTTGGACGTCGGAGTGCGCACGAGCTTTTGAAGAGCTAAATAGTTATTTGACCACGGCGCCTGTGCTAACATCGCCATATAGTACAGACTTCTATGAGATTTATAGTGATACTTCAGGGAGCGGCTTTGGCTTCGTTCTTCTGCAGTTTGGCCAGGTGATTGCTTATGGCTCACGCTAGTTGAAAGTGCATGAGCGGAATTATCCCGTCCATGACTTGGACTTGGCGGCGGTGATCTTTGCACTAAAATTGTGGTGGCACTATTTATATGGCGTAAAATTGGATATCTTTACAGATCATAAGATCCTAAAATACTTATTTGATCAGAAGGATCTCAATATGCGATAACGGAGGTGGATGGAGTTCCTCGGGGACTACACCTTTGATATTCTTTATACTCCCAGAAAGGGAAACGTGGTCGCAGATGCCTTGAGTCGTAGGACTCCGGTAAGGGCAAATTGGTTACGGATGCATGATGAGAGTCTGATGTAGGAGCTGGAAGCATTAGAGATTTCCTTATGTTGACAAGAATTCCACAGCAAATTCATGCTTGAACCGGACGGAGGTACAATATGACCTTACGGACAGGGATCGGCGAGCAACGGAACTTGATGAAAGTCTCCAACGCTATGCAAAGGATGGTTCAAATGACCAATTCTTCTGGGATGACGGCCTTTTGAGTAAAGAGGGTCATTTGTGCGTCCCAAGTATGGGTAAGTTGAGGGAAAATTTATGTATGAGGCTCACTTTACAAAATACTCAATTCACACAGGGAGCACAAAGATGTACAAGGACATGAAAAAGCTATTCTGGTGGCCAGGGTTAAAGAAAGACAACGCACATTATTTGGCTAAATGTCAAACATGTGCCTTGGTGAAAGAAGAATGCCAGAAGCCCGGAGGTTTCCTGAAGTCATTACCTATTCCGGAATGGAAGTTTGATGATATTTCGATGTATTTCATGCACCGGTCGCCGAGATCTCTATGCGGGAATGATTTGGTTTGGGTGATTGTAGACCGGTTGACTAAAGTGGCTCACTTCCTACTGAACAAGAGGGATGATTCAGTGGAAGTCTTGGCGTAACTTTATGTTGAGGAAATCGTACGATTGCACGGTGTTCCCCGTAGTATCGTAAGTGATCATTACTGGCACTTCACATCGAATGATTGGAGGTTGATCCATCAGTTGTTGGGAACAAAGTTAAAATTTAGTACGACCTTTCATTCTTAAACTGATGGCCAAACTGAGAGGACCAACAAATGATGGAGGACATGTAAGACCCCCCTTTTTTTTCCTTTTTCAACCACCGGGGTCTTAGCCCAGAATTGCCGCTTTGCGGTGGCACCGACATCTCGGGAAGGCAACCACTACAAAACGCCAATTCTGCCAGCCCTTTTCGATCACAAGAGAGAGAAGTATTTATACATAAAATGCAAATAAGTCCACAGAAACATGTAAATAAAAGTGAATCATATCCAGTCCATCAATACATAACAACAGGTAAAATAGATAAACGGGCTCGAGCCCAGTACATCAGAGTCCACACTACAAGTCGCTCATCGCGCAAGATAAGAAAATACTAATCACTCACGGAGCTGGTCGCAGGTGCACCGGCGCTAGACTGTCCCACCTCCATGCGCACCGTACTCCGCTGGTGCTGGTCCCTGTCTCCCATCCGGAGCTCCTGTAATGTTTGGTTCGAAAACCATTAGTCATAAAGACTAAGCCCTATCATCCCCTACCCCTCCCACCACGGCTCCTAAGCACCGGGCGGAGAGGAGAAAAGGGAAGCTACAAAGTGGAGAATAGACAAGCAGGTGACGGTGGACCTAACTAACAAGTTATAATAGGTGAGCAGTGTAAATGTTGTAATAGGTAGAACAATTAATAAGTAGCAATTTGTTTAAAGAGGGCAGCTAGAGTACAGTAAGTAAACAACAAGTAAATAAGTATGTAACCTTAACTTATATGAATGCCCATACAAACTTATAAGTTAAGGGATCTTCTGCAAAGCTCCCATCGTATAAAAAGTCCCATACCAATTTATACGTTGGGGTGTCGGTTGTATGCAAATATGAGTGTAGTGATATGCTATGCCATGATTCATGCAAGTACAACTCACGCACACGACTCTATGCGCACAGACCTTTAGTTCCCCCTGTTTGGGCAGCTAGCTTCACTCCCAGGAACCTCCGTAGTGGAAAACGGAGACAGTGGGTCGGGCCCCCCACTCCTAGGCGGGCATCCACACTATCGGGCCTAGCCCTCCCGTACGCCCCTAGAAGAACACAACCTAGAGTATCCGCGTACTGCTGCTGGATGTACCCTCCAGACTTTCTTTGGCTAAGTGTCCCACACTGCCGAGTCAGCGTACCGATGTCGGTGTGAACGACGATCAGGTACCGAAGACCCACCACCTTTATACTGTACTCCAACCCTCGAGCCCGCGGCCCCCCGGACAGTCCTGTCCGTGCATCTACCTTCAGAGCTACTGTCTGATGGCAAGTAATCCTATAATTCTACTTTCCTAGCTGCCGGGGAGTGAGTGTGTGCAACCCTAGTTATACTAGTTACTCTTTTAATTTATTATTTCTATGGTTTACGTTAGCCCAGGACTGCCCCCGGTATACCCCGTGAAGGGCTCTCAAGGGGCACTAGGAACCAAGACGGCGGCATTACGGCCCGAAGTTCCCTTTCGCAAGGCACGTATTATTATTGGTTGATCTCCCTTAACCCGATCCTCTTTTAGTTACTTTAGTTCTAACCCTAGAGTATTAAGACTCTTCATCTTCTTCCCGGGATGGACGATCTTTCGTCATTCCCATACTCCCTCATTCCAACAAGTCTCCCAATGATGAACTCGATCCTAGTTTACCCTACCAACCATCAACTATCAAAATTCTGTGGCTTTACTATATGCAGACAATCCTAAACTATATGAGGTACACAAGGGGAGGTACTCCAAATTGTCTTCCAAATCTCCTATGAAATTTACTGGAGGTCTATCATGACTTAATTAGCTTAAATCCAGAAATTTATAATTTTCCTAATTAATCTTATATTTATTTTATTTTTCCCAAAGATTGGCCATGGGTAATTTTAAACATGAACTACATGATATTCTTAAGTAATGGCCACCCAAAAATTATGATCACTAAATAACAGTAGGGTATCATCAAATACTAATTTGCAGGATTTTACAGAAGGTATTTAGCCTCTAATTAATTTATCCATTATAATCCCATTATTCTCATGTAAAGAAGGAAGTACTGAAATTACTCATCATAAAATTATAGAAAAATTACTGATTAATAGTATGGTGCAGAAAAGATTATTGTGCAAAGAATCATAATTTTACCAGCTTGCTAAGCACCAAAATAGACTTAACCCAATATCCATGATAAATAATACTTAATGAAGCAAGCCTTAGAATTAAGCTTCTAAAAATACCATAAAAATTCACAGAGCTTTAAAATCATAATAAAGGTTCTCAGCCTAAATTTCATCAGTTTCCAGGAAGTTTGTACCCCATAATAAATTTTCTAAACAAATCATACAATTACTAAATCATTAAAGAAGTACCCAAAATAATGAACATAAAATTCATAGAAAAATATCCAGAGCTTGTACCATCCCTATAATTCACTCTCCTCAGATCTCATCACTTTTCAATGTGATTTGGTGTCATTTCCTATCTCTATTAGTTTCGCGCCCTAAACTAGGGTTAGATTTTTAGGTATCCAAACGGTCTCCAAATCTACTAAGATTTCATCCAGAGCACTGTATTGGCCCTATGGACCTCTTCACCCAATTTCCGGTCAATCCAAGGTCATCTGACCACATGACCTTCACAAACCACCAAGATCCAACCTTAGGGTTTGGCCTTGGTCCTTAGGGTAAACTTACCCCGATCCACCTCAAACTCCATGAGGGGGTGCTAGAGAATATTACTAGCCAGTGGTAAAAATCTCAACCTCTGTTGAGGTGATCTCACCACTCAAACTTCGAAAGTGCACTTTTAACCTAAGACCCCTTATTAGGGCAAAACTTAGGTTTGTTCATTTCTAATCCAAACCATCTCCAGATGAGATGAAAAATTATACAGAACCTTATGGTGAACCCAGGGACCACTCACCAAAGTACGGGAGGGTTTGGAAATTATTTAACTATCTAATTAAATTCGGCTAGGATTATTGAATTTTTCTAAAAACTATAGAAAAATATTCTCCAAAAATTCTCATTTTTGGATAGCACCTAGATATGTGTAAGATTAGGCCACGCCCCAAATTTCAAGTCATTTGGATGACTGACTTGGAGTGGGGAATTTTTCTAAGGTCAAGGCAGCCCCCTGGATAGACCTCACCAAAAAGGGTGCTGTGGTCTAACCACGATTCCAAATCGAGTGAAAATAATTTTGAGTTAAAGTAGACTGCAAGGGCTACGCTTTCTATGTTGATCATTTTTCCTGTAGGAGCTTTAGGTATTTTTCCCAAATTATTTAACATGATAGATATCTCATTCAGAAATTGATTCAAAAATAAAATCTAATTAAAAGACACTGTTCATCTTCTTCTACAGCCCGAAACCAGAGCCTAAAACCTAAATTCCTGTAGCTTTTTCCAAGCTAATTCCCGGCCATCCAGCCATCTCCCTGACCGGCCACCACCACCACCACCTCCGTTGAGGCGAGGACTATCGTCGGGCGGCGGCACGGCCGCCGGAGAGGCGGTTTCCGGCGAACCCGCCACCATGAAATTTTTCGGAAAACCACCAACACGCTCACCCGAACTGGCTCTTTTGAGCCCGATATCTCTCCTAACGATTCCTAAGATCTATCCGCAGAAGAAGAGGGAGGGGAGGACCTTGTTCGCGGGTTGAAGGCGTGTAGAGCGTCGGGAAGCCATTTGCGCGGTGGTGGCGTCGCCGGAAATTCTTCAACAGCAAGGGGAAGTCTGAAACGGTTTGAGGGAGTGTAACCTTTTCCTCTTGCTCTTAGGAATCTTTTATAGATCAGCAAATGGGGAGGGGAAAGGGTGAAACGTTGGAGATGAAACGTTGGCGGCCATTAATAACACCCTTATGACGTTTCGGTTATGACGAATGGCAGTTGAAAAGTTGGAGATGAAGAGGTGTTTGCCAGGTGGCAATTTCCTATTGGACCCACTTTTCCTTAATTATTAACATAATTAAAGTAGGGAACGACCCATAAATACTCTTGATTTTCATCACCACAGTCAGAATTTACTAAGGCGTCGGTTACCGAAATTTCCAGTGTGGCTGACGTTTCGGCCTTGGTCACGGGCGTGACACATAGGTCACGGGCGTGACAGGCCCGGTTAGCAGTTCTGAGTTCGACGATCGTCGAACTGAGATCGACGATCGTCGAAGGGTGGTCACGGGCGTGACACATGGGTCACAGGCGTGACCGGCCTGGTGACCAATTCTGGTTCGGCGACGTTGAACTGACATCGACGATCGTCGAGCGTGTCACGCCCTATGTCACGGGCGTGACATTGTTG
Organism: Platanthera zijinensis; assembly: GCA_039513925.1. NCBI lineage: Eukaryota > Viridiplantae > Streptophyta > Magnoliopsida > Asparagales > Orchidaceae > Platanthera > Platanthera zijinensis. Next base: position 140,552,617 of record CM077088.1, read on the forward strand.
GTCACGGGCGTGACATGCTTGTGTGGACAACTTTGGGTCGACGACCGTCGACCTGAAGTCGACGGTCATGGTCATGCCCTATGTCACGGGCGTGACATTGTTGGTCACGGGCGTGACATGCCTGTGTGGACAACTTTGGGTCGACGACCGTCGACCTGAAGTCGACGGTCATGGTCACGCCCTATGTCATGGGCGTGACATTAAGTGTCACGGGCGTGACAGGCCATGAGGCAAATTCCGCGTCCGACGACCGTCTAACTGAGATCGACGATCGTCGAAGGAGTCACGCCCAAGGTCACGGGCGTGATATCTGGGTCACGGGCGTGACTGGGCCGGGTTGGAAATGCTGCGCCCGACGATCGTCTCCCGGAGATCGACGATCGTCGAATGAGTCACGCCCAAGGTCACGGGCGTGACGGGTCAGTCACGGGCGTGACCAACCCATGACCCGAAATCTTGGTCGGTTATTTCAAGCTTTGGACTCCCTAGGGTTCTACCACAACCAACCAACTCCTAGGGGTCTAGCCGGAAATGGGATGTTACAAATCGCAATAAACAAAATATAGATTTCGTCCCCGAAATCAAGGTTAAGCCTACGGGACTCAAATCGGGAAAAATAAGCTTGTAACATCCCATGAGGATCGAGTGGTCACCTCCCTACGTTACGTTTGTTTGTGCGGTTTCGAATCTAAGGTTAATTCGCCCACTTAACTAGGTATATACACCCCAATAAACAAAAGATTAGCCCCTATTCTTGAAATTTCAATCCCATTGGTTTAAAATAGGAAGGAAAATTGATTGTTCAGAGGGGTTTTGAGGTATACCTGACGAAAAAGTTCCGGGTATTTTTGCCGCATCAAGTCCTGTGGCTCCCATGTATGCTCCTCCTGCCCATGATTGTTCCACAGAACCTTGACTAACGGGACCTTCTTCCGTCGCAAGACCCGCACTGTTGTATCGTCAATCCTGATAGGCTCTAAATCGACTGACCGATCCGAGGCCACTGGGCCATCTGCCGAGGAAATCAGCTGCTCAGGGCGTAGCAGGGCCCTCCGAAGTGAGGAGACGTGGAAGACGTCATGCAATCCCGCTAACTCCGGCGGTAGCTCCAGTCTATAGGCTAAGGGGCCGATCCGCTCCAGGATCCTATAGGGCCCCATATATCTCGGACTGAGCTTCTTCCGCCCGCGAACCCGCGAGACTCCGTGCATCGGCCGTATCTTCAAGAAAACCCGGTCTCCTACCTGGAACTCTACTTGGCGATGCCTCACATCGTAATATTTCGCCTGTCTGCTCTGGGTTTCAAACATCCTGTCTCGGATCAATCTAATCTGAGCATCTGTATCTCCCACAAACTCCGAGCCCAGTGCTTGCGGATCCTCGTCCTGAACCCATGATAGTGTGGTTCTGCACCTCCTTCCGTACAACGCTTCGTATGGAGCCATGCCTATGCTGGACTGATGAGCGTTGTTGTATGAAAACTCGACCAGTTGTAACAATCTCTCCCAAGGCTCGCCTCGGTCCAAAATACATAGTCGCAACAGATCCTCCAGTGTACGGTTAGTGCGCTCTGTCTGTCCGTCGGTCTGAGGGTGGAAAGCTGTGCTGAATGTCAACCGAGAACCTAGATGGGCCTGGACTGTCCTCCATTCCTTGGATGTAAACCGCCCATCCCGATCCGAAACGATAGTCTTGGGCACCCCATGATAACGCACGAACTGCTCAATGAATCTCCATACTAATACACTGACCGATGTGTCCTTTGCCACTGGGATAAATCTGGCCACCTTTGTCAGCCTGTCCACTATCACCCAGATCGAGTCGTTCCCCGCACGGGATCTAGGTAGCCCATGTATGAAGTCCATGGCTATATCCTCAAACTTCCACTCCGGCACTGGAAGCGGCTGCAACAAACCTGCCGGGTTCCTACACTCCGCCTTCACGAGCTGGCAGGCCTCACAATGCGTCACAAAATACGTAATATCTTTCTTCATACCCGGCCAATACATCGTCCTCTTTAAATCCTTTACCATCTTGGTGATCCCCGGGTGTACCGAATACCGGCTGCAGTGAGCGTCCGTCAAAATATCCTCCCGGATCCGTCCTCCTGCTGGTATGTAGACTCTGCCCCGGAAACACAGGAGCCCATCCCTCAAAGTGTAATCTCCTGTCGTGCCTTCCTCCAAGGCTCAGAATATCGGCTTAGTTCTCTCATCCAGCCTCTGCCCATCTCTGATGCGGTTTCGGATGTCATCTGTAGTAGCCATCGACCCCAGGTACTCCATGTATAGCTCCGGGTCATCCTCAGATACTAGCGAAATCTGCATCTCCTCGAATGATCTAATCAACTCCAAGGCCATCAGCTGCGGGCCTGCTCCAGTCGTACTCGCTCTCCGGCTCAGAGCATCCGCAACCACGTTCTCCTTCCCCGGATGGTAGTGCATGGTATACTGATAGTCCGAAAGAAACTCCACCCAGCGTCTCTGCCTGATGTTTAACTCCTTCTGGGTGTCGACGTACTTCAGATTCTTGTGATCGGAGAAGATATCACAATGTACCCCGTACAGATAGTGCCGCCAGATCTTAAGAGCAAAAATGACTGCCCCCATCTCCAAATCGTGCACGGGGTAGTTCTGCTCGTGCTGCTTCAACTGATGGGAGGCATAGGCTATTACGTGCCCATTCTGCATAAGGACGGCACCCATCCCCCGATAGGAAGCATCTGTATATACCTAGAATCCCTCCCTCCCTGATGGAAGTGCAAGGATGGGGGCCGAGGTGAGACGATCCTTCAGCTCCTGGAAGGCAGATTCGCATCGCGGCGTCCAAATAAAAGGGGACTCCTTCTTCGTCAGAGACGTAAGAGGAAGGGCAATCTGAGAGAACCCCTTTATGAACTTCCGGTAATAACCGGCAAGTCCCAAGAAACTTCGAACCTCCGTGGCCGACTTTAGTGGTGGCCAATCCCGTACTGCCTGGATCTTTGCCGGATCCACTGCCAGACCTGCTCCACTGATGACATGACCCAGAAATGCCACCTCCTTTAGCCAGAACTGGCACTTGCTGTACTTGGCATACATCTCGTGCTCCCGCAGCTTCTCCAAGGTCAAGGCTAGATGTCTCGCGTGCTCCTCCTCCGTCCTTGAATAGATGAGAATGTCGTCGATGAATACTATGACAAAGACGTCCAGATACTCCTCGAACACCCGATTCATCAAAGTCATGAATGCGGAGGGTGCATTCATGAGCCCGAACGGCATCACGGTAAACTCGTACAAGCCGTATCTGCTGCTGAACGCCGTCTTCGGGATGTCCTCCTCCCGAATGCGAAGCTGGTAGTATCCTGACCTCAGATCGAGCTTTGAGAACCAATGGGCTCCCTCCAGCTGGTCAAAAAGCTCATCTATCCGTGGTAAGGGATAAGTGTTCCGGACCATCAACCTGTTCAGAGCCCGATAATCTATGCATAGTCGAAGGGTCCCGTCTTTCTTCTTAACGAACAGCACCGGAGCTCCCCATGGTGAAGAGCTAGGCCGAACGAACCCGGCCTCCACTAACTCTTGAAGCTGACTCTGGAATTCCACCAACTCCTTTGGGGCCATTCGATAGGGAGCTCTGGATACCGGCTTAGCCCCCGGTACGAGCTGAATCTGAAAGTCCTTCTCTCGGTGCGGGGGTAACCCTGGTAGCTTCTCTGGAAATACGTCGGTGAAGTCCCGCACTACCGGAATATCTGCAATGGAATCCTTGGCTACGACCGCCTCAAAGAGGACCTGATAAACCTCTTCCCCCTGCAGGTGGGCCTTAACGGCCTGCACAGACGATAGTAAAGTACGGGGTGCTGATATAATACCTTCGATAACAATGAAGGAGTCGTCGTGCCTCACGGTGATCCTCTTCGCCACGCAATCGATCTGGGCATGGTTCCAGTACAGCCAGGTCATGCCCAGAATCAGGTCGTAATCTGGCATCCTCAAAACCGTCGCTGGTGCCTCAAACGCCTTTCCGCCGATCCTCGCTTCCATATTACAATGAGTAGAGGTCAATATCTCTGATCCATCGGGTAGGCGCACCCTCAGCATCTTCCCGGTGCATAGCTCCACTCCTGCCAGTCCTTTCACAAAATGCTCCGACACGAATGATTGCGACGCACCAGTGTCAAAGAGGGTGTGAGCGGGCTTGCCGCTAACGAAAACTATGCCTGGGGTAATTAAGTGTCTTAGTATTTTTATTGCAGTTCATCTTCTCTTAATTTCTAAGCAGGTTACGTCTAAATAGTAGTTATATGAAGAAAGTTTAAAAGTGCTGTCATACCTGTGATTACCTGCTCCGGGTTCCGAGGCTGTGTCAGGTCTAGAGCATACACCTGCCCTCTCTCTTGCCTGCGGCCTCGATCCTGAAATCCTCGTCCTCGGTCATGTCCTCGTCCGCCAAACTGTCGGGGAGGTGGAGCGCCCTGATGTGCTGGTGGGGGTGCTCGCCCCACAGGGCAGTTCCGCTTGATATGCCCCGGCTGGTTGCACTGATAGCATACCGGTGGCTGCCCTGCCGTCCTTGGCATTTCCAGCATCTGTATAGGCTGGGGAGCCAATATCCCCTGAGTCCTCTACTCCTGCCCAAACTCCTGACAGGGCTGATCCCCGTTCCTTCTCTCTCCAATAACCTGGCCTCGAGGGCGGTCTCTACGTCCTCCAATCACTGTATCATCAGCCGGTCTCTTCCGGCTCCTCACTGTAAGCTGATCCGCCTCTCTCTTCTTAGCCATCTCCAGAATCCTGGCCAGACTCCCCTCTGAAACGAAAAGGAGGGCCTGCCTCATGTCATCCTGCAGCCCCTTATAAAACCTCCGGGCATAGCCAGCATCATCTAACTGGTAAGCGTCCGCATAACGGGCCAGATGAGTGAACTCCTGATAGTACTCCACCACAGTCCTGTTCCCCTGCCTTAACCGCAGGAACCTATCCTCCAGGTCGTCTCTCGCCGACTGAGGTACAAAATGTCCCAAGAGCGCTGCTCTGAACTCCTCCCAAGTAATATCAGCACACTCCATCCCTGCAAAGGTGGTGTCCAGCTGAGATTTCCACCATCTCTTTCCGTGTGACTCTAAGCAGGAGACTGTCAAAGCGACTGCCTCCTCCGTGGGGCATCGAATCCCTGCCAGTATCTCGTAGATGGTGTCTAACCACTCCTCCGTACGTACTGCAGACTCCGTCCCCTGGTAGGATGGAGGGGAAAGTCCTCGGAAGACCGTCATCCAGTTGGCCCCGGGGTTTGGCTGTGGGGTCGGGGCTTGCTGAGCTCTGAAGGCCTCCAGGATGGCCGTCAATGTTTGCCCCATCTCCGTTTGCTGGAACGGAACGGGTGCTGGCGGAGTCGGGACCACATTCGGAGCCTGAGGTGTCCCCTGCTGCGATGTAGGGTTCGTCGCAGGCTACAAGTAAGAATAATTCCACTATTAGAGAGCGAATGAATGGATTTTAAGAAGAGTTATGATGGACTTTCACATGTGATTTCTCTTATGGGCACACCACTGCTTCCGCTGCTAGTTTGTCCGCAAACTAAGCTCGCACGGGGGTGGCCCAAGGTTTTTGTGGACTACTTCTCTTTCGATCGAGGTTTGCTTTGATACCACTTGTAAGACCCCCTTTTTTTTCCTTTTTCAACCACCGGGGTCTTAGCCCAGAATTGCCGCTTTGCGGTGGCACCGACATCTCAGGAAGGCAACCACTACAAAACGCCAATTCTGCCGGCCCTTTTCGATCACAAGAGAGAGAATTATTTATACATAAAATGCAAATAAGTCCACAGAAACATGTAAATAAAAGTGAATCATATCCAGTCCATCAATACATAACAACAGGTAAAATAGATAAACGGGCTCGAGCCCAGTACATCAGAGTCCTCACTACAAGTCGCTCATCTCGGAAGATAAGAAAATACTAATCACTCACGGAGCTGGTCGCAGGTGCACCGGCGCTAGACTGTCCCACCTCCATGCGCACCGTACTCCGCTGGTGCTGGTCCCTGTCTCCCATCCGGAGCTCCTGTAATGTTTGGTTCGAAAACCATTAGTCATAAAGACTAAGCCCTATCATCCCCTACCCCTCCCACCACGGCTCCTAAGCACCGGGCGGAGAGGAGGAAAGGGAAGCTACAAAGTGGAGAATAGACAAGCAGGTGACGGTGGACCTAACTAACAAGTTATAATATGTGAGCAGTGTAAATGTTGTAATAGGTAGAACAATTAATAAGTAGCAATTTGTTTAAAGAGGGCAGCTAGAGTACAGTAAGTAAACAACAAGTAAATAAGTATGTAACCTTAACTTATATGAATGCCCATACAAACTTATAAGTTAAGGGATCTTCTGCAAAGCTCCCATCGTATAAAAAGTTCCATACCAAATTATACGTTGGGGTGTCGGTTGTATGCAAATATGAGTGTAGTGATATGCTATGCCATGATTCATGCAAGTGCAACTCACGCACACGACTCTATGCGCACAGACCTTTAGTTCCCCCTGTTTGGGCAGCTAGCTTCACTCCCAGGAACCTCCGTAGTGGCAAACGGAGACAGTGGGTCGGGCCCCCCACTCCTAGGCGGGCATCCACACTACCGGGCCTAGCCCTCCCGTACGCCCCTAGAAGAACACAACCTAGAGTATCCGCGTACTGCTGCTGGATGTACCCTCAAGACTTTCTTTGGCTAAGTGTCCCACACCGCCGAGTCAGCGTACCGATGTCGGTGTGAACGAGGATCAGGTACCGAAGACCCACCACCTTTATACTGTACTCCAACCCTCGAGCCCGCGGCCCCCCGGACAGTCCTGTCCGTGCATCTACCTTCAGAGCTACTGTCTGATGGCAAGTAATCCTATAATTCTACTTTCCTAGCTGCCGGGGAGTGAGTGTGTGCAACCCTAGTTATACTAGTTACTCTTTTAATTTATTATTCCTATGGTTTACGTTAGCCCAGGACTGCCCCCGGTATACCCCGTGAACGGCTCTCAAGGGGCACTAGGAACCAAGACGGCGGCATTACGGCCCGAAGATCCCTTTCGCAAGGCACTTATTATTGGTTGATCTCCCTTAACCCGATCCTCTTTTAGTTACTTTAGTTCTAACCCTAGAGTATTAAGACTCTTCCTCTTCTTCCCGGATGGACGATCTTTCGTCATTCCCATACTCCCTCATTCCAACAAGTCTCCCAATGATGAACTCGATCCTAGTTTACCCTACCAACCATCAACTATCAAAATTCTGTGGCTTTACTATATGCAGACAATCCTAAACTATATGAGGTACACAAGGGGAGGTACTCCAAATTGTCTTCCAAATCTCCTATGAAATTTACTGGAGGTCTATCATGACTTAATTAGCTTAAATCCAGAAATTTATAATTTTCCTAATTAATCTGATATTTATTTTATTTTTCCCAAAGATTGGCCATGGGTAATTTTAAACATTAACTACATGATATTCTTAAGTAATGGCCACCCAAAAATTATGATCACTAAATAACAGTAGGGTATCATCAAATACTAATTTGCAGGATTTTACAGAAGGTATTTAGCCTCTAATTAATTTATCCATTATAATCCCATTATTCTCATGTAAAGAAGGAAGTACTGAAATTACTCATCATAAAATTATAGAAAAATTACTGATTAATAGTATGGTGCAGAAAAGATCATTGTGCAAAGAATCATAATTTTACCAGCTTGCTAAGCACCAAAATAGACTTAACCCAATATCCATGATAAATAATACTTAATGAAGCAAGCCTTAGAATTAAGCTTCTAAAAATACCATAAAAATTCAGAGAGCTTTAAAATCATAATAAAGGTTCTCAGCCTAAATTTCATCAGTTTCCAGGAAGTTTGTACCCCATAATAAATTTTCTAAACAAATCATACAATTACTAAATCATTAAAGAAGTACCCAAAATAATGAACATAAAATTCATAGAAAAATATCCAGAGCTTGTACCATCCCTATAATTCACTCTCCTCAGATCTCATCACTTTTCAATGTGATTTGGTGTCATTTCCTATCTCTATTAGTTTCGCGCCCTAAACTAGGGTTAGATTTTTAGGTATCCAAACGGTCTCCAAATCTACTAAGATTTCATCCAGAGCACTGTATTGGCCCTATGGACCTCTTCACCCAATTTCGGGTCAATCCAAGGTCATCTGACCACATGACCTTCACAAACCACCAAGATCCAACCTTAGGGTTTGGCCTTGGTCCTTAGGGTAAACTTACCCCGATCCACCTCAAACTCCATGAGGGGGTGCTAGAGAATATTACTAGCCAGTGGTAAAAATCTCAACCTCTGTTGAGGTGATCTCACCACTCAAACTTCGAAAGTGCACTTTTAACCTAAGACCCCTTATTAGGGTAAAACTTAGGTTTGTTCATTTCTAATCCAAACCATCTCCAGATGAGATGAAAAATTATACAGAACCTTATGGTGAACCCAGGGACCACTCACCAAAGTTCGGGAGGGTTTGGAAATTATTTAACTATCTAATTAAATTCGGCTAGGATTATTGAATTTTTCTAAAAACTATAGAAAAATATTCTCCAAAAATTCTCATTTTTGGATAGCACCTAGATATGTGTAAGATTAGGCCACGCCCCAAATTTCAAGTCATTTGGATGACTGACTTGGAGTGGGGAATTTTTCTAAGGTCAAGGCAGCCCCCTGGATAGACCTCACCAAAAAGGGTGCTGTGGTCTAACCAGGATTCCAAATCGAGTGAAAATAATTTTGAATTAAAGTAGACTGCAAGGGCTACGCTTTCTATGTTGATCATTTTTCCTGTAGGAGCCTTTAGGTATTTTTTCCAAATTATTTAACATGATAGATATCTCATTCAGAAATTGATTCAAAAATAAAATCTAATTAAAAGACACTGTTCATCTTCTTCTACAGCCCGAAACCAGAGCCTAAAACCTAAATTCCTGTAGCTTTTTCCAAGCTAATTCCCGGCCATCCAGCCATCTCCCTGACCGGCCACCACCACCACCACCTCCGTTGAGGCGAGGACTATCGTCGGGCGGCGGCACGGCCGCCGGAGAGGCGGTTTCCGGCGAACCCGCCACCATGAAATTTTTCGGAAAACCACCAACACGCTCACCCGAACTAGCTCTTTTGAGCCCGATATCTCTCCTAACGATTCCTAAGATCTATCCGTAGAAGAAGAGGGAGGGGAGGACCTTGTTCGCGGGTTGAAGGCGTGCAGAGCGTCGGGAAGCCATTTGCGCGGTGGTGGCGTCGCCGGAAATTCTTCAACAGCAAGGGGAAGTCTGAAACGGTTTGAGGGAGTGTAACCTTTTCCTCTTGCTCTTAGGAATCTTTTATAGATCAGCAAATGGGGAGGGGAAAGGGTGAAACGTTGGAGATGAAACGTTGGCGGCCATTAATAACACCCTTATGACGTTTCGGTTATGACGAATGGCAGTTGAAAAGTTGGAGATGAAGAGGTGTTTGCCAGGTGGCAATTTCCTATTGGACCCACTTTTCCTTAATTATTAACATAATTAAAGTAGGGAACGACCCATAAATACTCTTGATTTTCATCACCACAGTCAGAATTTACTAAGGCGTCGGTTACCGAAATTTCCAGTGTGGCTGACGTTTCGGCCTTGGTCACGGGCATGACACATAGGTCACGGGCGTGACAGGCCCGGTTAGCAGTTCTAAGTTCGACGATCGTCGAACTGAGATCGACGATCGTCGAAGGGTGGTCACGGGCGTGACACATGGGTCACGGGCGTGACCGGCCTGGTGACCAATTCTGGTTCGGCGACGTCGAACTGACATCGACGATCGTCGAGCGTGTCACGCCCTATGTCACGGGCATGACATTGTTGGTCACGGGCGTGACATGCCTGTGTGGACAACTTTGGGTCGACGACCGTCGACCTGAAGTCGACGGTAATGGTCACGCCCTATGTCAAGGGCGTGACATTGTTGGTCACGGGCGTGACATGCCTGTGTGGACAACTTTGGGTCGACGACCGTCGACCTGAAGTCGACGGTCATGGTCACGCCCTATGTCACGGGCGTGACATTAAGTGTCACGGGCGTGACAGGCCATGAGGCAAATTCCGCGTCCGACGATCGTCTAACTGAGATCGACGATCGTCGAAGGAGTCACGCCCAAGTTCACGGGCGTGACATCTGGGTTACGGGCGTGACTGGGCCGGGTTGGAAATGCTGCTCCCGACGATCGTCTCCCAGAGATCGACGATCGTCGAATGAGTCACGCCCAAGGTCACGGGCGTGACGGGTCAGTCACGGGCGTGACCAACCCATGACCCGAAATCTTGGTCGGTTATTTCAAGCTTTGGACTCCCTAGGGTTCTACCACAACCAACCAACTCCTAGGGGTCTAGCCGGAAATGGGATGTTACAGGACATGCTCTGAATGTGCGCCTTGGATTTTGGTAAGAGATGGGAAGATCATCTCTATATGGCAGAGTTTGCCTATAATAATTGCTACCAAGCGAGCATAAGTATGGCACCGTTTGAAGCTTTGTATGGTAGGAAATGACGTACACCGTTAGCTTGGGCAGAAACAGGCGAATCTAAACTATATAGGCATAAAGAAGTCGAAGAAATTAATTCGGTGATACGCTCTATTTGGGAGAGGGTATTGATAGCCCATGATAGGCAAGCCAAGTATTATAACGCCAAACACTGAAACGTTGAGTTTACGGTGGGTGATTGGGTCTATTTGAAAATCAAACCCTTCAAAGGTGTTTCCAGGATTCGGAGTCTAAGAAAGTTAAGTCCGAGATATCTTGGTCCGTTTGAAGTGGTAGAGCGAGTTGGGGAAGCTGCCTATCGGCTAGCTCTTTCGGCAGAATAAAGTGGATTGTATGATGTGTTCCACATATCAGTGCTTCGAAAAGCCATGAAAGATCCAGCTCAAGTGAATGCAAACGATCGTGTACCGGTCGAATTTGGGCTAACGACGAAGGTTATACCCATTCGAATCGATGATAGAGCTAATAAACAAGTGCGGAATAATACAATCGAGATAGTCAAGGTCTGATGGGATAACGGTGGCTATAAGGAGCTAACATGGGAGTGAGAGCAGACCATTCAGGCTGAATTTCCCGAGCTATTTGTTTAAACTGTTATACAGTGCGTGTCAAGTTGTATCAACCTTTTGTGAAGTTATAATATATTGATTGCTATTTTCCTTTCTATGTGCAAATTTCGGGACGAAATTTCTTTTAAGGAGGGGAGGGTTGTAACACCCCAAATCTCAAGAGTGAGTGCAGGCTGGGCAACACGGCCTGGGACACGAGCGTGTCCTAAGCCGTGTCTTGCTCTATGTTGTCGAGTTGATACACAGCCTATCGAGTGCTCAACAAAATGCACTCTATGTTTGTTGAGAGGGCAATACGGCCTTGGAAACGAGCGTGTCCCAGGCCGTGTCCTTCTCTGTGTTGTCTCGACTACTTGATGAAATGATCTCGATGTTTGTCGAGAGGGTACACGGGGGTGTCAGAGGTCGTGTCCTCCTCGCATTTTGGCCAGGTTTGTGAGGCCTATTGAATACGGGCTGGACACGGGTGTGTCCGAAGCCGTTTCAAGGAACACGGCCTGTGATATAGCCCGTGCCACAGGGACATGTACTTCTCTGGATTTTTCCAGGGCATTGATGTAATAACCCCCTCCCGGAACACAAAACACGGCACGAGAGGGGTCTTATGCCAAGAACAGCCGCCTTGCGTTAGCACTAACACTCGGGCTAGCCTTTACCACAAGATGCCTATTTTGCCGGCCACAACCAATATCACACATTGCCAACCCAACCAAAATATAAAAGTACAGAAGTCAAATCCACACCAAGCATATAGTCCATAAATATAACAAAAGTAGAGAAGCTATAACAAGCTTATAATATCAGAGTATGTAAATAGTTTTCCCAAAAAGGGTACAACAAAAACCTCTCACACTCACATCAGTAACCGACGGTAGCGACGGTACCATCCCCTCAGGCCCTGTCGTCCTGGCCTGGCTATCCGGCTGCATAACCTACTGCTCCACCTGCGGGGTTTCCTCCTAAAAAGGAAGACATAACAACCATTTGTCTTTAAGACTAAGTGGCTTCACATCCGCTCCCCCGGCATCTCCTCGGCACCGGGCGGAGAAAGGAACGGGGTACAATATATATGAAACATAGCTACAAGCAGGAGGTATATCACTAGGTATATAAAGCACTGTAATTAATGAGCAAATACTTATTCTAGCAATTCTATCATCTACAGTAGCATGAGAGTATAATGTTGTAACAGTAAGTAACTAAACTTATATGAATGCTCATACAAGAATATAAGTTGAGGATCATTCAACAATAAGTAACTCATCGTATAGGAGTGCCCATACAAACTTATATGATGAGTATCTTTGTGTATGCAATGAAGTGTAATGATATGTATGCAATGTAATGACTCACAAATGATCACGCACATGCAATCGCTATGTCGACACAGACTCGCGGTTCCCACTTTTCGAGAATGTTGCTAACCTCTCAGGCGTCATCCATCGTGGCCACATGGTGACAGTGGAGCGAGCATCTCCACTACTAGGTTGTTCTCCACACTACCTGGCCTAGGCCTTTGTATGCCTTAATGCGAAGAACACAACAGCGGAGCTCACATGCGTACTACGGCTCAGTGGGTGTCTCGGGTAGATGTACACCGAGATCCTAGCCCCGAACTGGCCTAAGGTGTAATACGGAAGGAGCCTCGGAAATGATCACGAGGACCAAGCCCAACCGTTCACTTGGCACAGAAGGAGCCTCGGGATGTGAACACCGAGGACCAAGCCCAACCGCCCAAAGTCTATCCGTCAACTCCCATCGGTGTGATGATTGGAGAGCCCGTAGACCTTCCACACTATCCTTAACCCGGGATTACAACACCGCATGTCGGCTCACACCGCATGAAATACAACCACATCATGGTACGGAAGGAGCCTCGGAAACGAGCATGAGGACCAAGACCAACCGACCACTTGGCATGGAAGGAGCATCGGGACATGAACACCGAGGACCAAGCCCAACCGTCCATTTATGATTCTTCCCAACGTTACCAACCAGTGCGATCAGATATCCGCACTCACCCCTTTCACAACCCGGTGCCAAAGGCACCATAAAGGTTTACCACAAACACAGGTGGCAAACAACCTCATATAGTGGACCCTCTTAGACTCCCTTATATGACAAGCCTCAAGACCATGATTACGTCTAATGTTATGGTCACATAACTTTAACATCACCTCTTACAACTCCTTCACCAAAATCAATCATTTCTGTACACATGAGTTAAACATCTATTTAACACCTCACATGTTCATACAACCAACACCGAATCAATTACCTAAGCTCTAGTAAATCTTATTATTAAACGACTAATTACCCTTCGTTCATTAACCTCCAACAAGTCGTTTCGTTCAACAACATACCATTTCACCATTTGTTTACGTGGAGTCTATCCAGTAATTTCATCATTTGTTGAATCATCACAATTAGTCATATTATGAATCGCCTACAACTTAACGTCGGATTGTTACAAAATCTCTTCCGAGTCCAAACCCAACTTTACACTTACGCAGGAATTTCAGGTGCAGAACACCTGCTGGACAACAACTTCAACCGGAGATTCCCGTGGTAACAGGAATCTGGTGAGTGCGTGTAACCCCTAGATGGAAAGTTCTTTCCATGGGCTACAACTTTTTTGTTCAGTCTGTAACACAGATCAGAGTGTATCATACATGAAATTGGCTCAAAATCCTGCTGCGTACAGAATACAATTTCTGCATGCATAGTCTGACAACTCTCTACTTCGATTAGACATTCCCGTGGCTAAAGACTTCACCTGAAGTCGTGTAACCACTCGTCGGAAAGGTAATTCCAAAGTATACGACTCTCGTGTTTAGTCGGAAGCCTTGATCTGGCCATATCTTGCCTGAAAAAAGCCAAGAAGGTCGCTATGTGCAGAACGCAGATTTCTGCACGCATCTTGAGGCGGAATGAACGGCATCGGTTCATCTTCCTCTTCAAGAAGATCCTCCCAAATCATAACTAGAAGTTCCTCCACCCTTATTCACCCTCTTAAGGCCATTCCTCTTCACGAAACCACCCCCATCATCACTTTGAAGGAAGGGGAGTTTGAAGATGACTAAACCTTAGAACACAAGTTCTAGCATGGCCCTCCTAGAAATCTTCATCTCACACATCAAGACTCATTTGAGTCGATATCTTGCCTAAGGATAACTACAGATCTAGCACCAAGGGAGAGGGGAGGAAGCTCACCTCATTTCCAGCAGTTCCACCATCTCCGACCATGGATCTTGTCATTCTTCTTGTCGGCATCCCTTTTCCTTGGAAGTGGAGATTCCTCACGGAGTTTGGTTGGCTCCAGCAAGTTCTTCCCTCCTTCAGAAGTTTTCTCAAGAAGATGTGGCTTGGAAGAGAATGAAAATGGCTAGGGTTTCATTTTCCAGTTTTATTCAGAAGTGACATGGGTAGGGACACGCCCGTGTCCTTACCTGTGTCCTGCTCGGGAGAAACGGCGTCAACGGTTCGACTGTCGCTTCGTGCACATACATGGGTACTGAGACGCCCGTGTCTGTACCCGTGTCATGGTGACACGGCCGTGGTTCTGCACGTGTCTATACCTGTGTCCTGCTCTGGACATATTTTGTCGAGCTTTACTTAACGCATACGGGTAGGGACACGCCCGTGTCTCTACCCGTATCCTTCTCGGGACAATGACTGCTTAACACTCAATGCCATGCCACTCAATGACACGACACATGTATAGGGACACGCCCGTGTCTCTACCCGTGTCCTTCTCGGGACAAGCCACTCAAGGAGATTTTCTTATCACTCAACACCATTCCACTCAACTCCACGACACATGGCTAGGGACACGCCCGTATCTATACCCGTGTCATACCCAAAACAGACACTCAATGTCATGCCACTCAACTCCACGACACACGGGTAGGGACACGCCCGTGTCTCTACCAGTGTCCTTCTCGGGAAAATCCACTCAACGCAATTTTCTTATCACTAAACACCATGCCACTCAAAGCCACGACACACGGGTAAGGACACGTCCGTGTCTCTACCCGTGTCCTACATAGGGCCAACTTCATTTTTCCCCACAAGTGTGCGCCTGATCGCCCGCACTCTCTGAGCCTAAATCAGCTCTCTTGACTCAAAAGCTCGCACAAGGGGCCTAAAGCGAATCGGGACGTTACTAATCCTATAAAGAAAATAAAATATTTTGTCCCTGAAATCAGGTTAAGGTTACGGGGGAGAAAAACATAAAATAGACATAAAATAAAATATGCTTTAAAAGGTTACCTTGATGGAATAGCTCCGGGTAGCGCTTTTGCATCAAGTCCACCGACTCCCATGTATACTCCTCTTTCCCATGATTAAACCACAACACTTTTACCAGAGGAACACTTTTGCGGCGCAAAATCCTTGTCTCGCTGTCTACTATCCGCACAGGCTGTAGTCGCACCGACCTATCAGTTTCAACTGCTCTGTAAGTGGTTGGGACATATTGTTCGGGCCGAAATAACGCCTTTCGAAGTGACGACACATGGAATATGTCATTTATATTTTCTAGCTCCGGCGGTAACTCCAACCGATATGCCAACAGACCAATCCTTTCCAATATGACGTAGGGCCCAACGTACCTTGGGCTGAGCTTCTTCACACCACGTACCCGAGATACTCCTTGCATCGGGCTGATCTTTAAGAATACCTTGTCGCCCACTTGAAATTCCACCATCCGGTGCTTTGCATTATAATATTTTTCTTGGCTACTTTGAGCCTCGAACATGCGGTCCTGTATTAGCCTCACAGCCGCATCAGTATCATCTATGTATTCAACTCCCAAAGCCTTCAGATCTTCATCCTACACCCATGACAAGGGTGTTCTACACCTTCTTCCGTATAGAGCTTCATGGGGCGCCATCCCGATGCTAGCTTGATAGCTGTTGTTGTATGATAATTCTACCAAGGGTAGGAGCCTTTCCCACGGATCTCCTCTATCTAACACACACAACCTCAATAAATCTTCCAATGTCCTGATGGTCCTTTCAGATTGCCCGTCGGTCTGAGGGTGAAACACTGTGTTGAAGGTAAGGCACAAACCCAAATATGCCTGCATATCCTTCCATTTCCAAGATGAAAACCGACCATCTCGGTCAGAAACGATTGTCTTTGGCATGCCATGATACTGTATGAATTGTTCTACAAAAAGACGTACCAAAACATCCACGTGTGCTTCTTTCTTCATAGGTATGAACTGGGCTACCTTCGTCAAGCGATAAAAGTTTATTCATATTGAATCATTCCCTGAGCGGGACGAGGCAAACCATGGACGAAGTCCATGGAGACATCCTCGAACTTCCACTCGGGGGTGGGCAATGACTGCAACAATCCACTGGGGCTCCTGCATTCTTCCTTCACCCTTTGACAGGCCTCGCAATACGTAACAAAATGTCTGACGTCTTTCTTCATTCCTAGCCAACACATGGTCTTCCGCAAGTCGGCGTACATCTTTGCAATCCCAGGGTGCACAGAATACTGAGAGCAGTATGCCTCTCTCAAGATATCTTCCCGAATTTTACCGCCCTTGGGAATGTAAAGCCGGCCATGGAAATAAACAAGGTCATCCTTTAGAGAGTACTCATTTGTTTTCCCATCTTCAATTGACTTTATTGTCGAGGCCAGAGCCTCATCCCTTCCTTGCTCTGCCCAGATCTGGTCTGGAACATTGCACACTATGCTCATCGTGGTCAAGTACTCTGTATACCTGTCTGGTTGATCCTTATACACCAACGTGATCTCCATCTCCTCAAGAATCCGAGCTACTTCCATATACATCAACAGGGACTCGGGGCTTGTTTCTGGTACCTTCCTGCTCAAAGTATCGGCTTTGGAATTTACTTTTTCGGTGTGGTAGTTCAGGGTGTATTCATAATTGCCAAAAAACTCAAACCACCGCCGCTGTCTTAGATTCAATTCCTTCTGGGTATGGACGTACTTTAAGTTCTTATGATCCAAGAAGATTTTGCAATGTACGCCGTATAGGTAGTGCCTCCAAATCTTCAAGGCGAACACTACTGCTCCCAACTCCAAATCATGTACTGGATAGTTGATTTCATGCTTGTTTAGTTGTCTTGAAGCATATGCGATCACATGCTTGTGCTGCATCAATACCACTCCCATTCCTTGATATGATGCGTCCGTGTAAACTTCAAATCCTTCCTTCCCGGATGGAAGGGCTAGGATGGGTGTAGATGTAAGTCTATCCTTTAATTCTTGGAACGCAGCTTCATATTGGGGTGTCCACTCATACGACACACCTTTCTTTGTAAGGGAAGTAAGAGGAAGAACAATCTTTGAGAATCCCTTTACAAACTTGCGGTAGTATCTGGCAAGTCCAAGGAAACTCCGCACATCGGCTGCTGAATTCAAAGGAGACCACTTCTTCACTGCACGCACTTTGGCCGGATCCAAAACTAGCCCAGCCCCACTAATCACATGACCCAAGAAAGCAACCTCCTTAAGCCAAAATTCACACTTGCTAAACTTGGCGAAGAGGGTGTGCTCTTTTAACTTCTTTAGTACAAAGGCCAGATGCCCGACATGTTCTTCATTCATCTTGGTTTAGACCAATATGTAATCGATGAAAATATTGACGAAGACCTCTATATAGGGCTCAAACACTTTGTTCATCAAGCTCATGAAAGCTGATGGGGCATTTGTGAGCCCAAACGACATCACTTTGAACTCATACAAGCCATACCTTGAGATGAAAGCCGTTTTCTGAATATCATCCTCTTGTATTCTCAATTGATAATACCCCGAACAAAAATCTAGCTTGGAAAACCAATGCGCTCCCACCAGTTGATCGAACAACTAATCGATCCGAGGTAACGGATAGGTGTTCCATCTTTACTCTTAACGAATAGAATAGGGGATCTCCAAGGTGATGAGCTGTAAGACCCCCCTTTTTTTTCTTTTTAAACCACTGGGGTCTTAGCCCAGTATTGCCACTTTGCGGTGGCACCGACTCACGGGAAGGTTGCCACTACAAAATGCCAATTCTGCCGGCCCTTTTCGATCACAAGAGAGAGAAGTAATTTTTACATAAAATGTAAACAGGTCCACAGAAATATGTAAATAAAAGTGAAATCACATCCAGTCCATCAGTAGATAATAACAGAAAATAGATAAATGGGCTCGAGCCCGGTACATCAGAGTCCTCACTACAAATCACTCATCGCGGAAGCAATAAAACTACTAATCACTCATGGAGCTGGTCGCAGGTGCACCGGTGCTAGACTGACCCACCTCCAGGCGCACCGTACTCCGCTGGTGCTGGTCCCTGTCTCCCATCTGGAGATCCTGTAATGTTGTGGTTCGAAAACCATAGACATAAAGACTAAGCCCTATCATCCCCTACCCCTCCCCCCACGGCTCCAAAGGACCAGGCAGAGAGGAGGAAAGGGAAGCTACAAAGGTGGAGAATAATCAAGCAGATGCCAAGGGAGCTAATCTAGAAGTTATTTAGAATGAAGTAGGTCTAACAATCCTACGACAGTAAGTAATAAGGAGGGAAATTAATAAGTAGCAATTGTATAAAAAGGCAGCTAGAGAACAGTAAGTAAACAAGCAAGTAAATAAGTAAGTAACTTTAACTTATATGAATGCCCATACAAACTTATAAGTTAAGGGGACTTCTGCAAGGCTCCCATCGTATAAAAAGTCCCATACCGATTTATACGTTTGGGTGTCGGTTGTATGTAAACATGAGTGTAGTGATATGCTATGCCATGATTCATGCAAGTGCAACACACGCACACGACTCTATGCGCACAGACCTTTAGTTCCCCCTTTTCGGGCAGCTAGCTTCACTCCCAGGAACCTCCGTAGTGGCAAACGGAGACAGTGGGTTGGGCCCCCCACTCCTAGGAGGGTATCCACACTACCGGGCCTAGCCCTTCCGTACGCCCCTAGAAGAACACAACCTAGAGTATCCGCGTACTACTGCTGGCTGTACCCACCAGACTTTCTTTGGCTAAGTGTCCCACACCGCCGAGTCAACGTACCGATGTCGGTGTGAACGACTATCAGATACCGAAGACCCACCACCTTTATTCTGTACTCCAACCCTCGAGCCCTCGGCCCCCCGGACAGTCCCGTTCGTGCATCTACCTTTAGTGCTACCGTCTGAATGGCAACCAAACCAATTATTCTACCTTCCTAGCTACCGAGGTGTGTGTATATGCAACCCTAGTTATACTAGTTGCTCTTTTAATTTATTATTCCTATGGTTTACGTTAGCCCAGGACTGCCCCCGGCATACCCCGTGAAGGGCTCTCAAGGGGCACTAGGAACCAAGACGGCGACATTACGACCCGAAGTTCCCTTTAGCAAGGCACTTATTGTTATTGGTTGATCTCCCTTAACTCGATCCCCTTTTATTTACTTTAGATCTAACCCTAGAGTATTAAGACTCTTCCTCTCCTACTCGGGGTGGATGATCTTTCGTCGTTCCCGTACGCCACTTAACCTTAACCAGTCTCACACTCTACTTATCCTGACTTCCAATAATGTTCTTAATCTTAGCTTGCCCTAAACAACCAGCAACTACCAAAACTCCATTTCCCAAGTTCATTATTACTCTAGATCAGTTTCCGTGGTTTTACTATATGCAGACCATCCTAAGGTACATGGGGAGTATGAGGGGAGGTACTCCAATTTGTCTTCCGAATCTCCTATAATATTTAGTGGAGGTCTACCATGACATAATTAGTCTAAATCCAAGGATTCCAAATTTTCCTATTTATCGGGCATTTAATTTATTTATTCTAAAATTCCAAATACCCTAGTATGAACAAGAAGTGCAATAATGAGCCAAAAATAAATCATCATAAAATCATTAAAAAATCCTATGAGACATTTAAACAGCAATTCCAAGTTTTGAGAAATTCCAGAGATGTTTATGCCTATATTTCTTAATTTATCATTTTAGGCCACTTTTACTATATTATGAAGGAAGTACTGTAAATATATATCCAAAAACTCCAAGAAAAATATAGAAGCTATATAGTGACCTAAAATCATCATAAACCAAGTACCATAATTTTTCTCCAACATTTGAACTTTGAATTTATTTTAATGCAAGGTACTAATTTTCTTAAATTAATGAAGGAGGTACTGTTTTTGGTCATCTAAAATTCTAGAGAAAATTACAGGGTCACTATCATAATTTGAAACACCCACTGACCCAATTTCATAATTTTCCAAATAGTAATTGGACATCATTTGTATTTTTGACTACATATCACAATTAATACTTTAAAGAAGTATGTACCAGAAATAATTAGTTAATATTTCCAAGAAAAATACTGAAGGTATAACATGCTATAAGATGCCCTAATCCAAGATTTCATAATATTCCAGTGAACAGAAATTCCATAATCATCAAAATAAATATCTAGGGCACAATTAGAGTTGTAAATGAAGTTCTGTATAAATTAGTCCAAAAATCTCAACAAAATTATATCATGTTTATTTTGACCAAAAAACCCGTTGACCAAATTTTGCTTGATTTGAAGTTCACTAGATAGCTTAATAATTCAAATTAAAGTTGGTGACCTAAACTAGGGTTTGGATTTTAGGTGGCCTAGCTGTCTCCAAATACCCTAAACTTTTGTCCAGAGAACTATACTGGCCCTATGGTTCTCTCCACCAAATTTTAAGTCAGTCCAAAGTCATTTGACCCCATGACTTTCACAACCCCAAAAGCCACCATTAAGGGATTTTCCCTAGGGTTCTAGGGCTACCCTACACCAAACCACTCCAAACTCCCTTGGAGGGTGTGTCATGCCCTAAAAAGTCAGTAACCAAAATATCAGCCCCTGTTGAGGCGATATGGCCACTCAAATACCAAGGGGGTGTTTGATCTTAAATTATCCTATAGGGATCATCCTAGGGTTGAACACAACCCTATTCAAAACATCTGCAAATGAGATGAAACTTTTACCAGAACCTAATGATAAACCCAGGGACCACTCACCAAAATTTGGGAGGGTTTGGAAGTCATTTAGCCATCTAATTAAATTATGCTAGGATTATTAAATTTTTCTAAAAACTATAGAAAAACATTCTCCAAAAATTCTCATTTTTGGATAGCACCTAGATATAGGTGAGATTATGCCACACCCCAAATTTCAAGTCATTTTGATGACTGGATTGGAGTGGCGAATTTTTCTAAGGTTAAACAGCCCTATGGATAGACCTCACCAAAAAGGGTGTTGTGGTCTAACCAGGACTCCAAATCAAGTGAAATCAATTTTGAATTAAAGTAGACTTCAAGTGCTACATTTTCTAAGTTGACCACTATTTATGTTTCAGCCCCTACGGGCTATTATTTTCAGTTTTAACCAAGTGTACAGTAAAGGGATTTAAATTCCTAATTATACAATATATAATATGATAAAAATAACACAGTTCATCTTCTTCTTTACCCGAACCCGAACAGAACCAGAAACGACTATTCCTGTAACTTTTTCTAAAGCTATTTCCCGGCCACCCAACCATCTCCCTGGCCGGCCACCACCACAACCACCTCAGTTGAGGCGAGGGCTACCGTCGGGCGGCGGCACGGCCGCCGGAGAGGCGGTTTCCGGCGAACCCGCCACCATGAAATTTTCGGAAAACCATGGAAACGCTCACCCGATCTGGCTCTTTTGAGCCCGATATCTCTCCTAATAATTTCTAAGATCTATCCGCAGAAGAAGAGGGAGGGGAGGACCTTGTTCGCGGGCTGGAGGCGTGCAGAGCGTCGGGAAGCTATTTGCGCGGTGGTGGCGTCGCCGGAAATTCTTCAACAGCAAGGGGGAAATCTGAATCCGTTTAATTGAGTGTGTAACCTTCTCCTCTTGCTCTTAGGAGTCTTTTATAGATCAGCAAGTGGGAAGGGGAAAGGATGAAACGTTCATGGCCATTAACATTTCTCTTAATGACGTTTCGGTTATGGTAGAGGCAGTTGAAATGCTGGAAACGAAGAGGTGATTGCAAGGTGGCGATTTCCTATTGGACCAACATTTCCTTAATTTATTAAATAATCAAAGTAAGAAACGGCCCATAAATACTCATGGTGTAACTTACCATAATCTAAATTGATTACAACGTCGGTTACCGAAATTTCTAGTCTGGCTGACGTTTCGGCCTTGGTCACGGGCGTGACACATAGGTCACGGGCGTGACAGGCCCGGGTGGCCAATTTTGGGATCGAGGATCGTCAAACTGAGATCGACGATCGTCAAAGGGTAGTCACGCCCTTGGTCACGGGCGTAACACATGGGTCACGGGCGTGACAAGCCCGGGTGAACAATTCTGAGTTCGACGACCGTCGAACTGAGTTCGACGATCGTCGAAGGGTGGTCACGCCCAAGGTCACGGGCGTGACATATGGGTCACGGGCGTGACATGGTCATGAGGCAAAATCCGCGCTCGGCGATCGTCGTGCTGAGATCGACGATCGCCGAAGGTGTCACGCCCTTGGTCACAGGCATGACACCTGGGTCACGGGCGTGACATGGCCATGACGCAAATTCTGCATTTCGACGATCATCCCGCTGGGATCGACGATCGTCGAAGGTGTCACGCCCTAGGTCACGAGCGTGACACATAGGTCACGGGCGTGACAGGCCCGGGTTGAAAAATTCTGCGCCCGACGATCATCTCACTGAGATCGACGAACGTCGAAGGAGTCACGCCCTAGGTCACGGGCGTGACAGATCGGTCACGGGCATGACCAACCCGTGACCCGAAATCTCGGTCGATTTATTTCAGTTTTTGGGCTTCCTAGGGTTCTATCATGACCAACCAACTCCTAGGGTCTAGCCGTAAATGGGATGTTACAAATCCCAATAAACAAAACAAAGATTTCGTCCCCGAAATAGAGGTTAAGCCTACGGACTCTAATAGGGAAAAGAAGCTTGTAACATCCCATGAGAATTGAAAAATTACATCTCTACGTTATGTTTGCTTTGTGCGGTTTCAAATCTATGATTAATTCGCCCAATTAACTAGGTATATACACCCCAATAAACAAAAGATTAGCCCCTATTCTTGAAATTCCAGTCCTATTAGTTTAAAACAAGAAGGCAAATTGATTGTCCAGAGGGGTGGTGAGGTATACCTGACGAAAAAGTTCCGGGTATTTTTGCCGCATCAAGTCCTGTGGCTCCCATGTATGCTCCTCCTGCCCATGATTGTTCCACAGAACCTTGACTAACGGAACCTTCTTCTGTCGCAAGACCCGCACTGCTATATCGTCAATCCTAATAGGCTCCAAATTGACTAACCGATCCGAGGCCACCAGGCCATCTGCCGAGGAGATCAGCTGCTCAGGGCGTAGCAGAGCCCTCCGAAGTGAGGAGACGTGGAAGACGTCATGCAATCCCGCTAACTCCGGCAGTAGCTCTAGTCTATAGGCTAAGGGGCCGATCCGCTCCAGGATCCTATAAGGCCCCATATATCTCGGACTGTACTTCTTCCGCCAGCGCACCCGCGAAACTCCGTGCATCGGTCGTATCTTCAAGAAAACTTGGTCTCCCACCTGGAACTCCACTTGATGATGCCTCGCATCGTAGTATTTCGCCTGTCTGCTCTGGGCTTCCAACATCCTGTCCCGGATCAATCTAATCTGAGCATCTGTATCTCCCACAAACTCCGAGCCTAGTGTCTGCAGATCCTCATCCTGAACCCATGATAGTGGGGTCCTGCACCTCCTTCGGTACAATGCCTCGTATGGAGCCATGCCGAAGCTGGACTGATGAGCGTTGTTGTACGAAAACTCGACCAATGGCAACAATCTCTCCCAAGGCTCGCCACGGTCCAAAATACACAGTCGCAACAGATCTTCCAGTGTACGGTTGGTGCGCTCTGTCTGTCCGTCGGTCTGATGGTGAAAAGATGTGCTGAATGTCAACCGAGAACCCAGATGGGCCTGGACTGACCTCCATTCCCTGGATGTAAACCGCCCATCCCGATCCGAAATGATAGTCTTGGGCACCCCATGATAACGCACAAACTGCTCAATGAACCTCCGTACTAATACACTGACCGGTGTGTCCTTTGCCACTGGAATGAATCTGGCCACCTTTGTTAGCCTGTCCACTATCACCCAGATCGAGTCATTCCCCGCACGGGATCGAGGTAGCCCATGTATGAAGTCCATGGCTATATCCTCAAACTTCCACTCCGACATCGGAAGCGACTGCAGCAAGCCTGTCGGGTTCCTACACTCTGCCTTCACGAGCTGGCAGGCCTCGCAATGCGTCACAAAATACGTAATATCTTTCTTCATACCCGGCCAGTACATTGTCCTCTTCAAATCCTTTACCATCTTGGTGATCCCCGGGTGTACAGAATATCGGCTGCAATGAGCTTCCGTCAAAATGTCCTCCCGGATCCGTCCTCCTGCTGGTATGTAGACTCTGCCCCGGAAACACAGGAGCCCATCCCTCAAAGAGTAATCTCCTATCGTGCCTTCCTCCAAGGCTCGAAATATCGGCTCAGCTCTTTCATCCAGCATCTGCCCATCTCTGATGCGGCCTCGAATATCATCAGTAATAACCATCGACCCTAGGTACTCCTTGTATAGCTCCGGGTCATCCTCAGACACTAGTGAAATGTGCATCTCCTCGAATGATCTAACCAACTCCAAGGCCATCAGCTGCGGACCTACTCCTGTCATACTCGCTCTCCGGCTCAGAGCATCCGCGACCAAGTTCGCCTTCCCCGGATGGTAGTGCATGGTATACTGGTAGTCCAACAAAAACTCCACCCAGCGTCTCTATCTAATGTTTAACTCCTTCTGGGTGTCGACGTACTTCAGATTCTTATGGTCGGAGAAGATATCGTAATGTACTCCGTAGAGATAGTGTCGCCAGATCTTAAGAGCAAAAATGACTGCCCCCATCTCCAAATCGTGCACGGGGTAGTTCTGCTCGTGCTGCTTCAACTGACGGGAGGCATAGGCTATTACGTGCCCGTTCTGCATCTGAACGGCACCCATCCCCTGATAGGAAGTATCTGTATACACCTGGAATCCCTCCTTCCCTGATGGAAGAGCAAGGATGGGAGCCGAGGTGAGACGATCCTTCAGCTCCTGGAAGGCAGATTTGTATCGAGGCGTCCAGATAAGAGGGGCCTCCTTCTTCGTCAGAGACGTAAGAGGGAGGGCAATCTGAGAGAACCCCTTTACGAACTTCCGGTAGTAACCGGCAAGTCCCAAGAAACTTCGAATATCTGAGGCCGACTTTAGTGGTGGCCAATCCCGTACTGCCTGGACCTTCGCCGGATCCACTGCCAGACCTGCTCCACTGATGACATGGCCCAGAAAGGCCACCTCCTTTAGCCAGAACTGGCACTTGCTGTACTTGGCATACATCTCATGCTCACGCAGCTTCTCCAAGGTCAAGGCCAGATGTCTCGCGTGCTCCTCCTCCGTCCTTGAATAGATAAGGATGTTGTCAATGAATACGATAACGAAGACGTCCAGATACTCTTCGAACACCCGATTCATCAGGGTCATGAATGCGGAGGGTGCATTCGTGAGCCCGAACGACATCACTGTAAACTCGTACAAGCCATATCTGCTACTGAAGGCCATCTTCGGGATGTCCTCCTCCCGAATGCGAAGCTGGTAGTACCCTGACCTCAGATCCAGCTTTGAGAACCAATGGGCTCCCTCCAGCTGGTCAAATAGATCGTCTATCCTTGGTAAGGGATAAGTATTACGGACTGTCAACCTATTCAGAGCCCGGTAATCTATGCACAGTCGTGGGGTCCCGTCCTTCTTCTTAACAAACAACACTGGAGCTCCCCATGGTGAAGAGCTAGGCCGAACGAACCCAGCCTCCACTAACTCCTGAAGCTGGCTCCGAAATTCCACCAACTCCTTTGGGGCCATTTGATAGGGAGCTCTGGATACCGGCTTAGCACCCGGTACGAGCTGAATCTAGAAGTCCTTCTCTCGGTGTGGGGGTAGCCCCGGTAGCTTCTCCGGAAATACGCCGGCGAAGTCCCGCACTACTGGAATATCTGCAATGGAGTCCTTGGCCACGATCGCCTCAAAAAGGACCTGATAAACTTCTTCCCCCTGCAGGTGGGCCTTAGCGGCCTGCACAGGCGATAGTAAGGTACGGGGTGCTGGTATAATACCTTCGATGACAATGAATGAGTCGCCGTGCCTCACGGTGATCCTCTTCGCCACGTAATCGATCTAGGCATGGTTCCAATATAGCCAAGTCATGCCCCCAGGATCAGATCGTAATCTGGCATCTTCAGAACTGTCGCTGGTGCCTCAAACGCCTTCCCGCCGATCCTCGCTTCCATATTGCAATGAGCAGAGGTCATTATCTCTGATCCATCGGGTAGGCACACCCTCATCATCTTCCCGGTGAATGGCTCTACACCTGCCAGTCCTTTCACGAAATCCTCCGACACGAACGATTGCGACGCACCAGTGTCGAAGAGGGTGTGAGTGGGCTTGCCGCTAACGAAGACTATGCCTGGGGTGATTAAGTGTCTTAGTATTCTTGTTGCAGTTGTCTTTACTTAATTTCTAACCAGGTTATGTCTAGAATACTAGTTTATATGATAAAAATTTAAAAGTACTGCCATACCTGTGATAACTTGCTCCGGGTTCCGGGGCTGTGTCAGGTCTAGAGCATACACCTGCTTCCTCTCTGGCCTGCGACCTCGATCCTGAAATCCTCGTCCTCGGTCCTGTCCTCGTCCGCCAAACTGTCGGGGAGGTGGAGCGCCCTGATGTGCTGGTGGGGGTGCTCGCCTCACAGGGCAGTTCCTCTTGATATGCCCAGGCTGGTTGCACTGATAGCATACCAGTGGCTTCTCTGCCGTGCTTGGCATTTCCAGCATCTGTATAGGCTGGGGAGCCAATACCCCCTGGCTCCTCTGCTCCTGCCCAAACTCCTGACGAGGCTGATCCCCGTTCCTTCTCTCCCCAATAACCTGGCCCCGGGGACGGTCTCTACGACCTCCAATCACTGTATCATCAGCCGGTCTCTTCCGGCTCTTCACTGTAAGCTGATCCGCCTCTCTCTTCTTATCCATCTCCAGAATCCTGGCCAGACTCCCCTCTGAGACAAAAAGGAGGGCCTGTCTCATGTCATCTTGCAGCCCCTTATAAAACCTCCGGGCATAGCCAGCATCGTCTAACTGGTAAGCGTCCGCATAGCAGGTCAGGTGAGTGAACTCCTGATAGTACTCCACCACAATCCTGTTCCCCTGCCTCAACCACAGGAACCTATCCTCCAGGTCATCCCTCGCCGACTGAGGTACAAAATGTCCCAAGAGCGCTGCTCTGAACTCCTCCCAAGTAATATCAGCGCAGTCCATCCCCGCAAAGGTAGTGTCCAGCTGAGATTTCCACCACCTCTTTCCGTGTGACTCTAAGCAAGAGACTGCCAAAGCGACTGCCTCCTCCGTGGGGCATCGAATCCCTGCCAGCATCTCGTTAATGGTGTCCAACCATTCCTCCGTACGTACTGCAGACTCTGTCCCCTGGTAAGATGGAGGGGAAAGTCCCCGGAAGACAGTCATCCAATTGGCCCCGGGGTTTGGCTATAGAGTCGGGGCTTGCTGAGCTTTCAAGGCCTCCAGAATGGCCGTCAGTGTTTGTCCCATCTCCGTCTGCTGGAACGGAGCTGGAGCCGGCGGAGGAGGGACCACATTTGGAGCCTGGGGTGTCCCCTGCTACGGTGTAGGGTTCGTCGCAGGCTACAAGTAAAAATTCCATTTGTTAGAGAGCGAATGAATGGAATTTAAGAAGAGTTAGGATGGACTTTCACATGTGATTTCCCTTATGGGCACACCACTGCTTCCGCTGCTAGTTTGTCCGCAAACTAAGCTCGCACGGGGGTGGCCCAAGATTTTGTGGACTACTTCTCTTCGATCGAGGTTTGCTCTGATACCACTTGTAAGACCCCCCCCCCCTTTTTTCTTTTTAAACCACCGGGGTCTTAGCCCAGAATTGCCGCTTTGCGGTGGCACCGACTCATGGAAGGCTGCCACTACAAAACGCCAATTCTGCCAGCCCTTTTCGATCACAAGAGAGAGAAGTAATTTTTACATAAAATGTAAACAGGTCCACAGAAATATGTAAATAAAAGTGAAATCACATCCAGTCCATCAGTAGATAATAACAGAAAATAGATAAATAGGCTCGAGCCCGGTACATCAGAGTCCTCACTACAAATCACTCATCGCGGAAGCTATAAAACTACTAATCACTCACGGAGCTGGTCGCAGGTGCACCGGTGCTAGACTGACCCACCTCCAGGCGTACCGTACTCCGCTGGTGCTGGTCCCTGACTCCCATCCGGAGCTCCTATAATGTTGTGGTTCGAAAACCATTAGTCATAAAGACTAAGCGCTATCATCCCCTACCCCTCCCCCCACGGCTCCTAAGCACCGGGCGGAGAGGAGGAAAGGGAAGCTACAAAGGTGGAGAATAATCAAGCAGATGCCAAGGGAGCTAATCTAACAGTTATTTAGAATGAAGTAGGTCTAACAATCCTACGGCAGTAAGTAATAAGGAGGGCAATTAATAAGTAGCAAATGTATAAAAAGGCAGCTAGAGAACAGTAAGTAAACAAGCAAGTAAATAAGTAAGTAACCTTAACTTATATGAATGCTCATACAAACTTATAAGTTAAGGGGTCTTCTGCAAGGCTCCCATCGTATAAAAAGTCCCATACCGATTTATACGTTGGGGTGTCGGTTGTATGCAAACATGAGTGTAGTGATATGCTATGCCATGATTCATGCAAGTGCAACACACGCACACCACTCTATGCGCACAGACCTTTAGTTCCCCCTGTTCGGGCAGCTAGCTTCACTCCCAGGAACCTCTGTAGTGGCAAATGGAGACAGTGGGTCGGGCCCCCCACTCCTAGGCGGGTATCCACACTACCGGGCCTAGCCCTTCCGTACGCCCCTAGAAGAACACAACCTAGAGTATCCGCATACTACTGCTGGTTGTACCCACCAGACATTCTTTGCCTAAGTGTCCCACACCGCCGAGTCAACGTACCGATGTCGGTGTGAACCACTATCAGATACCGAAGACCGACCACCTTTATTCTGTACTCCAAACCTCGAGCCCTCGGCCCCCCCGGACAGTCCCGTCCGTGCATCTACCTTCAGAGCTACCGTCTGAATGGCAACCAAACCAATTATTCTACCTTCCTAGCTACCGAAGTGTGTGTATGTGCAACCCTAGTTATACTAGATGCTCTTTTAATTTATTATTCTTATGGTTTACGTTTGCCCAGGACTGCCCCCGGCATACCCCGTGAAGGGCTCTCAAGGGGCACTAGGAACCAAGACGGCGGCATTACGGCCCGAAGTTCCCTTTCGCAAGGCACTTATTGTTATTGGTTGATCTCCCTTAATCCGATCCCCTTTTAGTTACTTTAGATCTAACCCTAGAGTATTAAGACTCTTCCTCTCCTACTCGGGGTGGACGATCTTTCGTCGTTCCCGTACGCCACTTAACCTTAACCAGTCTCACACTCTACTTATCCTGACTTCCAATAATGAACTTAATCTTAGCTTGCCCTAACCAACCAGCAACTACCAAAACTCCATTTCCCAAGTTCATTATTACTCTAGATCAGTTTCCGTGGTTTTACTATATGCAGACCATCCTAAGGTACATGAGGAGTATAAGGGGAGGTACTCCAATTTGTCTTCCGAATCTCCTATAATATTTACTGGAGGTCTACCATGACATAATTAGTCTAAATCAAGGATTCCAAATTTTCCTATTTATCAGACATTTAATTTATTTATTCTAAAATTCCAAATGCCCTAGTATGAACATGAAGTGCAATAATGAGCCAACAATAAATCATCATAAAATAAGTAAAAAAACCTATGAGACATTTAAACATCAATTCCAAGTTTTGAGAAATTCCAGAGATGTTTATGCCTATATTTCTTAATTTACCATTTTAGGCCACTTTTATTATATTATGAAGGAAGTACTGTAAATATATATCCAAAAACTCCAAGAAAACTATAGAAGCTATATAGTGACCTAAAAATTATCATAAACCAAGTACCATAATTTTTCTCCAACATTTGAACTCTGAATTTATTTTAATACTAGGTACTAATTTTCTTAACTTAATGAAGGAGGTACTGTTTTTAGTCATCTAAAATTCCAGAGAAAATTACAGGGTCACTATCAAAATTTGAAACACCCACTGACCCAATTTCATAATTTTCCAAATAGTAATTGGACATCATTTGTATTTTTGACTACATATCACAATTAATGCGTTAAAGAAGTATGTACCAGAAATAATTTGTTAAAATTTTTAAGAAAAATACTGAAGGTATAACATGCTATAAGATGCCCTAATCCAAGGTTTCATAATATTCCAGTGAACAGAAATTCCATAAACATCAAAATAAATATCTAGGGCACAATTAGAGTTGTAAATGAAGTTCTGTATAAATTAATCCAAAAATCTCAACAAAATTATATCATGTTTGTTTTGACTTGAAAATCCCTTTGCTCAAATTTTGCTTGATTTGAAGTTCATTAGATAGCTTAATAATTCAAATTAAAGTTGGTGACCTAAACTAGGGTTAGGATTTTAGGTGGCCTAGCTGTCTCCAAATACCCTAAACTTTTGTCCAGAGAACTATACAGGCCCTATGGTTCTCTCCGCCAAATTTTAAGTCAGTCCAAGGTCATTTGACCCCATGACCTTCACAACCCCAAAAGCCACCATTAAGGGATTTTCCCTAGGGTTCTAGGGCTACCCTACACCAAACCACTCCAAACTCCCTTGGAGGTGTGTCATGCCCTAAAAAGTCAGTGACCAAAATATCAGCCCATGTTGAGGTGATATGGCCACTCAAATACCAAGGGGGTGTTTGATCTTAAATTATCCTATAGGGATCATCCTAGGGTTGAACACAACCCTATTCAAAACATCTCCAAATGAGATGAAACTTTTACCAGTACCTAATGATAAACCCAGGGACCACTCACCAAAATTTGGGAGGGTTTGGAAGTCATTTAGCCATCTAATTAAATTATGCTAGGATTATTAAATTTTTCTAAAACCTATAGAAAAACATTCTCCAAAAATTCTCATCTTTGGATAGCACCTAGATATAGGTGAGATTAGGCCACACCCCATATTTCAAGTCATTTTGATGACTGGATTGGAGTGGGGAATTTTTCTAAGGTCAAGACAGCCCTATGGATAGACCTCACCACAAAGGGTGAGATGGTCTAACCATGACTCCAAATCGAGTGAAATCAATTTTGAATTAAAGTAGACTTCAAGGGCTACATTTTATATGTTGACCACTTTTTATGTTTCAGCCCCTACGGGCTATAATTTTCAGTTTTAACCAAGTGTACAGTAAAGGGATTTAAATTCCTAATTATACAATATATAATATGATAAAAATAACACTGTTCATCTTCTTCTTTACCCGAACCCGAACAGAACCAGAAACGACTATTCCTGTAACTTTTTCTAAAGCTATTTCCCGGCCACCCAACCATCTCCCTGGCCGGACACCACCACCACCACCTCAGTTGAGGCGAGGGCTACCGTCGGGCGGCGGCACGGTCGCCGGAGAGGCGGTTTCTGGCTAACCCGCCTCCATGAAATTTTCAGAAAACCATGGAAACGCTCACCCGATCTGGCTCTTTTGTGCCCGATATCTCTCCTAACAATTTCTAAGATCTATCCGCAGAAGAAGAGGGAGGGGAGGACCTTGTTCGCGGGTTGGAGGCGTGCAGAGCATCGGGAAGCCATTTGCGCGGTGGTGGCGTCGCCGGAAATTCTTCAACAGCAAGGGGGAAATCTGAATCCGTTTAATTGAGCGTGTAACCTTCTCCTCTTGCTCTTACGAGTCTTTTATAGATCAACAAGTGGGAAGGGGAAAGGATGAAACGTTCAAGGCCATTAACATTTCTCTTAATGATGTTTCAGTTATGGTAGAGGCAGTTGAAATGCTGGAAACGAAGAGGTGTTTGCCAGGTGGCGATTTCCTATTGGACCGACATTTCCTTAATTTATTAAATAATCAGAGTAGGAAACGGCCCATAAATACTCCTGGTGTAACTTCCCATAATCTGAATTGATTACAACGTCGGTTACCGAAATTTCCAGTCTGGCTGACGTTTCGGCCTTGGTCACGGGCGTGACATATAGGTCATGGGCGTGACAGGACCGGGTGGCCAATTCTAGGATCGACGATCGTCGAACTGAGATCGACGATCGTCGAAGGGTAGTCACTCCCTTGGTTACGGGCGTGACACATGGGTCACGGGCGTGACAAGCCCGGGTGAACAATTCTGAGTTCGACGACCGTTGAACTGAGGTCGACGATCGTCGAAGGGTGGTCATGCCCAAGGTCACGGGCGTGACATATGGGTCACGGGCATGACATGGTCATGAGGCAAAATCCGCGCTCGGCGATCGTCGCGCTGAGATCGACAATCGCCGAAGGGGTCACGCCCTTGGTCACGGGCGTGACACCTGGGTCACGGACGTGACATGCCATGACGCAAATTCTGCGTTTCGACGATCGTCCCGCTGGGATCGACGATCGTCGAAGGTGTCACGCCCTAGGTCACGGGCGTGCCACATAGGTCACGGGCGTGACAGGCCCGGGTTGAAAAATTCTGCGCCCGACGATCTTCTCACTGAGATCGACGATCATCGAAGGAGTCACGCCCTAGGTCACGGGCGTGACGGATCGGTCGCGGGCGTGACCAACCCGTGACCCGAAATCTCGGTCGATTTATTCCAGTTTTTGGGCTTCCTAGGGTTCTATCACGACCAACCGACTCCTAGGGTCTAGCCGAAAATGGGATGTTACATGAGCTGGGGTGAACAAACTCTGATTCAACCAATTCTTGCAGCTAAACTCTAAACTCGACGAGTTCCTTCGGGGCCATTCGATAAGGAGTCCTGGAGACAGGCTTGGCACCCGGTACTAACTTGATTTGAAAATCTACTTCTTTGTGTGGGGGTAATCCCGGAAATTTCTCCAAAAATACTTCAGGTAAATCCCTCACCACTCGCACATCCTTGATATCCAACGCCAACTCCTTCAGCTCGAAATAAATCATGAAAACTTCATCACCCTTCATGTGGGCTTTTAAAGCCTGGACTGAAGATAACATCATATGGGGCGCGAAGTTAATACTTTTAAAGATGACCTCCGAGTCTCCATGTCTCAACGAGATCCTCTTCTGCGTGTTGTCAATCTTCGCATAGTACCAATCCAGCCATGCCATGCCCAAAATGAGGTCTAACTCTGGCATTCTCAAGACTGTGGCAGGGGTGTCGAAGAGCTTTCCTTCAAGGAGAACCTCAAGTTCGCACTTAACGGTTGCCATCATCTCCGATCCATCTGGAAGGCGCACCCTTCGAGCAAAACCAGCGAAGTATTGCACTCCATCTATATCTTTGATGAAGTCTTCAGACACAAAAGAGTGTGAGGCACCGGTGTCGAATAACGTATAGGCCGGTTTCCCGCCAACCATTACGGTGCTTCAATGTCAAAAATAAGTCGCAAGCTAGGGGTCTAGTATATCTTAAGCAACTTGAGGGTATTAATGAAAATAAAATGACTAACTATAATCATACCTGCAATCAACTCCTGGGGTTCCGCTCTTGAGTCATGTCCAACGCATACATCTGATCCCGAGCGGGCCCGGGGTTTCCTCCTCGTGGTCCTCATCCTCGACCACGCATGTGCCCCCGCCCTTGAGGAGCTGCTGGAGGGAAAGCGAGAGGTGCATTTCCAAATAGTTACGGGCAGTAGCGTCGAATGTGGCCCGATTGGTTGCATTCGAAGCACACTCACTCCTGCCGCCAATCGGGTTGCTGAAATTGTTGAGGTGGAGGCAATGCTGGCGGTTGTAGAACCGGGCACTCCATTCTAAAATTCTAGGGGAAACGTCTGCCACCTCTTCGATATCCTCTTCCTCCTCTATTATCAAATCTCCTTCTATTGCTGGGGCCGGCTTCCATCACGCCCTCAGCTGGCCTCTTACCACTTCTCAAGTGGTCCGCTTCCAACCTCTTCGCCATGTCAATAATCTCGGCTAGACTGGAGTCCGCTATAAACAAAAGGGCTTGCCTCAGGGGGTCTCGCAAGGCTTTATAGAATCATTTTGCGTATCCTCTATCATCCAACTCATAAGAGTCAGCAAATCTAGCCAAGTGTTGAAAATCCCGTTGGTATTATGTCACTGACTTGGACCCTTACTTCAGTTTCAAAAACCTCTCTTTAGGATTATACCGAGCGGCCGAGGGGATGAAATGCTCTAAAAAGGCTTCAGAGAATTCGCTCCAACTGATATCCGTGTACACCCGTCCTTGAAAATTTGAGCCCATGAGGGACTTCCACCACCTTTTGGCGTGAAGCTCTAAGAGAGTCACTACAAGGGTCACCGCCATGTTGTTTGGGAACCTTATTCCTGCCAACAGTTCTTGTACAGTGTCGAGCCATTCTTCCGTACGCACTGTCGACTCCATCCCAAGGTAAGCAGGAGTGGAGAGAGCTTGGAAAGTGCTTAACCAATTGGATCCCAGACCCTGTTAATGTATAGGGGCTTACTGGGATTGGTACCTGAAGGCATCAAGGATAGCTGTGAGCGTCTGCCCCAGCTCTGATTGTTGGAATTGTGTTGGTACGGACGGGGCGGGGGTGCCCCTCAATGGCTCAACATGTACTTGTATTTACACGTAAGGTATAAACTTAAGGTTAGGTCAGCTAATCTAAGGTCAAAGATGGACACACTTAGTGTGAATTACATATAGGAAAACCACTGCTTCCGCTAAGTCAGTTTGTCCCCAAACTGACTAAACGAACGGGGGTGGCACCATTGTTAAATGACTTCTCTAATTCAGGAGCGTAGCCCTCTGATACCATTTGTAATACCCCCTCCCGGAACTCAATACACGACACGAGAGGGGTCTTATGCCCAGAACAGCCGCCTTCTAGTAGCACTAACACTC
Organism: Platanthera zijinensis; assembly: GCA_039513925.1. Lineage (NCBI taxonomy): Eukaryota > Viridiplantae > Streptophyta > Magnoliopsida > Asparagales > Orchidaceae > Platanthera > Platanthera zijinensis. Next base: position 140,587,781 of record CM077088.1, read on the forward strand.
GGGCTAGCTTGTACCACAAGACGCCTATTCTGCCGGCCACAACCAATATCACACATTGCCAACCACCCCAAAATATAAAAGTACAGAACTCAAATCAACACCAAGCATATAGTCCATAAATATAACAAAAGTAGAGAAGCTACAACAAGCTTCTAATATCAGAGTACGTAAATAGTTTTCCCAAAAAGTGTACAACAAAAACCTTTCACACTCACATCAATAACCGACGGTAGAGACAGTACCGTCCCCTCAGGCCCTGTCGTCCTGGCCTGGCTGTCCGGTTGCATAACCTGCTACTCCACCTGCGGGGTTACCCCATAAAAAGGAAGACGTAGCAATCGTTAGTCATAAAGACTAAGTGGCTTCACATCCGCTCCCCAGACGACTCCTCGGCACAGGGCGGAGGAAGGAATAGGGTACAATATTTATGAAACATAGGTACAAGAAGGTGGTATATCACTATGTATATAAAGCAGTGTAATAAATGAGCAACAGCTTATTCTAGCAATTTTATCATCTACAGCAGCATGAGAGTATAATGTTATAACAGTAAGTAACTCAACTTATATGAATGCACATACAAGCATATAAGTTGAGGATCGTTCAGCAGTAAGTAACTCATCGTATAGGAGTTCCCATACAAACTTATACTATAAGTATCTTTATGTATGCAATGAAGTGTAATGACATGTATGTAATGCAATGACTCGCCCATGATCACGCACATGCAATCACTATGTTGACACAGACTCGGAGTTCCCACTTTTCGAGCAGGTAGCTTACCTCACAGGCATCATTCGTCGTTGCTAGATGGTGATAGTGGAGCGGGAATCTCCACTACTAGGTTGGTCTTCATACTACCTGGCCTAGGCCTTTGTACGCCTCAATGCTAAGAGCACAACAGCGGAGCCCACATGCGTACTACGGTTCAACGGGTGTCTCGAGTAGATGTGCACCGAGATCCTAGCCCCGAACTAGCCTAAGGTTTGATATGGAAGGAGCCTCGGAAATGAGCACGAGGACCAAGCTCAACCATTCTCTTGGCACGAAAGGAGCCTCTGGACGTGAACATCGAGGACCAAGCCGAACCACCCTAGGTCTATCCGTCAACTCCCATCGGTTTGACGATTGGCGAGCCCGTAGTCCTGCCACACTATCCTTAACCCGGGATTATGACACCGCATGTCGACTCACACCGCATGCAATACAACCACGTCGTGGTACGGAAGGAGCCTCGGAAATGAGGGAGGACCAAGCCAGCCGACCACTTGGCACAGAAGGAGCCTCGGAACATGAACACTGAGGACCAAGCCTAACCGTCCATTTATGATTCTTCCCGACATTACCAACCAGTGCGATCAGATATCCGCACTCACCCCTTTCACAGTCAAGTGCCCAGGGCACCATAAGGGTTTACCACAAACATAGGTGGCAAACCACCTCATACAGTGGAAATCTTAAACTCCCTTATATGACAAGCCTCAAGACCATGATTACATCTAATGTTTTGGTCACATAACTTTAACATCACCTCTTTCAACTCCTTCACCAAAATCAATCATTTGTGTACACATAAGTTAACCATCTATTTAAAACCTCACATGTTCATACAACCAACATCAAATCAATTACCTAAGCTCTAGTAAATCTTGTTATTAAATGACTAATTACCACTTCGTTCATTAACCCCCACCAAGTCGTTTCGTTCAACCACATATCATTTCACCATTTGTTTACGTGGGGTCTATCCAGTAATTTAATAAAGTGTTGAATCATCACAATTAGGCATATTATGAATCGCCTACAACTTAACTTCGGATTGTTACAAAATCTCTTCCGATTCCAAACCAACCATTACACTTACCCAGGAATTTTTGGTGCAGAACACCTATTGGACAAAAAATTCAACCAGATATTCCCGTGGCTACAGAAATCCTGTGAGTGCGTGTAACCCCTCGATGGAAAGTTCTTTCCATGGGCTACAACTTTCATGTTCATTTTGCAACCCATATAAGAGTGTATCATTCATGAAATTGGCTCCAAAGCCTGCTGCATATAGAATACAATTTCTGCAGGCATAGTTTGACAGCCCTATAATTCGATCAGACAGTCTCGTGGCTACAGACTTCACCCGAAGGGGTGTAACCACTTGTCGGAAAGGTAATTCCAAGGGCTACGACTCTTGTATTTAGTCGGAAGCCCAGATCTGGCCAAAGCTTGCCTGAAAATAGCCAAGAAGGTCGATGCGTGCAGAACGCAGATTTCTGCACGCATCTTGAGGCAGAATGAACAGCATCGGTTCATCTTCCTCTTCGAGCTGATCCTCTCAAATTACAACCAGAAGTTCCTCCACCCTTATTCACCGTCTTATGGCCATTACTCTTCACGAAACTACCCCCATCTTCACTTTGAAGGAAGGGGAGGTTTAAGATGACTAAACCTTAGAACACAAGTTCTAGCATGGCCATCCTAGAAATCTTCATCTCACACATCAAGACTCATTTGAGTCGATATCTCGCCTAAGGATAACTACAGATCTAGCACCAAGGGAGAGGGGAGGAAGCTCACCTCCTTTCCAGCGGTTCGGCCATCTCCGGCCATGGATCTTGTCATTCTTCTCGTCGACATCCCTTTTCCTTGGCGGTGGTGGTGATTCCCCACGGAGTTTGGTTGACTCCAGCAAGTTCTTCCCTCCTTCAGAAGTATTCTCCAAAAGATGTGGCTTGGAAGAGAATGAAAACGGCTAGGTTTTCATTTTGCCTTTTTATTCAGAAGTGACACGGGTAGGGACACGCCCGTGTCCTTACCCGTATCCTGCTCGGGCGAAACGACGTCAAATGCTCGACTGCCGCTTCCTGCACATACATGGGTACTGACACGCCCGTGTATGTACCTGTGTCAAGGTGACACAGCCATAGTTTTGTCTGTGTGTATACCCGTGTCTTGCTCTGGACATATTTTTTTCGAGCTTGACTTGACGCACTTTGGTAGGGATATGCGCGTGTCTTTACCCGTGTCCTTCTCGGGACAATGACTGCTTAACACTCAAGACCATGCCAATCAACGCCACGATACACGGGTAGGTACACGCCCGTGTCTCTACCCGTGTCCTTCTCGGAACAAGCCACTCAATGCCATTTTCTTATCACTCAACACCATGCTACTGAACGCCACGGCACACGGGTAGGGACACACCCGTGTCTCTGCCCGTATCATACCCAAAACAGACACTCAATGCCATGCCACTCAATTCCACGGCACACGAGTAGGGACACGCCCGTGTCTCTACCCGTGTCCTTATTGAGACAAGCCACTCAACGTCATTTTCTTATCACTTGACACCATGCCACTCAAAGCCATGACACACAGGTAGGGACACGCCCGTGTCTCTACCCGTGTCCTACACAGGGCCAACTTTGTTTTTCCCCACGAGTGTGCGCCTGATCACCTGCACTCTCTTAGCCTAAATCAGCTCTCCTGACTCAATAGCGCACACAAGGGGCCTAGCGCGAATCAGGACGTTACAATTGAGGCTTGGTGAACACGGGCTGGACACGGGCGTGTCCAAAGCCGTGTCAGGGCACACGGCCTGTGACACAGGTGTATCACATGGTCATGTCCTCTTCGGGGTAAGTCAGTTTGTGTGCCGCTTAACGTACACGTATTGTGACACGTGCGTGTCACAAGCTGTGTCAACAAAAAATTAGATCTTTCAAAGCGATTTGTGGCCATTCATTTCTTTCATCTGGGATCCAATGGTCCAAGCTTCTCCCTACTGAGTTAAGACCAAGGATTGAGAAGGTAATTCTCATTCATCTTTGCTATTCTCTTTCTAAAAGAGATAGAGAGAATGGAGAGCAAGGAGGAGGAGGAGAAAGGATACGGACGCCGATGGAGCTTCAGAGTTCCAAATCGAGATCCGAAGCAAGATTTGTGGAGGAAAGGCCGCTGCGGTGCTTTCCAATTGGCTAGATTTCCATGGCTCCAAAGAGATCATCAAGGGTAATGATCTTTCTTCCTTGGATATGTGAAGTCCTTCTTTGGCATGTGCTTGGATTTCCCCCACCAAAGGGTGGCTTTTGAGGGATTTTCTTAGGTTGATTCTTGAGATCCCCAACAAGTCTTGTATATAGAGACGGAAATGTGTAGTATGGAATATGCATGTTGTGTGAAGCCCATCTGGACAGGTTGGTCTGGATTGGTGATGTTTCATTTGCGCACCGGAGAAAACTCCGCGTATAAACATGTATGTTTGGGAGTAGATGGGTTGTGCCTATGAAGGATAGTATCAGGAAGTACTAGAGTGGAATTCTAGGAAAATATCCTCGTGATTCTTGTGTTGTATGCTATGTTTGGGTTGATTTCGGGTGCAGAAAGAGAGTTTTGCTTAACCCGCCAAGAGACCGCGAGGAACGCTGGCATTAGCTCCACTTTTTGGATTGTGAAGCCAGTCCTTGGAGGATAGTGTGGCTATTGTGAGCTGTGTGCTCTTAAAAGGCTTAGTGTCAAACAGGAAAGGTGAAACCGACCCGCTCCTGTAAACTGGCCATGAGTACTTCAGAATTCAACGATGGCATGGCGACTTGAGCAACGGGGGGTGGCTGTTCTGTACCTGTGTTATGTCAACTGTATAAGAGAGTGTCAAGGCATTGAGCTTTCGTCAGTGACGTAATGAGATTCTTAGGCCTACACGCTATTAAGAAAAATTTGCTCAAACATTACCGTTGGGTTTCGGACCTTGAACGGTGGTGGGACCATGGTATTCCGGTACACTAAGAATGTGCCCTGAGTGTACGAATCGTCAGGCCGCGTGGCCGACGGTTATGATATGTTGATTGTGCGTGAGTGCACATTGTATTATATATCCGCTTGTGAAATGTTATGCCTGCAGGGAAGGAATACCATTGCCCCGTGAAAGGGGTAGGGTCGTTATTAATTGGTCAGCAGAATGCTGACCGTTGCTTTGTTTGCCACCAATATAATGGGTTGTCCCTGTGCAGGTGCTAGGGAAATGAGCGGGAAATAGAGTACTGAAGCCCCTGCTGCTGCTACTGCTAGCCCTCGAAGGCTGAGCAAAGACTTTTGTTATGTTCATGTGTGGCCGGCCTGTGCGCTGATATTTTTAATCCACACTTGTAAAGTGTAACTGTAAGGCCTTAAGGCCAAACTCTTGAGTATTTATTTTACATCCTTCATGAGTATATATAAATGTGGTTGTTTATATATAGTGTACATTCATGGTTTGACTTTTGTTTAACTTTAAAATCTACCGCTTGTATGCTTTGTATTAGGATGCGTACCTGTATTGGTATTAACCTGTGACCTCGCCGCCTGTTTGTGGCATATAGTGTGGGGGCCCGGCCGAACCTTCTATTATATGTTATTTTACGAATGGAGTCGTTGCAGCATGTCCCTTAAAAGAAATCGGAAGAGGTTTATACATGGCCATGAGATGAGTTAAATAAGGAAGGTGTAAAGTGCTCCACTACTTAGAGTCGTGTCTCCCTACGGGTAGCAGTGTGGAATTAATGTGTTTTGTAAGGTGGATTTGCACCTATGTTAATTAATAACCCTTGTATTCTTGGAAGCATGGGAAATATGGAAGGGTGTAGCAAATGTGTTTGACCGCACAGGATTGATAATGATGAATAGAGGCTTTGGCCGGTTGGGCTTAGTCATCGGTGCTCACTCCCGAGGCTCCTTTCACGCCGAGTGGACAGTTGGGCTTGGTACTCTGGTGATACGCTCCCATAGGATCCTTCCGTGCCATGATGATGTGAAACTGCATGCGGTGTGATTCGACACGCGATATCGTAATCCTGGGTTAATGATAGTTTTGCAGGCCTACAGGCTCGCCAGTCGTCACACCGACGTGAGTTGATAGATAAACCTTGGGCGGTTGGGCTTGGTCCTCGGTGCTCATTCCCAGGGCTCCTTCCATGCCAAGTGGACGGTTGGGCTTGGTCCTTTGGTGATATTCTCCCATAGGATCCTTCCATGCCATAATGATAGGCTAGTAGGGCTTGGTCTTCGGTGCACACCTACCTGAGGCTCCTTTTGAGTCGTAGTATGCATGTGAGCTCCGCTGTTGTGTTCTTAGTATTGAGGAATACGGAGGCCTAGGCTTGGTAGCGTGGATTCCCTCTTAGTAGTATATAAGCCCGCTCTACTGTCACCGTCTAACCACGACGGATGACGGTTGAGAGATTAGCTACCGGCTTGAAAAGTGGGAACAACAAGTCTATGTCGACATAGCTATTGCATGTGCATGATCATGGGTGATTCATTGCATTGTATTCATATCATTACATACATTACATACATAAGATCCTCATCGTATAAGTTTGTATGGGCACTCCTATACGATGAGTTAATTTACTGTTGAGCTGATCCTTAACTTATATGTCTATATGGGCATTCATATAAGTTAAGTTACTTACTGTTATAGATTCATATTTTATACTGTTGTTGATGGTAGAACTAATATAGTAAATTATTATACTCATTTGATGTACTTACTCTGATATTCACTTATATTGATTAATCCTTTACCACATGTTTGTAGTACTATTTATATATATATTATACCCTTGTTCCATTCTCTGCCCGGTCCCGATGAGTCGTGTGGGGAGGTGGATATGATAGCCACTTAGTCTTTATGACTAACGGTTGCTACGTCTTCATTTTTAGGAGGAAAGCCCGCAGACAGAGCAGTATCAGGTCATACAGAAGGGCAGCTAGGCCTGGATGACGGGGCCTGAAGTGACGATACCATCGCTACCATCAGTGACTGATGTGAGTTCTGAGAGACACATCTTGTAGCCTTTTTGGCTTGTACTCGGATATTGTAAAAGCCTTATTTCTTCTCTAATTTGATGTATTTGTTTGGAATCATATACTAGTGTTCTATTTTGACTTTTGTTTTATATTCTTTATGTTGGGTTGGCATGAATAATATGTTTAGCCGGCAAGATAGGCGTCTTGTAGTATAGGTTATCCTGTGTGTTAACACTACCGCAAGGCGGTTATTTTGGGCATAAGACTCCCCTTATGCCGTGTTTTGTGTTCCGGGAGGGGGGTCTTGCAGGAGGCAAACTCTTCAGCTCCATCCTTAAGAAACCCTGCTGCTGCCCCAAGGTAAAGGCCATCATCAGGGTGCGCACTGGCATCTCCTGTACCTGGAGGACCTCCTCCTAGAACCGGTCCACATAGCTCACTAGGGTCTTATTCACCCCCTGCTTGATGTGGAAAAGGGACTCTGACTCCCTCTTCCTCTTCTTGAAAGTGATAAACCTCAGCATGAACCCCCGACATAGGTCCTCGAAACAGTAGATGGTGAAAGTCTTTGATAACAAGGGTAACTAATCACCTAGAGGGGGGGTGAATAGGTTATTATAGTATTTTAAGGTTCTTTAAAATCTTCTATGACTTATGTCCTACTATGTTTACTTAATTCAGCTTTCAAGAACACAATACTCAGCACAGCAAAACACAAGACACAACACACCAGATTTTTATAGTGGTTCCCCAATGTATGGGTACATCCACTATCCCTCTCTGCCTTTCTAACAGTATGTTAGACAAGTCTCTTCTCCAAAAACAATGGATCCTCAGAGATTACAACACGATCCAACAAAATTAGTTAGTCTCCACTGAGACTTACAACACTGGCTCACAACCGTCCACACAGTAATTTCTTCTTGATACTATGGTGGAGGATCTACTTAAGTCTGAGGTGGACAAATTGGCAGGTCGTGGGTGGGAGTTTTTTCACCAACCTGCGATGGGAAAATCTGGGGGCATCCTTGTTCATTGGAAATCTGAGGACGTCCTCTTTAAACTGATTGAGGCGGGTCCGCAGTGGGTGGTGGGTTGGGATGTCCTTCCAGGCCTTCCCCGTGCCCTTGTGGCCTTTATTTACGCCGACAATGACCTTCATGTGAGACGGGCACTCTGGACTGCTTTGGGACACTGGCTGTCGTGCTTTGCGCCGGCCTCTATTGGTGGATACTTTAACTGTATCCTGCGCCTGGAGGACAAGATGGGTGGTGGGTTGGGATGTCCTTCCAGGCCTTCCCCCTGCTCCTAGGTACGGGATTTGGCTTGGCTTAAATGCCTCCACCTTCACCCTCGGGAGAATTTCTTTTGCTGGAGATTGGGCTGGGATGCGTTGCCTACTAGGGATTGGCTACCTCGACATGGGCTTGAAGATGCTCCCCTATGCCTGTGGCACTGTAGCACGCCGGACGACCGTGATCATGTTGTCGACGGGTGTGCTAGGCTTGTCATGGTTGGCAGGGAACTGCGGAGGTTGGGGCTACGTATCTCCAGCGGTGGTCCTGGGAGGACCTTCAGCGGGCGGTTGTGCAGGGTGGTGAGTTTGCGCTTACACCTGTATGTCTTCTATGTAATGTGATGTACCAATGTTGGCGGGCCTGGAATGCCTTGCTACATGGGCAGGATGTGGGTACCCCCGTGGTTATTGCTGCTTCAATCGTGGAGAATCTCTCCCTATTTGACCAAGGTTCCAAGTTGGGATGTTGGGGTACCTCTCTCCCCTCAGGGTTGCCTGGCTTTACTTCTTGGTGCCCCCACAATTTTGGCTGGATCAAGGTTAACATGGACAGATCTCTCCTGCCCTCGAGATGCACTGGTATTGGGATTGTGATAAGTTTTGAGGCTGGTGTGGTGCTCCGGGCGGCTCAATTCGCATGGCAATATTGGGACCCGAGACAGGTTGAATTCGAGGCTATCCTAGCTATTTGTTGAGTGCTCATTCCTGTGCTTCTCAAGGCTTGGGGTATCATCATTTAGGGAGATGCCGCCAAAGTCTTGGACTTCTGTTGCTCGTCGATGCGGTGTTCCGCCCGCCCCTCCCCCTTGCTCCGAATGTGGATCTCTCCTTTCTGACTGAGCTTTTTGTTGTGTGGTTCCAGCATGTTCGTCGTGGTGCCAATAGAGTGGCCAACCACTGTGCTCAGATTGCGGTGGCTGGTGATTTCCTGTTGTAACATGGAATTAGAGCGGATGACACCTTTCTAGGCCTCATGGTAGAGGTCTGTCGCGGTCTTGAAGGTGGTTAGATCTTTATTTGGTTCCCCTTATTGTATTGTTCTCTTATGTTCTCCCCCAATCGTACTTCTTTCTTCATTTCATGCTAGTGCAATATTCACAGAACCCAAAAACTTTGGGGACTGCAACTCTTCTTTCTTTCACCCCACTGCCACCCAGCGAAAGTAGGAGAACCTTATATTTAAGCTTCAAATTAGGAATGATTTGATCACGGAACAAAGCCAAATTAAAGAGGTTATAGTTGGGCATTTCTCGCAACACTGGTGCATGGATGATCAAACTTCATCAGAGGCTTTGCCAACGCCCCAGGAGCGTATAAATGACTTTGAAGCGCTGCATCTAGCCACCCCACCAACGGATGCCCAGATCAAGAAAACCGACTTTTCATTTTGGCGAAATAAGGCTCCAGTCTATGATGGGGTAACCACTCTTTCTTTTTGCATTTTTGGAATTTTACAATGTTTGAACTAATTGCTACAGTCAAAAGCTTCTTCTCAACTGTTGAAATGTAGGAGAAATGGAAAGATTCTTTGGTTGTTCTTATCCCTAAGAATAGCTCCCCGAGCTTGCCTTACCACTTCAGACCTATCTGTCTTTGCTCCATAATTTATAATGTCACTACTAAAATTATTGCCAACCGTCTGAAGCCCGTTTTGAGGCAATTAATTTCTGAAGAACAAGGTACTTTTGGGGTAAGCACCTTATTATTTAGAAATTCATGGTATTGACTATGATGATACCTTTTTCCCTATTTCCATGGTTAAGTCCATCAGAATTCTGCTTGCTATTTCTTCATATTATGACTACGAGATCTAGCAGATGGATGTCAAAACAGATTTCCTAAATGGAAACCTCCTTGAGGAAATGTATATGACACAACCCGAGGGTTTTGTATCTCCAGGTGAAGCCACTAAAATATTCAAGCTGCAGAGATCAATTTATGGATTAAGATAGGCTTCTCAAAGTTGGAATCTTCATTTTGATGAAAAGATCAAAGAGTTTGCTTTTATCAAGAATGAGGATGAACCGTGTGTTTATAAATGGATTAATAGGAGCATTGTTGTCTTCCTGATATTGTATATAGATGATATACTGCTTATCGGGAATGGCAAACTGACCCTGCATGTTGTTAAGAACAACCTAGGGGACTGCTTTCCAATAAAGGACTTGGGTGAAGCGACTTATATACTTGGTTTTAAGATTTATAGAGATAGATCAAAGAAGTTGCTAGGTTTGACCCAAAGTATGTACATTGACAAGGTGTTGAAGTGGTTCAACATGCTTGAATCCAAGAAAGGATTCTTGTCCATGTCTTATGGTATGGGTTTCTCTAAGGACCAGTGTCCTAAGTCTTGTGAAGATAAGGACCGCATGAAGTTGATTCCATATGCTTCGGCAATTGGGTCAATCATGTATGCAATTATATGTACTAGACACGATGTCTCTTATGCCTAGAGCATGACTAGTAGGTATCAGTCTGATCCCGGTGAAATTCACTAGATAGCCATCAAGAATTTACTGAAGTACTTGAGAAGGACTAAGGATACGTTCTTGGTGTTTGGTGGAGAGGAAGATCTCATTATAAGGGGTTACACGGATGCTAGCTTCCAGACTGATAGGGATGACTCAAACTCTCAGTCAGGGTTTATATTTTTTCTAAATAGAGGTGATGTTAGCTGGAAGAGTTCCAAGTAAGAGACAATTGCCGATTCTATAACGAAGGCCGAGTATATCGCCGCCTGAAATGCAGCGAATGAGGCTGTATGGATTAGGAAATTCATCGGCGAGTTAGATGTAGTTCCTAGAATTTTTCTTCCCGTAGATCTCTACTGTGACAACATCGGTGCAATTACACTTGCTTCGGAACCTTGATCTCATCAGCGCTCCAAGCACATACTTCGGAGATTCCATCTAATTCGATAGATTATCGATGGAGCTGATATGAGAATTAACAGAGTGCCGACCGAGGAGAACATTGCGGATCCACTAACAAAGCCTCTCGCACAGAGAAAGCATGATGGACATGTTAGATCTATGGCTATACGATACCTGAATGATCAATTCTTGTTAGATACTTGTGGATTGCATGTTTGTTGGTTGTAATTTTTCATTTGATGAATAATGTACTATATGTATTTCATGTTATATATTTTTGCAAGTTCATTTATTTTGTTATTATTTCTATTGTGATAGAGTAGTTAACTAAATAAATGCCCTTAGAGTTTTTGCTTCCATAGGTCAAGTGGTGACTTGAATGTGAGAACCTATGATCCCATGAAGCTTTATTCTTAAAGGTCCCTGGTTGTTGTATCATCTTAGAAGCTAAGGGCGATGATGATACCTTTAAGACTAGCATGTGCATTGACTGATGACCTGTCCTCACAAGTCATGATATTGTGATATCAAGTTAACACATGGGTACTTGTTATGAACAAGTTGTACTAGACAGACCCAACATGAGAATACTTTGTTGATGATTATATAAACGTATCACAAGTATGGCTCAGGTGGCAATGGTGTTTGTGGTCCTTTGACCTTAAGTCATAGCATTTATCGAGTGTAGAAGAGCGTGCTTTGATGCCATCAAAAGTCTAGTCTTGAGAAAGTTGGATGATAAAGGTGGTTATTGGGTACGTTACGAATCATTTGGGTGTTTGTGTGTGAGCAGAGATGATATTTGTCATCCTTAATGACAGGAGTTGCATCCACGGGACTATAGACAGAAAGAGACTGAGAAATACATGGTCATGCTTGGTTGAGTCAATATATGATATTGGGCTCACCAATTTCTGTAAGTATATTCTAGATCAAGAAACTGGGATTGAATGATTATGAGGGTGACACGGTCTATATCTCTAGTTCTTTCCGGATGTAAGGGACGAAGGGACATGAAAACACTATAACATTGGTCACAATAGCTTTTGAGTTTATAAACTCTTACTGTTTAGGGAGCAATGATATATTGCAAGATGCCACTCATTATTTGTGAAGCCTTTGTTTGACACTTTCAAGATCAAGTAGAGACTGTTGGTGTTAAGATTGTGTTCTGGAAGTGATCAAGTATGTGGCCCCACTGCCAACTCAGTATGAGCCTATCAGGGTCGCACATAAGATTGTGGAGAAATTGGGAGAATGGATCTATATGGTATATCTCATATGATGAGTTGAAAAGGACTGAAAATATTTTAAGGCAAAAGCGTCGAGACCACTCAACACCTTTGTCGAGTTAAGGGTTGACTCATTGAATGGTGGCATTGAGTGAGTTGAGTGTATTCAACGATTCTTCGAGTCAAGGAGTTGATTCGTCGAGTATTGCACTTAAGCGTTGAGTGTGTTGAGTCCATTCGACGATTTGTCGAGTCAAAGTGTTGACTTGACGGATTTGAGTCTTAAGTGAAGAGTGCTTTGAGTTCACTCAAAGCCATTCGACGAATTTGGCCTTAGGCGTTGAGTGCTTTGAGTTCACTCAACGCCATTCAATGAATCTTGCCTTAGGCATTGAGTGCACTCAATGCCATGGCGTAGAAAGCATTGACATCGTTGAGTCCATTCAATGCATTCGTCGATTCAAATGTTGATTCGGCTGAAGTTAGTTGTTGAGTTCGTCGTGTATCCAATGGATACTCGACGATTCATTGATTATATGATGATACAAGATGATTCGTCGTGTATGCTGTAAATACTCGACGATTCGTCGAGTCAAGCATTGACTTATTGGATTTCTGGATTCTAAGTTCCTAGTCTGCGATTAGCGGCGGCTTTTTCTATTGTAGTATAAATATGAAGTTTTAGGGTTTCAACCCGATGACTTGATGCAATCAATCTTTCTATCTAAGCACACGAGCAGTTACTATGCGAAAGATAGAAACCCTCAATCCCCGACGAAAGCCGTTTCGCCGATCCTGTCGCTGTCAGCGATCCCGATCCCGGTTAGTGTCGTCGCCGCCTCTCTTCTAACAGATCTACCAATATGTGGAGACACTGAGTGTCCTCTCCTTACCTAGTGGTTGTGTATTAAGTTTTTGTGGATTCTCCCAATCGCGTGGACTGTCTGTAGAGGCACGGACATAATTCTGCGCTCAAGACTCAAGTTGTCGGTGTCCGGTTAGAATTTTATGGATTATCTTGGTTGAGTATAAACTCATTCCCTCAAAGTTAATTTTATTAAAGCATGTTTTACTTCTTGATCCATGAGTTTTGCCAGATCCGAACTCTTTGGTTTTCTTGTTCTCTATTTCCACTGCGGGCACAAATGTGTTGTGCCACCCTAGCAAAACCCAACAATTGTCGTGGACAAGAACGAAAAGCTGTAGCTCAACCCTACTACTAGTCGGGATGGCTGGACTTTTGTGCACTCTAGAAAATCAAAACCCACCAAGGAACCGATCCAACCGGATTATAATGCCGCACACAAAGAGAATCCAACAAAGCAAAACCAAACAGTGCCTCAAATCGATGCTCCAGTTAAATCTAATCCCCAGCACCATTAACTAACGCAGGAAAGCTCAACAAAATAATAACTAATGGGCAACCAATGAAAGATCGAGGGAAATCTGTCCCGCCTGTCCAGCTCCAATATTCTTCAAACAAGCATGTCGAAAGTGAGGAAATTAACCATCTAAAGATGGGAAAAGGAAAAAATCAAAGTATATAGAAGTTGCTGACCAAGGTGAGGAGTATACTGATACTAGAGGTCGATCCAAATCTAGACGAAGTCGTTCTTGTGTGCCTAGTCCGGATGAAACAGTTAAACCAAAAAAGCCAAACTCTGGTAAAGAGCAGAAGCAAAGTGCAGCGGGGGAAACGCCATTGCGGAAATGACTGGCATATTATTGTAGAACTATAGGGGGGCCAGCAAGCTCACCTATCGTGAGCGCCTCCACGAGCTTGTTCGTACGCATCATCCTATTGTTGTTCTGCTTCTTAAAACCCGTAGGGAAGAATTCACCCACCGAGTTATTGATAGACTCATCGGAATAAACTGGTGCTTTGATGTTTTCCCATCTATTGGGAAATATGGAGGTATTGTTCTTCTTTGGCTCAATGATATTATTAAAGTTAGTAATATGGTTAAAAACCAACAATTTCTGCTTGCCTATATCCTCTCGTTGATTGGCTCAATGTTGTAACTTGGGGCTGTTTATGCAAGCAAAAATATGCATCGCCGTCGTGTGGTGTGGGAAGAACTTTCCAAGTTAGACATGAGTGTTCCAACAATTATTGGGGGTGATTTTAATTATGTCCTTTGAACCAACAAGAGAATAGGCGGACGAACTATCAACCTTTGCATGGGGCCGCAAGAATTTGCTAATTTTATTAAGTACAACAATCTCCATAAAATCTCCTTCACTTGTAACACTTTCACGTGGTGCAAGAACATGGAACCATCGTCCAGGGTGCTATCCAGACTCGATTGGGTGCTCCTCAATGCACCCGCGTTATTATTTTTCCCTTGCTCCATCATTCATCACCTCCCGAGGATAGCTTCTGATCATTCTCCTCCACTCCTCGAGATTGATAAGCTGCAGTTCACTTTTGCTGGCAAATTAAAATTTGAAGAAGTGTGGATGACCTCTCTGAACGCGAATCCCATTGCACAAGGTTCTTGGATGAGAGCTGCTACGGGTAATCCTAGCAATATTTTGGCAGTAAAATGTTCAAGAACTATCCATGCCTTGGCCCACTAGAGTAAATTCAATGTCAAAACTCAAACTGACTCGACACAAAGATTGGAAGATGAGATCAAGCACATCCAGTTGTGGAAATCCATTCGGCATCTGGACACTGCTTAACTGCAGGTTCTCAGATCCCTAATTTCCAGTTATAATGAGACCCAAACAATACTAGACGCTTGGTGGTGGCAATGGGCCATGTGCAACTAGCTGTTGCATAGAGACCGCAACTCGGCCTTTTTTCACGCGGCTGCTACCAAGTGCAAGCACGAAAACAGAATTCATTCCTTTCGTCTTGATGAAGCTACTATAATGGATGAAGGCCAAATTTAACATGCCCTAATCAAACACTTCTCTGCCAAATGGTTCCTACCTGATTCCGCTATTGCGGAAGGCTTTCCGCGGCATGACCACACTTGATCTTTGAGGTATAATGTCACAACACACATTTTATCCGCAATTAAACGGCATATCAGAGTAAGATAAAACATGTGTCATGATGCCACTCTGTGTAGGGGATAACTGCAGACACTCGGGCAAGACTCCAACTCTATATTTTATATGAATCCATAAGTTTAATATGAAGAAAACTGTAATTTAGGTTAAGTTTTAATGGTCGTATCCCTCGGCTCATGGGATCAATTAGTCCACAAGTGGAAATATGAATATACGTTGCAGAAAATACTTTGTTTATATTTGATTAACATCTTACATGAGCATAAACATCCAACTAGGACAACTCATGATATGCATGACTCTAGATTTAGTCTAAGTATAGAAATAGCTTTTACGTTCCTTAAAATATAATGACTTTAGTTTTGAAATATGCTATGAATGAAATAGGTGAATGACATTTTATACCTTTAAGGGTAACTAACATGCAATCCTAGCATAAAACCTTCCTAGAGAGCAAGTAAAACCAACCATTCACAAAGAAAAAGATTTAGCAGCTAGCAAGTACTTAAAATTCTACAAGAAAATCACTAGTGGGCGTCAACAACCTGACACAAGCCCAATTAAAGTATGTATGTCTGAACTAAAACAAAACAACAACTACTACCTCACAATCGATGAGGTAAAGGCAACCGCAACCGCTGCAGAACGCAAGCCACAACAAACCCTAGCCGCTAAACCGACTACTTCTCCGAGCCTGAGTCATTCAAAGAAAGAGCACCTCAGTAAGAAAATATAAGTGGTAAACAATATCATTAGTAGATAATAATCAAAAGGAAACAAGAAGGGTTACCAACCCAAACTGTAAAAGTGGCTGATAAACCTCAGCTAAAAAGTCAAGTTATAATAAGTAAAACAGGAATTTCAATAGTAGAGTAAGAGAAATTGCACTAAGTGCGAGGTGAAGTCATGATTCGATAAGATCTTCAAGAGTAAGCATACAACATATGACTAAACAATAGGAAGAAAAGGGACTAAATAACTCTAAACACGTGAATCATTTGCACTGAGAAAAACCACGGTTCTGAGTCGATGGACACATTGTCAAACACGAACTAACAGAACCAAAAACATCTCAAAAAGGCACTGCGGTGGTGGCAACATTGTCCAACACAACCCAACAGTTCATAAGAAGAGACAAAAACCCACTAAGTGTAATGATTCACAAAATGGCGTCATGTTGGTGGTCCTTTACCAACTGCCACCCTAGCCTTAAAAACACATCCAAAACTCCAATAAAACCTCAAAACTAACAACATACTCCCACGACAAAGAGGATGGAAACCCGCCCCCCCCCCCAAAAAAAAAAATCACCCTAAGACCCATACTCGGCGAATTGACAAAACGAAGAAAATATTCAAAGCCCAGCTAAATTCGTCGAATATACCCGACGAACCCGAGGAATCCTTGACGAATTAGACTTGCCGATAAAATGCTACACCCGGCAATACTCGACGAACAGGACTCAATTCGGCGTATACACTCGATGAAAAGGACTTAGTGGCCCGATCACTCAGCTCCTTCTAAGCCTAAGCCATACTCGATGAATTCGTCGAGCATACTCGATGAATTTGCCTTCTCTCAATGCCATGACCAACGATACTCGAGGAACTCGATTCCAACCATTCGAAGAATCATACTCGACGAATTTCAATCAAATTTACTCCCCATATACGATGAATTTTCCTTAAGTTATCAACCTTACCCGACGAATTTTCCTTAGGCTAAAATACCTATATTCAATGAATTTTCCTTAGACTATGTTATCATATTTTACGAATTTCCTGGCCGAAATTTACAATATCCTATTGGATTCCCCAAGTCTACTCCCTACACTACTCCTATATTCTATGGAGGGAAATAAGGGCAAAGAAATAAAAGAAATAACATAGCAAGGGAAAAAATCACCACTTGCCTCAAAGCTTCAGAAAATCCGACACTCAAAGCGCTCTGCGATAAGGATCGGGCGCAAGAACTCCTAGACAATGATTCCTGAAACTTTACGAGACATAAGAGGGTCAAAAATGCAAACCTTAGCTTCCAAAAATCCATGAAATGGGAAATACTTACCACACACACGTAGATCTCGGTGAGAGATTTCCAAATCTTTACTCCGCTTGTGAAACCGATTACCCAAACGCACGTGATCGACAACCAAAAGCATGCAACAACGCCGACCTCTCCAATTTCTTGAAATAGACGATGTCTCGGGAAAGTGACGATGAATAGGGTTCCGATTTGACACAAAGGCTTATATATATATATATATGTATAATATAATATTATAATTAATTACTAAATAAACGCCCAAACGACCCGAAACCCAAACCAACTTGAAATCATACGAAATTTGCACCGTAGCTAAATATCAACGCTACAAATCCAAAGATAAAGTCAAAATCGAAATCCTACAAACCAAACTCGGGTAAAAAATTCCCAAAGTCAAAACACCAAATATCCCAAAAAGGCTCCACTGAGTTCCAAAACAAACCGGCTTCCAAGGGAAATTCCAGAAACTCACCCAAAAAATAACCAAACTGGAAACCCCAAATCAAAACCTCGGATACCTATGAGCAGAAAACCACGCTCCGACAACGGTGCCCACCAACTAAGCATCAACGTAACGCCCTAACATCATAAATAAGTCATTAAAGAATTAAAATAAACATCGAAAAATCGGGGGCATTACATGCAAGCCGAGGTCCTTTTTTCTCCCTTATTGGATGTTGAAATCAAGCAAGCAATTGTTTCATTCGACCGTAACAAAGCGTCTAGATTTGATGGAGTAACCTACTCTTTTTTCACCTATTTTTGGGGCTTTTCCATGACAAATATAATGGCAGCTATAAGGATTTTTTTCTCCACTGGAAGAATGGAACAAAGCTGGAAAGATACGTTGGTCATGCTCATACCTAAATGTGCCAGTGCTAACAAGCCAAAGAAATTTCGGCCAATTAGTCTTTGCTCATCCATTTACATGGTGGCAACAAAAATTATAGCCAACAGAGTGAAACCAATGATGGGTGCCTTAATCTCCAAAGAGCAAGCTGATTTTATGTCGGGCCACTTCCTCTCCTACCACTACATCATCGCCCAAGAACTCCTCCATCGAATCCATACTACCGAAAGCAAAGATGGCTATATGGCCATCAAACTCGATATGGAGAAATCCTTTGATAGAATACAATGGAGCTTCGTTCAATAGGCCATGCATGCTTTTAATTTCCCTCTAAGATGGATCAATTTAATTATGGAATGCATCTCGCGACCCGGTTATGGGCTACTCATAAATGGCGCAAAATTGGAATGGATACAATCCACTCGTGGACATCGGCAGGGTTGCCCGCTCTTACCGTATCTATTTATTTTGTGCTCAGAATTCCTCTCCTTACTTTTCAAAAGAAGTCTCCAGCCTGGGTTGGGTATTATGGTCAGCACCTCCACCCCAAAAATTTCCCACTTATTATTTGTTGATGACACTTTGATCATTGGTGCGGCCAAAATTAGCATATCAAATGAGCTTAACAACATCTTACATCACTACTGATTGCTATCCCGTGAAGCCATCAACGCATCCAAATCCAATGTCCTATTTGGGACAAAGGTTTTGCCTAATGCCAAATCCAGGATCCTTGCTGAGCTTGGCCACAATAGTGTTAATGCCATCAAATACCTTGGCATTACCCTTCGCTCCGGACGCGCCCTCCCTAATGTTTATGATTCACTATTAAACATGATGTCTTCGAAAAATCAAGAGTTGGGGAACCCGACATCTCTCCCTCGCCGAATGGATCACCCTAATCAAGAGCTCACTTACAACGATTCCACTGCTTGACTTAGCCAATTCACCAGTCTCGATTTCAACCATAAACATAATAAACTCATTTCTTAAACGCTTCCTCTGGAGTGGTTCAAATGCAAAAGGAGCAATCCACTATGTAGCATGGGAAGACATTTGCCTCCCGAGAGACAAGGGTGGACTTGGTATAAAAGATCTTTTAATGTGGAGTAAAGTCAATATGGGCAGGGTTGCGGCCCGTGTCCTAAGAGGAGAAAATAATTTGCTTGCTCGGGTCCTCAACAGCAGATATGGGCATCAAGATCTCTTCTCTCCCAAGAGAAATCATTCAAAAATTTGGAAATCAATACGCTTGGGTGCAAACTTTGTGGCAAAACACACTTTTTCGATGATTGGGAATGGCCTTTCAGTCTCAACTATGGACTACGCTTAGCTTGGTCCGCTCCCAATATATAAATGGCCTACTTTTGTCAGCGTGGACACTATTCCAAATCTTGTTGCCGAGCTGCTGGATAGTGAAGGACATTGGAATGATGGTCGGCTTGATGGCTTTGCGCCCGATCTTGCGCAATACATCAAGGAGCTGCCTCAGTACAATGTCACGGGGTAGGGACAAGCTTGTTTGGGCCCATGTTGAAAACAGTGAAGTGAAAGTGGGTGATTTGGCGACCTGGGCGACCTATCCGCGTGGTCTATGCAGACAGGACTGGTTGTTAGCCATGTAGGCAGAGTTGCTGCAGTCGGTTTGTTCTTAAGCAGCGTGGGTTGTCTGTTCGCGCAGTCTATGTGGACAGAGGTGGCGGCCAACCAAGACGACTTATCCTCAGCTAGCAGGTTCTTCCCAGAAGGTAACCAGGTGGATAGTTTCTCAATCCACGGAGTCTGGCAAGATACGGACTGGGGTGGAGCTCGGTAGACCGGCATGGCAGATGCCATGGTTTAGCTCTTGTGGTGTGGCATGTGGAACCTACGGAGTTCATCGGTTTGAACGGACAGGTGATGGATTTCACCATGATTGGTGGACTGGGGCCAGTGTCTTCCAGTTAGTGTGGACTGGCCGGTGGTGTGGACTTGGTTGGTTCTGAACTAAGTCCAGGTTGGCTCAGTACGAGGTGATTGTACTGTTAAGCGCGGACTATTTCACAGTATGCCCAGCTAGTCAGAAGTTAGCCTTGTGGCTTTGGTTGCGAGCTGGGGATTACAGCTGGAGCAGTATCCTCCACGGCTTACGGATTGTCTTCCTTGTCCACCGAGTCCGGCAGCTGTCTTTATGGTAATAGTGCTGCGGGCTCGGAGTACGCGGATTGGAGTTTTGTCCGCAAGTCTTGCGGACTAAAACAAGGTCCGCTAGGCTATGCATACTGCTTTCATTGTTTGCCAAGTTCGGTAGTTGAATATTGTGCCTTGGTTGCAAACTTGGGGGTGCGGTCTAATGAT
The DNA here is from genome assembly GCA_039513925.1 of Platanthera zijinensis. Classification (NCBI taxonomy): domain Eukaryota; kingdom Viridiplantae; phylum Streptophyta; class Magnoliopsida; order Asparagales; family Orchidaceae; genus Platanthera; species Platanthera zijinensis. The sequence continues at coordinate 140,608,214 of CM077088.1, forward strand.
GTGTCTGCAGGGCGTGCGGACTGGAGCGGTGTCCGCTGATATGCGGACATTTGGTCTTGTTGTAGAGTTTTGCGGGTGGCTAAGTCTGGCCGAGCCTTTGGCGACAAGGCGAATAGGGTTGGCTATCCGGCCATAACAAAGCTATTTGGCGATCTAGCAATCTTGCAGGTCGCGAAGGACTGACTATGTATCCGCGGTTTACGGATATACTTGGTTCTTGCCCAAGATGGGGCGATTATCCTATCAGCTAGGGCGGTGACCACACTCCTCATCATGCGTATTTATAGGACCCCCTGTCACATCAATTATAAAAAACTGAATAGTAAATGAGCTCGCGGATAGTTGTTGTAGTTTGGATTTTGTGTCCGCGCGGTTGAGGATTTTGACCGGTTTGTGCTGTTCAGGTTGTACGTATAGTGCTGGAAGCCAGGGACTTGGTTCTGACTGTAGTTAGGGATAGTGCGCACTCTATGGACAATAACCAACGGTTTACAGCAGGTCGTGGGTTGCGTCTAGGCGGTCTCTATCTTCTGCAACTAGTTTCCCGATTAAATAAGTTGTCCGCATCTGACGGCTTGGTTCAATTCGGCAGCAGCTCGCGTGGTATGATTGTTAGGCGACCTACTAGTTAGGCAGCTTGCAGATTGGCGAGTAGAGTTTCTTGCATTGGAATAACGGGCAGTCCGTGCGGCTTGGTCGCGGTTTGGCGGCTTGGCAGTTTGTACAGACTTTGTTGTGCAGCAGTAGAGCCGGCGGCTACTTCTTCAGTCCACGTGGCTAGGTTCTTGCTTTGTAATTTTTCTGCTTTTCTTTAGGTACATTGGCAAATCATGTCTCGCCTTGTATGCCTCACCTTGTAAAGATTGTTTAGTACAAGATTCTTGATTTTCTGGTTTGCAACTAGTTTATTTATGCTCTGATAGGTTGAGTGTTCCTATGCCTGGTTTACCATCTTCCGCTATATAAAATTCTTAGCATGGTATCAGAGGGAACAGAGGCTTGAGCAGTGGATCAATCGAAAATTTGCTTCATTGCTTCTGTGAGTCTAAGTGAACCAGGGTTAAGTGCAATGGAAGTTGATTTAGCAAGAGATCTTGGAATGGAGCTTCTTACATAGACTATCTTTCGAAAGTGGAAGTAATGTATGGAAAGCTATCTTCTTGGTGATGACATTTGGCAGGTGGTTTGCAGAGACAGAAGGTAAGTGATTACTGCTGTTACTGGCAATGCTGAAGCGATGAGAGCTTAGAAGGAGACAAAAATGAATGTGGGGGTTATTCTCAAGCAGGTTATCTCATCGGAACTCTTAGACAACATCGGCGGATGTCGGTCAGCTGTGGAGATTTGGACTGTTGGAACCCCTATTTTGATTTAGGCTAGGTTCACTTCTTAGGTTGTGTTGACCCATGATGTATAGTTAGGGTCACTATTTTTTCTTTCTAGGTTTTAGGCCAGTCCCCAAGTGTCAAACTTCATGGACCTGTTTGATGTGGACTTTAGATTCAAGTCTTAGAAGATTCTCAATTGTATGGAAATTAGTTTGACGTTCGTCAAACTCAGCTATACAAACTTAGAGCTCAGGTCGATGATATTCATCAGAAGGGTATATTTTGTGGTCGATGTTTTCTCCCAGGCAGTTTCTCAGCACGACTAATTCTGTTTGTTCAAGTTCTGTGGTCGACAATCTTTGAGTGTAGAACAAATTCTCAGGTCGACGTTCTTGGAGCGCAGAATCAACTGTTTATATTTAGTGTTTGCTTCACAGAGCTCAGGTCGATGAACAGGATTTCTCAGGTCGACGTTCTCTTAGTGCAGGTAGACGAAATCTGTTCTCTGGTGGATGAATTCTGTAAGCTGTCTGCTCTTTGTTCTTTCCTTATCTATTCCCTCTTTATTATTATTTTAAGTCATAAATTCCCTGAGTAATCAATGCTTATATTCCCTATGAATATAGTCATTCCTGGCAGCATTGATTATGGTATTCATCAGAGGATTTATTTGACATATTTCTCGGGACAGTTGAGGAAACGAATAATGAAAGATATGCTAGCCGTTTTCCTTCCCAATTTTCCAGCAAGGCATTAATTGCAGTTATTCAAATTTCTAAGGAAGAGTGGTTATCAAACAGAATATAGAGAGAATATTTTTCAAAAGGGAAAGAGACTTAGAAAAGGATAACATTCTTACAGAGCAGAAAAATCGCAGAGAGATATTCTTAGCAAGAGCTAAAAATTCACAGCAACTCTCAATCTTTATCTCTCACTTTGATCTCAAGAAGATAGAAGAAGAACAACACAAATTGATCAAGAGTCTTCTTCATCTTCTCTTTCCAGGAATTTGCTGAGACAATAAAGTTCCATCTGTCTAAAGTTCCTGGATCTGCTTTACTCAAGCTAAAGACCTGCACACTCCTGAACAAAGCTTCTCGATCCAGAACAACTCTACATCTCAGGGGGAGCTTTGACAAGATTTGTAATCCACACAAAGTCTTCTCAAATTGTTTTGAGAAAAGAGAAGACTAACATCAATTTCTTTCCTACCCCACTATACAGGGTTTTATCTCCCTTAAAAAGTTAGTCTAGTTCACAAGTCACCTTCCAAAAGACTTTAGTTTGGTTTTTTGGAACCTGATCAAAACTCAAAGGGTTGCAATATCTCCCTGCAAATAGATATTCTTGTGGCAGGCACCTGATCAAAACCTGTAGTGGATTCCTACTAGGGTGGAAGAAGAGTGGATGTACCCAGTTGGGGAACCACTATAATATTCTTGTGTTATCTGTGTGTTTGCTGTTTTCTTTTTGTCTTGTGCTGTGGCAGCTTAGTGTAGCTTTTCTTTGCTCTTGTTAACATCTCATAGCTATTACTATATCACCTATTTTATCACTTAACTTTATATTTGTAAAAAGTTGCAAAGGAATTTTATTTAAACTCTATTCACCCCCCCCCCCCTCTAGAGTTAATCAGAGCTTACTCTCCCTTTTCTTTCAATTGGTATCAGAGGGAGGTTAGTCATTTTTGTTTAAACAGGCTAACGCCTTGACTAACCAAGATCCTAAGATAATCTCTTATTGAATCTTGTTCCTTTCATATTTTATATTATGATACAAAACAAGGATTATGCTAGCACCAGACCACCAGTTTGCAACTTAACCAAATTTGCCATCTGTAAGGCTAGAATAAAACTCTATATGAACTCTATTGATGAAGACATATTCAATTCAATTTTGACAGGACCACAAACTCTAGTGGCATCCACTCCATCTACTTCAACAAATCTGAGTGTTGTTCCACCTCCAGATTGGACAGATGCACAGAGGAAAGCTAAGATTGCAGATGCCAAAGCCATGAACATACTAGCTCAGACTATGTCTGATGATATATTTCAAAAGATGGCTGAGTGCACTTCAGCCAAAGCCATCTGGGATTCTCTAAATCAGATGGTGGCTGGATTTACTGATGAGAGAAAGGATAGGAGATCCAATCTCATCTCACAATATGACAACTTCAAGAAGGATGAAGCTAAGTCAGTGAGTGATATGTACAACAGGCTTAGCTCAATCATCAATGAGCTAAAGACCTTGGACAAGTACATCACTCTGACAGAAGTCAATGATAAAATCCTCATGTGCTTCCCTAGCTCATGGGATTCAAGAATCTGGCCAATCAGAGAAGCCAGAAGCACGATAGAAATCTCTACTGAATCACTTCTTGGAAATCTCAAATCCTATGAGCAATTAATGAAGACCAGAGAAGCAGAGCAGAAGACTCCAGCACCTATCAGGAAGGAGCACAATATTGCATTAAAGGCTGTTGAAGAATCAAAAGAGACCCCTGTCAATGAAGAGCTGATAAGCCTCTTTGACAAAAGATTCTTCAAGATGGCCAAGAAGGACTTGAGAAGAAAGTCATCAAGGCAATATGACAAGCTAAGGTATTAAAAGACTCCATCTAAAGAAATTGTTTGCTTTTGTTGCAGGAAGCCTGGACATTTCATCTCAGAATGTCCAGAAACTCAGAAGAAGGAAATGAGAAGAGAAAAGGATTCCAGAAGAACACATCACAGCAAGCCCTCCTCCAACAAACACAAGAGGAAGGAGAAAGGGTTTGTTGCAGAAACCTGGAGTGATACTGAGGAAGAGTCATCATCCTCTAGCTCTAGTGATGATGAAGAAGAAGAGAAGGCAAAGGAGGTTTGCCTAATGGAAATAGATGATTCCAGCAGTCAGCCAGAGGCTGAAGCATCAGAAGATGAAGAAACCCTATCTGTAGAGGTTCAGGTAATAACATCCTATGATTTTGATTCAGAATAATTTAAAACTGAATTTAAAAATCTTTGCTTAGATCTAATAGGCTCTGAGAAGGAAATCAAACTTCTCAGAGAAAGATTAACTGAACACGATAAGTATATTGCTAAAAATACTAAACTAACAAATGAACTTACCTGAACAAATGAGCAAATTGCTTTCTTAAAAACTGAATTAAGCAAAGCTAAGAAATTAGAAGAATTACTTAATAGTAGAAGCTTACAATTATTAGATATAACTAGTACTCTAAATGATAAGGCAAATAACAGCAAACTAGGACTAGGTGCATCATCTAGTGAACAACCTATAATCAAGAAAAATAACTTATCTAAAACCTGTAAATTTTATTTCAGATAAGGGTAAGAGGAATACTGAACAAGTAGACAAAGTAAATGATGGCCTATAGCCTTGCCACTGGAGCGTATGTTTGGTCGAAGTTGATTCCTTCTTCTTGATGATATCCTTTGGCGATGAGTCTGGACTTGTTCTTTATGATAGTTCCATCCTCATCCAACTTGTTCCGGTAGACCCACTTCGTTCCGATGAAGTTCTTACCTTTGGATCTAGGAACTAGTTTCCAAACTTTGCATCGCTTGAACTAGTTCAGTTCTTCTTCCATGTCCAAGATCCATGATGCGTCTGAGTTGGCGTCCTCAAACTTCTTTGGTTCAACCTTTGAGAGAAAACTTAAATATAAATTTTCGTTAGTTGTACCTTGACGAGTTCTGACACCATCCCATGGATCTCCTATGATTTGGTCCAAAGGGTGATCCTTCAGATGTCTGAGCTCTAGATTCCTAGCATTTGGAACTTCTTCAGCCACTGGAGTGACTTCATCAACTTAGATGTTTTCTTCATTTTGATCATCTTCCTCTCCAATGGGGGTTGGAGTAATGATCTTGAAGAACTTTTCTCTTTCACCTTCAGTCGGTTCATCCAAGCTGATCTCTTTAATCCTTGGACCTGCATCTTAAATAAGCACACTAGACGAATTGCTTTGCAGCAACCTCGTCTCATCAAATACAACATGTATGGATTCCTCGACAACCAGAGTTTTTCTATTGAAAATCCTGTATGCCTTACTATGGCTACTATGACCTACAAAAATACCTTCAAAACTTTTCTCACTAAACTTGGTAGTGTGATACTTACCATTGTTAAGCACGAAGCATTTACAGCCAAATATTCTGAAATATGAAATAGTTGGTTTCCTGCCTTTTAGAAGTTCGTATGGTATCTTATCTTGATTCTTATTGATGAGTGCTCAATTTTGCACGTGGCATGTAGTATTAATGGCTTCAGCCAAGAAGTATTTCGGTAGTGAAGCATCACTCAACATAGTTCTGAAGTCCTCTATGAGTGTTCTATTCCTTCTCTCAGCTACTCCATTTTGCTGTGGAGTGCGAGGAGTGGAAAACTTATGAAAGATACCTAGGCTTTCACAGAATTCTGTCATGGCCCCAAATTTGAACTCTATTTCATTGTCACTTCTGATTTTGACTATGAAACAGTTGTATTCATTTTGGACCTGCCTGACAAAATTAGTAAAGATGTCAAAGGTATCTGACTTGTGTCTCAAAAAGAACACCCACGCAAAGCACGAGTAATCATCAAAGATAACCAATGTATATTCCTTACCTCCCAAGCTTCTAATTTGCAGTGGACCAAACAAGTCTATATGAAGTAGATGGAGACATCTACTTGAATTTTTGTCAATAATGCTTCTAAAGGTAGCCCTTGTTTGCTTGCCTTTTACGCATGCATGACAAGGTCTATCTTTGACGTACTTGACATTCGGGGCATCACGTACTAAGTTTTGAGAGAATAATTTATTAATAGTTTTAAAATTAATATGTGCTAACCTCTTGTGATAATGGTCACCAAGAGACACACTGGTGTAGAAGAATCTATAAAAATGAAATTTAAACAAAATATATTCCTGCTTCGAGTGCTAGATAGAATCATTTCCATATTGTCAACAGAATTTCTCAGGCACTTGTCAGCGTGGAATTCAACTATGTATCCTTTGTCGCATAGTTGGCTTATGCTTATAAGATTGTGTTACAATCCCTTCACATATGCTACATCCGAAAAAGATACACCATCATTAGTAATCATACCGTAGCCTTTAGTTATCCCGCGGTCTGAACCTCCAAAGATGACCTTTGGTCCGTTCAACATCATTATCTAAGTCTCCTCTGAGTGAGTCCATCTTAACGACTTTGTTGGTACCCTAGTTTGGATTTAATTTTAGTCTTCTCATTTAGTTTCTTGACCCAAGATTTATTTATGGTCAAAGGTTAGTTTGTTTAGTTAGATTGCTCTAGTTGTAGAGTTGTCATTTATCCAGATGAAAATTTGGTTAAGTTGTTTTTGGTTCGACTATGGTTGAACGCCGCTCGACTATCGTCTATCGACTGGTCGACGATCGTCTATCAGTTGGTCGACGTTTATCTGTCAGCAGATCGTCTAACTCTGAGTTAGTTCAACTCTTGTTAGCTCGACGATCTGCGGTATCTGCCTCGTCGATCGTCGAACCCCACTCAACTTCTTTTGACCAGACAGATCTCTTGATAGTTCGACTATCTGCTTCGATAGTTCAACTCTCTGATAGCTCGACTATCTGTTTGATAGGTCGACTATCTGTTCTGCTTGATAGTTCGACTATCTGTCTTGATAGGTCGACTATCTGTTCTGTTTGATAGTTCGACTATCTACTTGGATAGTTCAACTATCTGATAGTTTGACTATCTGTCTTGATAGGTCGACTATCTGATAGCTCGACTATCTGTCCTAATAGTTCGACTATATGTTGTGGTAGTTCGACTATCTGCTTTGATAGTTCGACTATATGTGTCATTCGACTATCTGTTCTAATAGGTCGACGATCTCTGTGCTTCGCTCGACGATCTCCGAGGATCGTTCGACGATCTTTTGTCTGCCTGTAGTAATTTTGTACTCATTCTGTTCTTTGATTTAATTCCTGTTTATTTAGAATATTTTATTAAAGATTATTTCATTGATTTTATGCATACATCTCAAGGCAATCTTTGCCCCATCCTTTGTGCATAAGTCATGCTTTATCTGACAAAGTTCTTTGTCTTATTAGTTGAAATATCTTTTTGCTTTATCTGTCATGCTGTCCTTTATAGCCGTTAGACTCAAAAAGTCTTCTTTGGCCGTAAAGAGTTTAGTCTGATGTGACTTTCTTTAGTACTCCTTTTTAAATCAGATTGGATTTGCAGCTTCTTAGAAAGCTTTATCCCCTAATAACATGTCTGCCTGCAGGATATGTTTTGCTTTATGCTTTTTGCAGCCCAGATTGCAGATTTCAGAAGAAGACAAAATTCAAACAAAGATTAGAGCCATTGCAAAGGCCAATATATAAAGTGCTTTCAAAACAACCATACACACACAGATACACACAGAATAGAGATCAACACAGATTCAAAGCAAGAAAGATCTACAGCTCTCAGAAATTCACATTCAATTGAGAAGATCATCTCTCTTCAACATTCTTCTTCAACCCTGAGTCCCTCCTGCTTACAGGAACATTTACTCAGTGCCTAGAACAATAAGAAGAAGGAAGGAAGGAAGCTGATTAAATAAGAACAACCTACTACAAATCAAGAGTCTTCTTCAAGCTTCTCCTTCAGAATTTCAAGACAGTTCTCTGTCAAGAATTCAGAAGAGTTCATGCACCCTGAAGCAAGACTTCTTCCTTGATATTCTCTAAGCTAGGGGGAGCCTTGATTCTTTAGAGCTTTCAAGCTCTGTGCAATCCACTAGCTTCTCTAATCTATTTTAACAATAGAGAAGAAACTTTAACTCTCTCAACCTCCTGTATAAAGGGTTATTACTCCCTTCAAAAGTAAACCTTGGTGGCAGGGCACCTGATCAAAAACTTGTGTTGGATTTTGAGCTCCTGATCAAAAGCTCAAAGGGTCTACTTGATCTACCTGAAGCAGATCAGTTGGTTGCAGGGAACCTGAACAAAAACCTGTAGTGGATTCCTACCAGGGTGGTAGAAGAGTGGACGTACCTATTTAGAGGGAACCACTATAAACTTCTTTTGTCGTCTGTGTTGCTTCATTTAATATATTGCACCGTGGCTGTGAGTAGAAATAACTAGGATTTCTAGTTGCTGTGATAGGATCAAAGTTCAACTGTAATTACAGTTAGCTTTCTCTAGTGCACTTCACTTTGTGTTAGGCTCTAGGGTTTTAAATATCTATAAACAAATTCCGCCAAATTAACTCAAAGGGAGTTGAGTAGGGTGTCATAATTTTTGAATACTCTATTCACCCCCCCTCTAGAGTTGTATCTATCCTCACTTTCAGAATTCCTCTCTCAGAGAGCTTTCTATGGACTTTAGAGACTTAATCTCTTTTGCCTGAGTTTTCACGACCTTTCGACATTTGTCATAAGCCATGATCAACTCCTTATACTGGTCCATGAGTTAAGATTCATCGTCAGAGGAGCTGTCCTCATAATCATGCTTAGAAACTTCAGACTCTGAAAGAGGGGTGTGAGATTTTACCTCCCTAGTGAACTAGGGCTCTTCTTCATCATCTGATTGAGCCATAAGTCCAAAGTAGGCTTCCTTATCTTCACTTGACTCAGATGAGTCAGAGTCACTAAGAGTCTTGCCCTTCTTGGCTATCAGGCTCTTCTCTGTCCTCTTCTTGCTGTACGAGGAATTCTTTTCTTCTCTCCTACCACCCTCCTTTTTCTTGTGGGGTCAGTCAGCTATGACGTGACCTGGCTTGTTATAATAGTAGCAAACTATGTCAGTCGAAAAATGTTTGTTCTGTTTAGAACCATACCTGTCGTGGCTGCTTGAGCCTTTTCTGTGTCGATCAACGTCATGTCGTGATCTTCTATGAGAGGCATCCTTGCCCTTCCATTACTTTTTCTTGTTCAAATATTTCTTGAACTGCCGCGAGAGTAAGGAGAACTCTCCTTCAGATAGCTCAGATCCCGAGGTACTTGGCTCTGAGTTTTCTTCATCACTAACTTCTTGTGCTAGGGCTGGATAGGTAGCCTTTGACTTCCTGGAGGTGTTTACCTTTAAAGCAACAGACTTCTCTTTGGATGCAAACCTGCTCTTCTCTTCTTCAGCTTTCCTTGTGTTGAGTTGAAGCTCATACGACATCAGCTTCCTGAAGAGATTCTGAGGATCTGTCTCCGCCAGGTTTCCAAATTCCCTGGTAGCACAGACCTTATTGTCCCATTCCTTGGTTAAGGATCTTAGGAACTTGTCATTTAGTTCTCCATTAGTGAAGACTCTGCCATATAATCTGAGACCATTGACTATCTTGAAAAAGTTCTCAAATGTATTTGTAATGGTATCCTTTGGCCCTTTCCTTAAGGCTTCGTACTTCTGGTTCAATAGTGATCTTCTATCATCCCTCACTTATTCTGTACCTTCCATCAGAGTGATGAGAGACTGCCACATTTCCTTTGCAGATTGACAGTGAATTAGATTCTGTAGTATGGAGTCATCGACTGCACTCGCTATTATATTTTTAGCTTTCTTATCAGGAGAGACAAGTGCAATCTCGTCCTTATCCAGATCCATTAACTTCTTTGGAACCTTCATGGTTGGATCTATAGTGGAGATAGTCATAGGAATGTGGGGACCTTCTTCAACAATCATGAAGATCAGGGGATCCACAGCTTCCATGAAAAATTTAATTATCTCTTTCCACATGAGAAAGTTATTATTTGTGCACAGGGGAAGCTTGGCAAAATCCTTAGCCTTGTCTATTGCTTGAAAATTCTCAAAGACAACTTAGAGAGGAAATTGATAAAGGTGTTAACCTTTTAACGACCAACCTCCCTCTGATACCAATTGAAAGTGTTTAAGTTGTCAACATAAATCACCTAGAGGGGGTGAATAGGTGAATTATGCATCTATATGTGGAATAAAAATTTTAAAGAACTTGCACACACAATCAAGAAATCACAGATGACAAGAAGATTTATAGTGGTTCCCCAACCTTGGGTATGCCAACTTTCCCTCACCGATCTAGTAAATTACTAGACTCGGCTACTCCACTATCTCGGATTGAAATCCAATCCTACGCCACAGAACCAAGTTCCTACAATCTCGATCCAAAAGGATCTACACTCGGAAGATGAAAACTTCCTACAACTCAGAGTTTAATCTCCTACAAAATTTACAAAGATATTTAAAATATACAAACAGAAATTTGTCTCAGATCTGGAAAAATTCAACTCTAGGTCTTCTTCTTGAACTTGCGGCTTTTTCAGAAAATGTTGAAGAAGAGTTGAGAGATCTGATCTGAGAAATCTTAGACCTAGTCGATCAAAGAGAAGATGAAATATCCTTGAATAGCAAGCCTTTCTTGATCGAAAAAAGAAGTGTCGATCTTCACGTTGAGTGGCGACGGCGGCTGAAAGTTCTATTCATCTTGGAAAGAGATGACCGATCACGATAATAGAAATGTACGATTTTCCGCTTAGGGTTATTCTTGACGAAAAGACATTATATAGGAATTCCCATAACAGTTAGAATTAAAATTAATGACGATACGTGGACCAATCACTATGTCTCATTTGAAAATCCCCGTCGATCTGGACTTAAGTAAATTTTCAGAAAAATTTGACAACTGTTCTCGAGAAGTATGAATGAGTTCTCGAGAACAAGCTGACTTCTCGAGAACTAGACTGTCTGGACTTAAGTTAGTACTCGAGAACAAAAGGCGTTGAGTCTACTCGAGGACTAACTAGACTTCTCGAGAACTATTACTCGAAAGCCAAATCGTATACTCGAGAACCATGCTGACTTCTCGAGAACTAGAGACTAAGTTCTCGAGAACTAAGATAGACTTCTCGAGAGAGGGACTTACGATAATTTTGCGGCTGTATCTGACTACTCTAGAAATAAAGGCTGGGACTTCTCGATAACGTTAGACTGACTTCTCGAGAACTATAAAATGGTTTCTCGAGAACTAGTCTCGGCTTCTCGAGAAATAGAGGAACTTCTCGAGTTCTGCTAAGTCTACTTATCAAGAACAATCATGGACTTCTCGAGAAGTGGACTTAGAGAAATTCTCTACTCTTAAAGAAGCCAATCTTCATTCCTTGATCAAAGTGCTTGAATATGAAGTGTATCCAAATTGAGAGGCTACACATGAGTCAACATTTTTGGATCACACAGTGAGGGATTACACTGTATGGTCCTGTGTTCATGACCCACTGTAGACTGATATTAGTCTACACTTAGCAATGATGATCTGCAAACACACAACTTAAACCAAGATATCAAATACAACTTAATTCATCTTAGTTCAATGGTGACTTCATGCAAATCTGGGTGTTGTTGATGCAATACCCAACAATCATCAACCCCTACACCATCTCCTTTGGACAATAACTCCATCTCCATCCTTATAACTCACCTATCCCCTCTTCTAAAGCAACTCATAGCAAAGGCAATTGCACCTCTTGTTGCATCCATCAACTCCTTTGTTGCCCTCCTTTCTGCTTCCTCTATTCCCCCTCCTTCTTCAACCAGGAGGCTGGTTCCAGTATCTACTGAAACCATGTAGGGGGAGATGCTTGATGAAGAATCAATGGTAGAAGCAGCAGTAGTTTTTGTTGCAGCAACAACTATTCCAGATGTTGTAGCAGCAGTTCCAGACATTGAGATGCAAGCAGAAGCAAAAGTTGATTCTATTTTGCCTGAGATATTAACTGTTGGTGATTGTATCATCAATCCCACAGTAGATTTAGTTGATTTATTACATTCCTTTGATTATTTATTCTTGCTTTAATTAAGGCCATTTTAGCAGTTGTTTTGGAGCCTGATACAGTTGAATTTGAAAGGGTATCAGTGGCTGAATCAAAGTCTATATCTCCACCTACTTTTGTAATCGATGACTCTCCAATGCCTGACTTGGAATCTTTTCTATCTGATGACACAGAAGATGCTCCTTTGCTTATGTCAGATCAAGTTGAAACTTCTCCACCCGAAGTTCATGTCCCAATTCGAGTTTAAGTTCCTGCTCCTCAGGTTCGTCCTCTTAAAATCACAGCAGAACAACTGAAAGAGATAGATGACCTATATGATTTTCAAGAATCATATGATGAAAATGATGAAGATGATGATGATGAAGATGATGATCTAAGTACCAAGAAGATAAAGATTAAGAAGAAAGCTCGTTTGCCTTCTCAAAAACCAAATTCAAACAAAGACACCCCATTTTATATCGTGAACAATATCAAACCTTTCCTAGGGATGCCTCACTGGATGAAGCTATCTAAAAATGAACAGAAAGCAAGGAAGAAATCCAGGTGATACTCTCCGCCCCCTCCTCCAAAAAGGAATGGGAGAGGTCCTCCTCCTCCAGCTACTGGTGTAGCTGGAAATGTTAGCTAGAGATACTCATCGATTACTAAAACCTATCAGAGGAAAGGCAGACCCCATCAATCTTCTGAAAGAAGATATCCCCATTAGCAACATCATCACTCTTCCAGAAGCAATGCTCCTCCTCCTGCCAAGCATCCAAGACCTCCCAGAACCTCTTCATCTTCTAAAGAGACAAGAGTCCTGAAAAGCCCTCCTATTGAAGCCTATGATCCTGAAATGGATCCTAACACAAAGATGGCTAGGTTTAATGAGCTGGTTGCTCTATCTCAAATCAGGAAAGCAAGAGAGGAAGGTAATGATACTTCCCAATTCTCTACTATGTCTTCCTATAGAAGAAAGAGCTTGAGAAATATCAGGAGGGGAAGCTTTTTAATGCAGATGAATACATGCATCTCCATCATGAAGCTGTTGTTCCAAGGGAAGTTGCTCAAAATAATCTGGGTGATGCAGATATGAAGATGACTATAAGAGAGGCAATTAATCCTAATAGGACAATCATTTTTTGCAAAATCTTCTGCCCCTCCCAAAGTCTCTTAATATTTTCTCTACTGTCTGTTTTCATTTTTGAACAATATCTATCCATAGCTTTAATCTTTTGCTGATAGCTTTTTCATTCTATCAGCTCTATATTTTTTGCTATGCTTTTGTTTCTATTATTTTTGAAGTAACCTCACCCAAATAGGGGGAGATTGTTGGAATCCCTGTTTTGATTTGGGCTAGGATCACTTCTTAGGTTCTGTTGACCCTTGATGTATAGTTAGGGTCACTATTTTTTCTTTCTAGGTTTTAGGCCAGTCCCCAAGTGTCAAACTTCATGGACCTATTTGATGTGGACTTCAGATTCAAGACTTAGAAGATTCTCAATTGTCTGGAAATTTGTTCGCCGTTCGTCGAACTCAGCTCGACAAACTTAGAGCTCAGGTCAACGATATTAAACAGAAGGATATATTTGTGGGCGACGTTTTCTTCCCAGACAGATTCTCAACTCAACTAATTTTGTTTGTTCAAGTTCTGTGGTCGACGATCTTTGAGTGTAGAACCGATTCTCACGTCGACGTTCTGGGAGCGCAGAATTAGTTGTTTATATTCAATGTTTGCTTCGCAGAGCTCAGGTCGACGAACAGGATTTCTCAGGTCGACGTTCTCTGAGTGCAGGTCGATGAAATCTGTTCTCTGGTCGATGAATTCTATAAGTTGTCTATTCTTTGTTCTTTCCTTATCTATTCCCTCTTTATTATTATTTTAAGTCATAAATTCCCTGAGTAATCAATGCTTATATTCCCTATGAATATATCCGTTCCTGAAGCATTGATTATGGTATTCATCAGAGATTTATTTAACATATTTTCTCGGGACAGTTGGGGAAATGAATAATGAAAGATATGCTAGCCGTTTTCCTTCTCAGTTTTCCCGCAAGGCATTAATTGCAGTTATTCAAATTTCTAAGGAAGATTGGTTGCCGAACACAATATAGAGAGAATATTTTTCAAAAGGGACAGAGACTGAGAACAGGAATACTTTTTATAGAGTAGAAAATCGCAGAGAGATATTCTTAGCAATAGCAGAAAATTCACAGCAGCTCTCAATCTCTTCTCTCACTTTGCTCTCAAGAAGATAGAAGAAGAACAACATAAACTGATCAAGGGTCTTCTTCATCTTCTCTTTCTAGGAATTTGCTGAGTAATAAAGCTCCATCTATCTAAAGTTCCTGGATCGTCTTTACACAAGCTGAAGACCTACGCACTCCTGAACAAAGCTTCTCAATCCTGAATAACTCTATATCTCAGGGAAAGCTTTGATAAGATCTGGAATCGACACAAAGTCTTCTCAAATTTTTTTTTGAGAAAAGAGAAGACTAACATCACTTTCTTTCCCACCCCCTTTGTACGGGGTTTTAACTCCCTTCAAAAGTTAGCCTGGTTCACATCACCTTCCAAAAGACTTTACTTTGGTTTTGGGCACCTGATCAAAAACTCAGAGGGTTGCAATATCTCCCTGCAAATAGATATTGTGGTGGCAGGCACCTGATCAAAACACTATAGTGGATTCCTACCAGGGTGTTAGAAGAGTGGATGTACCAAGTTGGGGAACCACTATAATATTCCTTGTGTTGTTTGTATGTTTGCTATTTTCTTTTTGTCTTGTGTTGTGGTAGCTTAGTATAGCTTTTCTTTGGTCCTGTTAATATCTCATAGCAATTACTATATCACCTATTTTATCACTAAACTTTATATTTGTAAAAAGTTGCAAAGGAATTTTATTTAAACTCTATTAACCCCCCCCCCCCCCCCCACCCCCCCTCTAGAGTTAATCAGAGCTTACTCTCCCTTTTCTTTCATGGACTTCCCTCGATGGTTGTTCAACGAGGAGGTGAAGTTGGCTGTTGAGGTTTGGTCCCTCTACTTCTGATCAGCAAGAGAGGAGTGTTTCTCCTAGGCATGATGGGAAGAGGATGGAAGGACCAAGGTGTTTAGATGCAAGTATTCTGGTCACTTCAAGAAGGTGTAAAGTGTCCTGCACTCAGTGAATGGTTGCTCATGTTGGGATTAAGGAAAGGACTTGGTTGGGTCATCAAATAGTTCTGATGTTGATCGGATTAAGACAATGATAGTACAGCTATCTGTCTTGAAATACTGTGACATGTCGGGATGGACAAGATGAAAGGAATGGCGTGAGGAGCTTTATGAGAGGCTTTCCTAATTGTCATCCTTCAGAGACGATCAAGCTTGCGCAGGATGTCAACACGTAAAGCTTATTGCTTTACGTTCGATAAAGCACAGTCTTGGTGTAAGGGACCCGTGAGTATCCATGGTGATCTGGTGGGGCCGACCGTCACCGCCAGTCGTGTAGACAATAGGTACATGCTGATATTGGTTGATGACTACTCAGGTATACTTGGGTGTGAAAGTGAGGCTAAGATCTATCTCAACTCTAGAGGGGGGGGGGGTGAATAGAGTATTTTAAAATAATTTTTCACAGTTGAAATAAACAGCACATATAAAATTTAATTTATGATATAGTGTAGAGTGCTAGTAAGAGGTTAAAAACTAAGAAGTAAAGAGCACAGCACACAGCAGACAAATCACACAAAAAACAACCAGAAACACAAGGAATTATAGTGGTTCTTCAAAAACCTAGGTACATCCACTCTTCTACCACCCTTGGTAGGAATCCACTCAGGATGAGTTGATCAGGTGTCCTGACACCAATGAGCTTTTGATAAGGTGCCCAAAAACCAAAACTAGATTTTTTGATAAGGTGTCTTGCCACCACTGAGTTTTGACAAGGCTCTCAGAACCAGACAGAACTTTTGAAGGGAGTTCAAGAACCCTTTTACAGCAGGAAAAGAAAAATAAGAGTGAAGGGTGTCTTCTCTGTTCTCAATCAAATGAGAGAAGCACAAGTGGATTGATGATGTCAAAGCTCCCCCTGAGATGTAAAAGGTTCAGGAAAAGAAGCTTTGCTCTAGGGTGATAGGTCTTCAGAACTTTGATCTCCAGCACAGGATGGTTTCAGCAAGAAAGCTGAAAGTAAGGTGTCTGGAGTTCTGAAATGAGATTGTGAACACTTTTCAGTCAGCAAGAAGATTTTTGGAGTCACAGTTCTTCTGTTGTTCTTCTGCTATCAGTATTCTCTATTCTGTGTGTTCACTTTATTTCTTGTCAATCTCTATCTCTTTTTTCTTGTGTATTCTGTATATCTTTAAAACACAGGAGAGAGAAATTAACTTTCTGACGTTTCCTTGTCCAAAATTTTTGCCGTTGGGAGTCATAAATGTCTTCCAAAAATAGTCTTGTCTTCTAGAGGAAAGTCCAGCAAACATTCTCTGAATAATTCCTTGAAACTTGCTCCAGAGTAAAGACAAACGGCTGGAGATCTTCTGACATAAATGCTGATAATATCAAAAACATTCCAAAGAACAGCAGCATTCGAATTCCTGAAGCATCGATCTCTCCAAAAAAAACGTCGATTTGAGCTCGACGATCGTCGAACTGAGCTCAGAGATGAAATGGACAAGCAGACAGAAAAACGTTGATCTGAGCTTGACGATCGTCGAACTGAGCTCAGAGACCTGAGAAATAACTTCAGGGAGGGATCGTCGAACTGAGCTAGAAGATAGTCGAGGGGAGTTCGACGATCAAGCAGAAGCTAGCCAAAAGCAGATAGTCGATCTGAGCTCGAAGATCGTCGACCGGAGCTCGACGATTTATTGAAGTTGAGCTCAGAGAGCGTCGAACAGAGTTCGATGATTCGTCGACCTGAGCTCGACGAAAATTGCCTTAGACTTAGCTCTTCAACCTTGATCTTGGAATGATCCTGGGGGCAGCTCCAAACCTAAGTTCTAAGCCCTAGACTCATTCTAATGATGACCTTCTTAACTATACAACTAGGTCAACTGGGATTCCTAAGATAAGCATAGTGATCCTTACCCAAATTAGTAATAGGGTGTTCCAACAATCTCCCCCTATTTGGGTTAGGATTACTATTTACAGACAATCATAGGAAATGAAAAGCATACAACAGTACAGAAGTTAATGCTAAATTACAGAGAAGTTATATGGTAGCAAGCATATCACAGATAAGTAACACAGATATCCAAAGGTGGATGAAATGTTTTAGCTTACACAATTCACTTCCTTTCAGATCCCTTTTTAAATAAAATTTCTCTATTTGGATTCTGACTTTCTTTCTTTGACCTTCTGTCATCCTCTACACCTAGAGAAGTTTGAGATTTGGGCCTTGGAACAACAGCCTCTGGGTGCAGCTTCATGTAATCTTCTGGATTGAAAAATTTTCTTGATGCATATCTTTCCAGTTCTTCTTTCTCTGCTCTGATAAGGTAGTTATGTTTGAAGTATCTTTGCCTTGTTCTCTGGCCTTTTTATTTGATCAAGGGCAGCCAATTCTTTCATTCTGGTTGTCCAGGATACAGGTTGTTCTCAGGATCTTCAAAAGGAATAGGAGGTTCATATCTGTTGATGATTTCAGAAACAGTAGAAGGGGTCCTGGAGACAATTGTGTCTTTCAGCTTGTAAGGGAAAGGGCCTGAAGAAGGGTCAGAGTGACCTTGCCCTTCCCATGGATGAAGTCTATGCCCTCTTTGGCTTCCTCTAAATTGATCTCTTCTTGATTGATATCCCTTTGATGCTGTCCCCTTTGATATGATCTTTGATAGTACTGAGAAGAACTGTGTCTGGAGACTGTAGCTTGAGAGGCTGAACCTGAGCCAGAATCAGGAGGAGGAGGAGGAGGAGGCTGATATTGAGAAGATCCCTTTTCATATTTGTCAAGCTTCCTCTTCTTCTTCATAGCTTTCAGTTGATTTTTGGAATATTGCATCCAAGGCTCAGAGATGGGGCAAGTCATGTAGGATGTAGTATGGAATATCATTGGAGTCTTTGGCTTTGGCAGGAGGGACTGACATCATTGCTTTACTTCTAGCTTTTCTCTTCTTGGCAATAGTGCTAGAAGAATCATCAGAATCAGTCCTGTATTGGTCACTCTCAGAACTTTGAGGTTGATCATACAGATCATCAATTCTTCTGATAAGCTCTTCTTGAGCTTTAAGTTTTGCAGAAAAGCAGGAGCAGGAGGAGAGAGAGCAGCAGCAGAGCAGATAGAATCAGGAGCAGACACTAGAGCAGGAGCAGCAATTTCATCAGCATCAGTTGCTGGAATCATTTCTATGTCAGCAGTAGCAGCAGCAGCAATTTCAACAGAAAGAGGCACAGTGGCCTTAGTAGCAATTGAAAGAGGCACAGTGGCCTTAGTATCAGCATCAGAGATATCCACAGCATTCCAGGACTTGATGTAGGAATCAATATGGCTTGGATCACAGGTAGCTACAGGCACAATGGCCTTAGACAAATCTTCAGCAGGAGTTGCAGGCAGACAACTGAAATGGACTGTATCAAATATAGATAACAGCCTCTACAGATTCAGTGCAAAAGCACAGCCAAGAGCTGGAGCTGGAGCAGACATAATATCAGCAGCTGGCACATCCACTTCTTCATAAGGCATCTCCCCCTGCCTTGGTTCAGAGAAAGGTGAATCAAGGCACACAGAAGATGGGATAGCCAGGGAGGAGGAAAGGAAGGCAATCTTGGTAGACAGCTCCTGTACTTGCTTTAAGTGGAGCCAGGGAAGACTCCAGTAGAGATGTCAGCTTGGGAGCTAGCAACTCATACAGCCTGTCTGCCAAATTAGGAAGATCCACATGCTCAAGTGGGGCTTGAGCAGAGGTAGAGGCAAAGGTAGATGGAGGGATGATGGCTGAAACTGAAATTGTGGAGAAAGGTGGAGAGGGAATGGTTGGTTCAGAAGATGGAATTATGGAGATAGAGAAGGTTGAGGTGGAGATAGTGGAAGTAAGAGATGGTGAGAAGGAGGGTTGAGAGAGAATGTCATGGAGCATTTGTTGAAAGGAGGAAGTTGAGGGTGGTTCAGGAGGAGTAGAGGGTGAATCATCCATGAAGGAATCATCAATGAGTGAGAAGGATGGTAGGGAGAAGGTTGAATGGGAAAAGAGAGGGTGGAATTCCTCTGAGGTGGATGGAGGAGGGGATGACATAGGTGAGGAAATTGTAATTGGGAATGAGATAATTATGGTGGTGACTGATGGTGAGGAGGTGACGGCTTGGGTGGATGTGGCTGGAGGAGGGGAAGAAGCAGGCAGCTCTTCTGCTGGAGGAGTGACTGAGATAGTCCTTGTGCCTGAATGAAGTGTTGCAGCAGCCCTGGAGGGGTTTATGATCTGCCTGTCCCATTTACTGAAGAAGGCACAGGAAAGCCTCTTGGATGCATTGATAAACATGCTAGAGGAGGTTAATAGGTCAGGGCACCTGTTGTGCAGAAAGACCCCTAAGATTCTCCCATAACTAACTGCATTCTTGTTGATCTTCTTCTTAATCAGAGTGAAGAAGATGGAGCCCCAGTCCAGGTGTTTCTTATCTAATAAAGCTCCCATCAGGCAGAACTGATATCTGGAAATTGTGTCATGGGCTGAATGCTTAGCCAACAACACCTTCCCAACTACATCAGCCAGGAATTGAAATTCTATAGCCAGATTTTTCTTCAGTAGCTTATTAGGGTTGACTGCATTGTGACCCATCCTATCCAACATGGAGTCATACTCCTCTCTCAAGACAGTTCAATGGAGTCTTCTCCAGTACTGAGTTGAAAGACTTCTGTTAAAAGAGCCGGGGATAGAAATACCTGAGTCCCCTTAATGGTGCCGACAACAGAATTCTCAGTCTCGTCTGTTGCGGTAAAACACCACTCTTTAATTTCTTCTGAGGCGATCTTCATCCTTGTAGTCATTATTGGAGTCATCTGTTGTTCTCTGAATAAGTTTAGGATGTCCTTGAAGCGCTGGTCGCTTCCGTCGAAGGAGTTTATGTCGATGTCAAAGCCTGTGTCGAACTTCATCTTACCAACAGCAGCACTTGATTCAGCCATATTCACCTGCAATAGAAAACCAAAAACGACCAAGCGTAGAGAGTTTGGAGGGAAAGAGAAGAAAGTTGCAGAGTATGAAAGCGCAAGAGGAGAACGACGGTTAAAGAAAGATTTTATATTAGGGTTCGACGGCGAAAAGGAAGATCGTTGAGCTCAGCTCGACGAAATGTCGAGCTTAGCTCGACGATTTGGGCTACAGAGGGAATCTGAAGAGTCTTCAAAATCGGCGATCTTAGTTCGACGATGTTGAAAAACGTCGAGCTCAGCTCGACGCCCTCTGATCAGAAAGAGAGAAAGCCTAGTTCTAGCGAGGACTTTGAACTCAGATCGACGACTGCAAAAGCGTCGATCTCTGGTCGACGATTTTTGGAAAATCGTCGATCGTCGATCTCTGTTCGACGATTTTGGGGAAAACGTCGAGCGCAGTTCAGAGTCTAAACACATTCTACAGACACAAAAAGAAGGATTTTTGGCCTAGTCTTGGTCTGTTTTAGCTTTTCAAAATCTTGTATTTTAATTAAGGCTTCCTCCATCTAACATGCCTAACTGATTTAGGAAGAAACTGTGTTTCTTTTCATCCAAAGGTTTGGTGAAAATATCTCCCCTTTGCAAATCAGTAGGAATATATTGAAGTTCAATTTTATTTTTCTCTACATTATCTCTTAGAAAATGATGCCTAATTTCTATGTGTTTTGTCCTACTATGGAGGACTGGATTTTGAGCTATAGAGATAGCACTAGTATTATCACAGAAAATTTTAGACTTCTCTAAGTTGTAGCCATAGTCTAAGAGCTGATTCTGTATCCATAATATTTGTGAACAGCAACTGCCTGCAGCCATATACTCAGCTTCAGCAGTTGAGGTTGACACAGATGTTTGCTTCTTACAGAACTAGGAGACAAGTCTGTCACCAAGGAACTGACATGTTCCACTGGTGCTTTTCCTGTCTATTCTGCATCCAGCATAATCAGCATCTGAGAATCCAGTTAAATCAAATGCTGAATCTTTTGGATACCAGAGACCTAGATTTGGACAACTTTTTACATACCTAAGAATTCTTTTAACTAAGATTAAATGTAACTCTCTAGGGCTAACTTGGAATCTAGCACAAATACATGTGGCAAACATTATATCAGGCCTACTAGCTGTAAGGTACAATAAAGAGCCAATTATTGCTCTATATGTTGTCTGATCAACAGGTTTCCCATGTTCATCAACATCTACTACAACATTTGAGGGCATGGGTGTTTCATACATGATGCATCAGACATACCAAATTTCTTAATCAATTCTTTTGCATACTTGGTTTGAGAAATAAATATGCCTTCAGCATGTTGCTTGACTTGCAGTCCTAAGAAGAAGGACAGCTCACCCATGCTACTCATTTCAAATTTAGAGTGCATAAGCTTGGAAAACTTTTTGCACAATTTTGAATCAGTAGAACCAAAAATAATGTCATCTACATAAATTTGCACTAGTAGGGTATGGGACTTATGGTTTCTAATAAAAAGAGTTTGGTCTACTCTCCCCCTAACAAAATCATTTTCCAGAAGAAAGCATGCTAGGGTCTCATACCATGCTCTAGGAGCTTGCTTGAGACCATATAATGCTTTATGCAATTTGTAAACATAATCAGGGTGAGTTAGAGAGATAAAACCTGGAGGTTGTCTAACATAGACTTTCCTCTTTGATGTCCCCATTGAGAAATGCACTTTTTACATCCATTGATACACTTTGAAGCCCTTGTGAGCAGCAAAGGCCAGGAATATTCTGATGGCTTCCAACCTTGCAACTGGTGCAAATGTCTGATCATAGTCTATTCCTTCTTGTTGAGAGTACCCTTGAGCAACTAGCCTTGCCTTGTTTCTGACTATAATTCCTTGATCTTCCATCCAGCTTGTTCCTGAATATACCCACTTTGTTCCAACAATGGGATGATCCTTTGGCTTAGGCACTAGTTCCCAAACCTTGTTCCTTTCAAATTGATGCAACTCCTCTTGCATTGCAATGATCCAGTGTGGATCTTGCTCTGCATCTTGAATGGATTGAGGCTCAATTTGAGATAGAAGCAAGTGTGCATCAGGTTCTGGTTGACCTGACTTCTAGTTTGCACACCAGCTGAGATCTCTCCAATTACTTGGTTGATTGGATGATCTCTTGTTGTTACTAAGTCAACAGGGAGTGTTGATTGTTCACCAGCCTGTGTTGTTGTCTCCCCTAGTGGAACAGCAACTGGCTCTTCAGGATGATTTTCTTCAAGATGTGAACTTCTTCTTCATCATCACTGCTCTCATTCTTTTCACCAACTTGCAGTTTGTTCAAGTCTTCAGCTAGAGAATGTACCTGCAGGGGTTCTATGGTAGAAGCATTCTTCTCCATGAAAGACATGTTAGCTTCATCAAAAATAATATGAACAGATTCTTCAATTTTACAGGAAGATTTATTATAAACCCTATAGCCTTGCTGATCATGGAGTATCCCAGAAACACTCCTTCATCAGCTTTAGCTTGGAATTTTGCTAGATATTTCTTGTCATTATTATGAATAAAACAAGTGCAACCAAAAACTTTGAAATAGCCTATTTTAGGTTTCTTCCCTTTGAGCAATTCATAAGGAGTCTTGCCCTTCAGCTTGTGTATCAGGCTTCTGTTCAACACATAGTTGGAGGTGTTCACTGCCTCAGCCCAAAAGGACAGAGGTAGGTGAGCATCTGCCAATAATGTAGTTGCAGATTCAATGAGTGTTCTATTTTTCCTTTCAGCTACCCCATTTGTTGAGGAGTTCTGGGAGCTGAGAAAGTGTGCCTGATCCTTCACTCTGACAGAACTCTTGCATGAGAAGAGAATCAAACTCTGTCCCATGATCACTTCTGATCAGGGTAATGTGAGTGTTGAACTCAATCTGAATGCATTTGAGAAAATCTGTCAAACATTTGAAGTTATCAGACTTCTTCCTCAGAAAGAATACCCAAGTGAATCTTGAGAAGTCATCTACAACCTAAAGTATAGGACTTCCCTCCTAGGCTTTGCACTGATATGGGTCCAAAAAGATCCATGTGCAATAGTACAAATCCTAGGTGAATCACTCTTATTAATTGATTTAAAACTACTTTTAGTTTGCTTTCCTAATTGACAGCCTTGCAAAGTCCTTCCTTCTTGTAGGGACCAGAAGGTAGTCCTTTAACAAGGTTGTCTTTAGATAGCTTAGCAATGGTTCTAAGGTTAATATGCCCTAGTATCTTATGCATAAAACATTAGATTTTGAAATGGAGTTGAACAGGCAAATATCTACTATAGGTGAATGAAAATCCACTAAGTAAATGTTACCTCTTTTGTTACCTATCAACACAGTTGTGTTGTCCTCTGTCTTGACCTTGCATATGGCTTTGTTGAATGTCACTTGATATCCTTCATCACACACAGTTGACTGATACTTATCAAGTTGTGCTTGAGTCCTTCAACATATGCCACCTTCTTGAATGTGACTGGACCAATTTTGACTGCACCATATCCTTTGTAGTTCCAAAGCTTGAGTCTCCAAAAATTACTTTGGGTCCAAGCTTGGCTTTGAAGGAAGTGAAGTTGTCCTTGTCCCCTGTCATGTGCTTTGAGCACCCACTATCCAGATACCATTGATGGTTTGATGCTGGATAGGTCTTTACCTACACAAAAGCAGCTTATTTGTTTTTGACCCAGTTAACCTTGGGCCTAGGTTGATATCCCTTGAATTCTGAAATAAAAGACATCCCAGGTTGATCCTTATAACCTTCAGGATGGTATCTCCTAGGAGGTACTACCCATTCAGTATAGGGACTAAAGCCTTGGGATGTGGACTTCTAGGATTGAATCTAGATGTGCCATTGAAGGATTGTTCACAGTCCTGATTTCTATTCGACGATCGTCGAACTGAGGTCGACGATCTTGGGTCAGATCGTCGATCTCTATTTTCGAAGATCGATTATGCTGAAGTTTAGAGTTTGGGATATCGTCGAGCTCGAGGTCGAACGATCGTAGTTAGATCATCGAGCTCTTGTTCAGAGACGATCGTCGAGCTCTGCTCGACGCCCACTTTGAAACTGAGTTCTTCTCTGACAGATCTGCATTCTTCCC